>CM051242.1:109144306-109494306 GCA_027917425.1 Gastrophryne carolinensis
CTCTCTCTCTCTCTCTCTCTGTCTCTCTCTCTGTAACTCCCTCTCTGTCTCTCTCTGTCTCTCTGTGTGTCTCTCTCTGTGTCTCTCTGTCTCTCTTTATTTCTCTGTCTCTCTTTATCGCTCTGTCTCTGACTCTCTGTCTCTGACTCTCTGTCTTTTTCTCTGTCTCTTTATCTGTCTCTCTCTCTATCTGTCTCTCTGTCTCTCTCTCTGTGTAACTCTAACTCTCCGTCTCTCTCTCTCTGTCTATCTGTAGGGAGGCCTGTGACATCAATGGGGAGCCTGGCTGCTGATAGGCTGTATGTGATACCTACCCAGGATGCTCTGCCCCATGGGACATGTCCTGATATGTGGATCCACCATTTTAGAATGCCTGGACCACACTAAATGGAGTTTAAGGAAGCAATTCGAGCGATCGAATTGCAGTAATATTCGGAATCATTTAGAATGCAGACAAGAGAAACAAATTCTAAAAAAGCCTAATACAGTATATAATAATAAAGTGCAGATCAATTTTTTCACAGCAGTCCTCCAATCCAAAGCAGGAAGAGCCTATACCTAAAAGCATGTGTACAGCCAAAAATAGGAGCAATAAAATTAGAATAATCAAGTATATTAAAGGGAGTATGAACCAGTTTACCATTAATTTAGGTCTGCATTAGATTGCATTACCCTAGTTGTAATGTTAACATGAAGTGTAGAAGAGCTTAAACTTTAGTTTAGTCTTAGTAAGGGTTAACAGATTTAGGGACCCAGAGCATGTATGCATCCTGACACCTGCAGAAGTGGTTGGAATAATGATATATGAATCTGACTCACAGTTAGTAGGATCTCTAACCTTCAGTTTAATATAATCTTATATAATACCTAGGACATTAGTTAGGGGATAGCATTTGATCATCAATGTAAAAACGGGAGTGAGAAGTTTGAGCAGGAGAGAGATAGCAGGCAGAGCAATAGAGGAATCCATCCAAAGCCTGTGTCTTAGCCTTGCAAAGTGGAACAAGAGCGAGAGGAGCCCCTTGGAGCTTGAGGAGTAAGACAAGACCCTAGTTACCATTGAAAAGGGAGTAAGCCTGCTGCAGCCTTGTGTCTACAAAAAGGGGAACGGTCTTTGTGAGCTGAGGATAAGTGCCTGTTGTGGATTTTATCTGTGTCTGCTGGTGGTAACCCGGAGAAACTAAAGGGAGTAACCTTCTTCAAGAGACTTGTGTCCTGTGCAGTGAATGTTTGCTCTGTGTATAAGCCTTTTAGCACCCCATTTCCACTTTTGCTCCAGCAACTCACTCCCCACACTCCTGGATGCTAACCCCCCAGGCCACATGTGCTACAATATATCACCACAAGGACCCTCAAGCCCACAGCCCCCATGCAGCTGTGGCTACAATGCCAGCTCCAAAGGGTGAAGCAAACCATAGGGTGCTTACCCTGTTTAAATCCACCGTGCTTTCAGTCACTAACAGCAACAAGTCTGGGTACAGAATTGGTTAGTCTAAAGAATTACATCAGGAGATTCGTAAATATTCACTTTGTATTTGCAAATTTGTTTTTCATTTTTTCTAAAGATCTGGGCCCCCTCCTTACATTGGGCCTCTCACAGCACTATGGAGGAAGCAAGTGGCACTACACTGTCGGCCCCACGCCTGTTAAATTCATATGCCTGGTAAAGAAATACAGCATCCACTGGCCCGAAATGACGGATTGTTCCACCCCAACCCTCGCATGATAATTGGAGGACAAATAGGTTATTCAAATAAACCTTGCTATGCAACTGTATAATCATCAAAACCTGGCTCCGCCCACCATGTAATGACTAGCCACCTGCTCTTCCTGAACCAAATTTGCCTTTACTTCTGGGCATAATTTAGGAGAGGCCTGTCCAGTCAAAGATGCTGTCCTAGTGCTTACAGTTCCTGAAGGGCATTACACTCAGGACTCCATTTTAACTATGGGCAACCCCCCCCCCCCTCCGAAACATTGGCTTTTTCGCTAAAATAAAGCTCCTTCTTCTTTGATCATAAGGACTGATGATTATTAACTTGTGAGCACATGCTCAAATAATTTGAGTTAACTAAAAAGGGGCAAGTTGAAGTGGAACAAAACACAGGATTTTGACTATTCTGGGTTTTGGTTATTGCCTCCTGGGCACCCCAATCGTGGGTGCCTCGCTGTGTGAAACCCCCTTGGTCACCAAAATCAACACACCACTTTCCGGTCCTATAATGCATGCCCGGCCGCTCGTCCAATCAGCGTGCTGACAGCAACATCTCCTGCTACCATTTACAAATGCCTGACACAGGCACAAACCCTGCTAGAGGGATAGCGGGGTTGTGGCCGTGACTCGCGCATGTACGGGCAACCTGGGGGGTTTGACACAGCGGGACATCCCAATTTTGGATGCCCCGGGGGGATTGAGATTCCCGGGCCGATCGTGGGTTTTGGTTCACTTTAAGGTTTGCTACCAAGGGACATTAACAGCGACATCCTATCGGCAACATTTTTATACATTTTTGACTTATGCTCAGTAAACATGGTTATCCTTGTTCATTTATCTACTTGACAAACGTTATTAATGTATTTTATAATTGTAAGTAGCCTGTGACAGAAGTGGATGTGCCTAACATTCTACTCATTCTACATATGTTTGTACTTTTCACATGTTAACTGCACACCTTACAAAGGGCCCACACACGAAAGCTTGTGGGAATGCATCAATCCATTAAAGCTGGGAGTAGTGCGCATTTGCACTTTGGTATATATTTTGCAATCTTATTTCTTTCATTGGCTGCTGGCAGTAGTGACAACCCAGGGCTGCTGCATAGGAAAAGGGGGTGACATCCAGCAGGCTTCTGCTGGGACAGCATGAGAATCATTAGTTGTGGCTGCTTTAGGTGTGTAGGCAAATCTTTGTAACCTACCTAAATTATGCTCCTTGTGGGATTAGTCAGCACAAGCACTGTGGGTTATGGGTCATGGATATGAATGACACTTAGCCTCATAGTGAGTAGGGTTTAGAAGTTGTTGGTGCTTGAGTGAGCAGCAGCATGTTTCCAGTACATATCTGTCCCATCCCCAGTTGTCCTCTCTTCCCCATAACTTACCTCTGGTTGCAGTGTTCTGGCAGTGATGGCAAGTCATCCGAATTTTTCGTTTATCTCCCAAAATTATCCCTCCCCACCCAGTGATTCACTGATGTCACACGGAATTTGAGCCCCCATTACCCCTGCTGTTACTGGATTCCAAATCCAGGACCACGCTATTTCCGACCACTACCAGTGTCCCTTCCCGTATTTGTGAAAATGTCATATACATGCTTTGTTTACCCTCACCCTTGAAGCGGCATGGGAGCCACGTGCGTGGGTGTTTTACACCGCTTCTGACCGTGCATCTTTACCCCTTGGGTGGCCCTATACTTGTGAGATTCATGTTGTATTGTCTGCTGGCACTTGTTTTTTCATGCATGTTGTGGTTCATTCGATTATATTGTATTAATATTTGCCTGTTTGGGATTTTTTTTTGTGCAATATATTTATAATTAATCATACATTTGAGGTTGTCTTATTAGGTTTCATGCATTTATGAATTGCACTTTGTATCATTATATTTTTCATTGAATATACATTGAGGTTAACAGTGACACTTGTTGATAGCGTTATATATATATATTTTGCACTACAGCACTTTATTGCACACTTTTTGCTTATATTTTTGTTTTTTATATTTTTTGTGCCGGCACAAAGGATCTTTTTAGGGTGTGCTAAATTGTGGGCCTTTTTTCCCATGTGGTAATAATTAGATATCCCTGTATGGGCATCATTGATTGTATATTAGTTGGCCAGAGCGGTTGTTTTTAATATGTCTTGTGGTATGTTTTTAGCCCTTTCTTGCATTAATAAAGTTTTTTGTAACTTTTAATACGTTGTGGTACTTCTTTATGGGAGAAAGGTGTGCCTAGGTGCACGTCCACTCCATTTTTTGCTTTGTGAAAATGTGTGCAACCTCCAGTCTCCGCCGGGACCATGCTCTAGCATCTTTGTTCCATGTAAAATGTTCGCTATGGATCAGAACTCTGAGGGTTGGATCTGCTCAACACTATTTTTATTCAATTGAGGAGTATTGATCATTATTTAATTAAGTTATCTTTATTCAATTAAAGATTATTATTATTATTCAATTTGTATTTAATAAACTTCTTAAAGCTGTATCAGACCTTGCTCATATCTTATCCAGCTGGAAATACAATTCCTCTATTTTTTTCTAACTTGCCACGCCTCCCTCCTACCCTTTCTGTGCCACTCTAAAATCTCTTGTCATGTACTTTGTTGTGGATCAGGCAGAGATGGCCACAGACTGCTTCCAGCTAAAAAACCTTCCCCAGATAGTGTTTACAGGGAAAATGCAGCAGCAGGGAAGGCCAAAGTGCCAGGTATTGATGAATTGCAGATTTTAGTGAGCTGAGCTGGAACTAAGGAGCAGGACAACAGGAAGAGGTAAACTCAGGCTGAGCTGGGAGGAGGCCAGCAACCAATGTCTGCAGAAGTACACCACCACAAACAAGCTTCTCAGAGTGGGGAATCTACCAGCAAGTCTAGTTTTCTCCAGGGCTCCCTGCAAGGGGAGATAAACTGAGCTACAGACAGATCGGGGTCCCACATCTGTAGCCAGTAAGCAGTGATCCCAGAGTCCAGTATGGAGTGCATGCAGGAACAGAGCTGGAAAGTTCAGAGCTCAGGTGAGTGCAAGAGCATAGCTGGCCATTCAGAGTTTAGGTGCGTACAGGAACAGAGCTGGGAAGATCAAAGCCCAGGGGAGTGATGGAACTGTAGCATCAAAGAAAATCTGCAGGCATCTTCCCATTGTGTGCCTGTTTATAAAAAATTTAGAAATATTTTTGGGCAGTGGGGCTGGTGGGGAATTGAGTTCTAGGGTCTTTATTTTTGTTTTGTCTAAGAGACCGATTCATTAATAGCGCCAGGTAGCGACAGATGAGCGCCAGTAGCGTGATTTTCACAGCGCCAGCTAGTATTCGCTGTGCTTGGCCGGGGTTTGCTTGTTGACAGCGACTCAGGTAATGTTGAATACGGGCTTAGGGGTCGCTGTTTCACAGGTTCAGCGTTGTATGGGTGCGCCTGACAACGAATGGCCAGAGCGAACGGCTTGCTGCAGATTCATTAAAAAATCATGCTCCGAATTTTTTCGCGCTGTGAATTCCTTGTTTAAACCCCAGTGCGCTGGCGGCGATGGGTGTAAAATAGTTTTTAACCCCCAAACAACCATATTTTTTGATTGTAAAATTATACAAGTTTTTCTAAACATTTTGTAATATGAATACATTAATATCAGACCTGTAATATCAATTCTGCACAATTTTTTTTTTTTTTTTTTTTACCTTAAAAAAAATCCTAACATTGCAGAAGTGGTCACAGAATTTTTGACATTTAAAAAAAAAAAAAAAAAAAAACATTAATAGCAATTAATTATGATTAATTAAAGATTGCTCCATTGAAATGCATTGGACAACGCCAGGGAGCGAGAGGTCATACCTGGCGCTGTGATGGGATTAGCAGCGGCGCTGTTCGTTGCAGTCGGCTACATGATGAATCCCGCGCTAGCTGTCGCTCTCGCCGGCGCTAGCCTCATTTAGCTTGATAAATGCGTCATTGTGGCCGACGCCGGGCGTACTTGAGTCGGTAGCCGCCGTTAGCTGGCGGGACCTGGCGCTCGTCAGACACTACCTGGCGCTATCGCTTGATGAATAAGGGCCTAAGACTGATTGCCCAGCCCAGTGTGCACCAGCCATATCAGCTATACATTTATGGTGCTGCTTCCTTACCTTGCAGTTTCCTTCCCATAAGCACATAATGACCCCATAAGAATGCATGACTTAAAATAAGTTAAATGTGCTAATTTCTTAAGCATGCCTTTTTTTTTATAGAAAAGTCTTCCAGAAGTGTCACTTACAGACTGCATTCGTCTTTTCACCAAAGAGGATGTACTAGACAAAGATGAAAAACCAGTAAGGGGTATTTTTTGCATTATTAGTAAATATGTCTCTGGTCATTAACTGCTCTTTCCATTGTTTTTTCTTTTCAATTTTTAATCCTTTAGTTTGAAATGGAAAAATACAAGTATTTGGGCAATACAAAAATACTACAGGCATACTGTATGTTAGGATCCTTAGTCATCCATTAAGTTTTTGTGTTGTCCAACAGCTGTATGTCCAAAGGCTATCTTCCCCTGGTGGACTTTATGTCCTGCACATTTATAAAGGACACCCCTGGTAATGTTTTAAAATATGCGAAATATGTTATTGTAAGACCAAGATATTTCTGTGCTAGCTAAACCATATAAAGTGGACCACACCCCAGGATTTTTACTATCCCGGGATTTGGTCCATCTACCTGGGAAACCAAGTTTGCGTGGTGGGTGTGTAAAATTCCGCCGTTATTGGTCACATACACAAATGCATCCATAGCATACCCTATATTAGTTACATAGTTAATACGGTTAAAAAAAGTCCCTCAAGTTCAACCAATTTTTTTTTTTTTTCTGTCATCGATTGATGCTGTAACAAGCTTCTGTGGGAGGCTATTCCACAGATTCATAGCTCTTTTGGTAAAAAAAAAGTCGCCTCCGGAGATTGAATATTCCCCTTTTCTTTAGAGAAATTTACCTGAAATAATGTTTTCCCATATTTTTGTATTGCCCATTTATATATTTGTACAAGTTAATTATGTTCCCCCCTCAGTCGTCTCCTCTCAAGACTAAACAGATTTAATTCTCGTAACCTTTCTCATAACGAAGATCCTTCTTTCCTCTTATTTGTTTGGTGGTTTTCCTCTGCACCCTTTCCATAGTCAGAGCATCCTTTCTATTTCTATCAACAGGTGCCCAGACCTGGATTGTATATTTCAGATAAGGGCACATCAGTGTCTTGTAAAACCACCGTTAGACTTACTGGTAATGGATTTTTCATGACTACTTCAGGCTGACCACGGAGAGAATGCTCCACCCCCTTGGAGCAAACACAAAATGAAGTTTAAGAGCCCCAACCCTTCCTGCCCACCTCAGTCTTTGTAAAGTAACCCATGTTAGCTCTGGACTATGGGTGGGTAATATGTGGTTAGCCTGAAGTATTCATGAAAAATCTGTTACCTGTAAGTCTAACAGGGGTTTTTCCATTTCATACTTCAGTCTGACCACACGGAGAGGATTAGGCAAGTAATTATACCTTAGGGGTGAGACGATGCAAGTAGTACCCTTCTACCGAAGGCCTGATGCTTTTCAGATAGTATATCAAGTCTATAATGTTTCAGGAAGGTGTGAGGTTAACCACATTGCTGATTTGCAGATCTCTTCCAACAAGGCCCCAGTCCTCTCTGCTCAGGATGCTGACATGGCTCTTGTAGAATGGGCAGACACCTCTGGGGTAGAAGCTCCCTTAATAACATATGCCTGTACAATAGTCTGTTTTATCCAACTGGTGGAATTGGAGGCTGCTAAACCTCTCTTTTTGCCAGTGAATGTCAATAAGAGTTGTTCCGCCTGCCTCCATTCTCTGGATCTTTCCAAATATATAACCAAGGCTCTTCTAACATTTAATAGTGAAAGATCCCCCTCCTTGCCAGCTCCTACTGGTATTGTCGGAAGGACTATCTCCTGTGTCCTATTAGCTGTAGTCACAATCTTTGGAAAAAATAATGGATTAGGTATCAGTATAACCTCATCCTGTCCTCTCATACAAAAAACAGCCCCAGACCAGTTTTTGGAAAATGTCAATATCTGGTCATGTGCCTTTAAGACCCATGTTCTCAGCTGGGCTGGCCGGCACTGCCGTCTGTTGGGCTCCCACAGTGTAGCGTTGGATGGACTGACCCCCCCGGACATCTCACTGCCGCACTGGAGCTCCTGCCAACCTGCCTCCCTCCGGCGTCAACGCTTGCCGCGGAGGAATGCTGCCTTCTACCTTTCGGGTCGCTGCATGTATCTGTGCCGGAAACCGGACGTGTCGTCAGGGTGCAGGGTTCCGACCTTAGGCTCCGCCCCCAAATTTTAACATTTGGAAGAAAATACAACCGCAATCAAAAACAGCTGACTGAACCGAAAGCCTGAAACTAGCACACTGGTGGAATGTAAAGGGCTGGCACACACGCAGTAAAAACAATCGGTCTGAGGTTTCTCAAGGGGCCATCACACTATAGGTGTGATGGATAGGTCCAACTATGTGGGAATATTCCTGCCCTGGCTGCCCCAAGTCAGCAGATAAGAATACACCCTGTATGTGACAATAATAGGGTACAGTGGGCTTCTCCAGCAACTCTAGATTGTTAAAAACTAGAGATGAGCAGATTTTTGAAACATTTGATTAGGTTCGAATTTATTCATGGTAAATCGCTATTAAAAATGGCAATTTCTGGCCTACCAAGAGCCTCAATAGGGTTGTAGAACATTTTGCCTTGCTGTAACGCGCATAGGATATGTGCTGGGTTAGTGAAATAATGCTGTAAAGAAGTATGAAATGCAAATTAGAGGCATGCCTATAAGAATTGCTGTCACAGAGCCGTGAGGTGGTATCAGCATGAGGAGCCCATATATTGCCTGAAAGACACACCCTGGACTTGGCAGTAGCATAAGGAAACCATATATTGCCTAAAAGACACACCCTGGAGTTGGCATCAGCATGAGGAGCCCATATATTGCCTGAAAGACACACCATGGAGTTGGCAGCAGCACAAGGAGCCCATATATTGCCTGAAAGTTAAACCCTGGAGTTGGCTCCTCATAATGAGGTCAATATATTGCCTGAAAGACACACCATGGAGTTGGCAGCAGCACAAGGAGCCCGTATATTGCCTAAAAGACACATCCTGGAGTTGGCAGCAGCCAAAGGAGCCAATATATTGCCTGAAAGACACACCATGGAGTTGGCAGCAGCATAAGGAGCCCATATATTGCCTGAAAGTCAAACCCTGCAGTTGGCTCATCATAATGCTGTCAATATATTGCTCTGAAAGACACACCATGGAGTTGGAAGCAGCATGAGGAGCCCATATATTGCCTGAAAGACACACCATGGAGTTGGCAGCATCATGATGAGCCCATATATTGCTTAAAAGTCACACCCTGGAGTTGGCTCATCATAATGCTGCCAATATATTGCCTGAAAGACACACCCTGGAGTTGGCAGCAGCACAAGAAGACCATATATTGCCTGAAAGACACACCATGGAGTTGGAAGCAGCATGAGGAACCCATATATTGCCTGAAAGACACACCCTGGAGTTGGCAGCATCATGATGAGCACATACATTGCTTAAAAGTCACACCCTGGAGTTGGCTCCTCATAATGCTGCCAATATATTGCCTGAAAGACACACCCTGGAGTTGGCAGCATCACGAAGAACCAATATATTGCCTTAAAGACACACCCTGGAGTTTGCAGCAGCATGAGGAGCCCATATATAGCCTGAAAGACTCACCCTGGAGTCGGTAGCAGCATAAAGAGCCCATATTTTGCCTGAAAGACACACTACAGTTGGCAGCATCATGAGGAACCCATCGATTGCCTGAAAATCGCACCCTGGAGTTGACAGCAGCATGAGGAGCCAATATATTGCCTGAAAGACACACCCTGGAGTTGGCAGCAGCACGAGGAGGCAATATATTGCCTGAAAAACACACTAGAGTTGGCAACATCCTGATGAGCCCAAAGACTGCCTGAAAAACACACCCTGGAGTTGGCAGCAGCACGAGAAGCCAATATATTGCCTGAAAGACACACCCTGGAGTTGGCAGCAGCACAAGGAGGCAAAATGTTGCCTGAAAGAGCTGGCAGCAGCATGAGGAGCCCATGTATTGCCTGAAAGACACACCCTGAAATTGGCATCAGCATGAGGTGCCAATATATTGCCTGAAAGGCACACTGGAGTTGGCAGCAGCATGAGGAGCCCATATATTGCCTGAAAGACACACCCTGGAGTTGGCAGCAGCACAAGGAGGCACAATATTGCCTGAAAGACACACCCTGGAGTTGGCAGCAGCACAAGGAGGCACAATATTGCCTGAAAAACACACCATGGAGCCGGCAGCAGCATGAGGAGCCCATGTATTGCCTGAAAGGCACACTGGAGTTGACATCAGCATGAGGAGCCCATATGTTGCCTGAAAGTCACACCCTGGAGTTGGCAGCAGCACGAGGAGCCAATATGTTGCCTGAAAGACACATCCTGGAGTTGGCAGCAGCATGAGGATCCAATATATTGCCTGAAAGACACACCATGGAGTTGGCAGCAGCATAAGGAGCCCATATATTGCCTGAAAGTCAAACCCTGCAGTTGGCTCATCATAATGCTGTCAATATATTGCCTGAAAGACACACCATGGAGTTGGAAGCAGCATGAGGAGCCCATATATTGCCTGAAAGACACACCATGGAGTTGGCAGCATCATGATGAGCCCATATATTGCTTAAAAGTCACACCCTGGAGTTGGCTCATCATAATGCTGCCAATATATTGCCTGAAAGACACACCCTGGAGTTGGCAGCAGCACAAGAAGACCATATATTGCCTGAAAGACACACCATGGAGTTGGAAGCAGCATGAGGAACCCATATATTGCCTGAAAGACACACCCTGGAGTTGGCAGCATCATGATGAGCACATACATTGCTTAAAAGTCACACCCTGGAGTTGGCTCCTCATAATGCTGCCAATATATTGCCTGAAAGACACACCCTGGAGTTGGCAGCATCACGAATAACCAATATATTGCCTTAAAGACACACCCTGGAGTTTGCAGCAGCATGAGGAGCCCATATATAGCCTGAAAGACTCACCCTGGAGTCGGTAGCAGCATAAAGAGCCCATATTTTGCCTGAAAGACACACTACAGTTGGCAGCATCATGAGGAACCCATCGATTGCCTGAAAATCGCACCCTGGAGTTGACAGCAGCATGAGGAGCCAATATATTGCCTGAAAGACACACCCTGGAGTTGGCAGCAGCACGAGGAGGCAATATATTGCCTGAAAAACACACTAGAGTTGGCAACATCCTGATGAGCCCAAAGACTGCCTGAAAAACACACCCTGGAGTTGGCAGCAGCACGAGAAGCCAATATATTGCCTGAAAGACACACCCTGGAGTTGGCAGCAGCACAAGGAGGCAAAATGTTGCCTGAAAGAGCTGGCAGCAGCATGAGGAGCCCATGTATTGCCTGAAAGACACACCCTGAAATTGGCATCAGCATGAGGTGCCCATATATTGCCTGAAAGGCACACTGGAGTTGGCAGCAGCATGAGGAGCCCATATATTGCCTGAAAGACACACCCTGGAGTTGGCAGCAGCACAAGGAGGCACAATATTGCCTGAAAGACACACCCTGGAGTTGGCAGCAGCACAAGGAGGCACAATATTGCCTGAAAAACACACCATGGAGCCGGCAGCAGCATGAGGAGCCCATGTATTGCCTGAAAGGCACACTGGAGTTGACATCAGCATGAGGAGCCCATATGTTGCCTGAAAGTCACACCCTGGAGTTGGCAGCAGCACGAGGAGCCAATATGTTGCCTGAAAGACACATCCTGGAGTTGGCAGCAGCATGAGGATCCAATATATTGCCTGAAAGACACACCCTGGAGTTGGAATCAGCATGGGGAGCCAATATGTAGCCTGAAAGACACAACCTGGAGTCAGTAGCAGCATGAGGAGCCCATATTTTGCCTGATAGACACACTAGAGTTGGCAGCATCATGATGAGCCCATAGACTGCCTAAAAGACACACCCTGGAGTTGGCAGCAGCATTAGGAGCCAATATATTGCCTGAAAGACACACCCTGGAGTTGGCAGCAGCATGATGATCCCATATATTGCCTGAAAGACACACCCTGGAGTTGGAATCAGCATGGGGGGGCAATATATTGCCTGAAAGACACACCCTGGAGTTGGCAGCAGCATTAGGAGCCAATATAATGCCTGAAAGACACACCCTGGAGTTGGAATCAGCATGGGAGGCCAATATATTGCCTGAAAGACACACCCTGGAGTTGGCAGCATCACGAAGAACCAATATATTGCCTTAAAGACACACCCTGGAGTTTGCAGCAGCATGAGGAGCCCATATATAGCCTGAAAGACTCACCCTGGAGTCGGTAGCAGCATAAAGAGCCCATATTTTGCCTGAAAGACACACTAGAGTTGGCAGCATCATGAGGAACCTATCGATTGCCTGAAAATCGCACCCTGGAGTTGACAGCAGCATGAGGAGCCAATATATTGCCTGAAAGACACACCCTGGAGTTGGCAGCAGCACGAAGAGGCAATATATTGCCTGAAAAACACACTAGAGTTGGCAACATCCTGATGAGCCCAAAGACTGCCTGAAAAACACACCCTGGAGTTGGCAGCAGCACGAGGAGCCCGTATATTGTCTGAAAGACACACCCTGGAGTTGGCAGCATCACGAGGAGGCAAAAATATTGCCTGAAAGACACACCATGGAGCTTGCAGCAGCATGAGGAGCTCATGTATTGCCTGAAAGACACACCCTGAAATTGGCATCAGCATGAGGTGCCCATATATTGCCTGAAAGGCACACTGGAGTTGGTAGCAGCATGAGGAGCCCATATATTGCCTGAAAGACACACCCTGGAGTTGGCAGCAGCACGAGGAGCCAAAATGTTGCCTGAAAAACACACCATGGAGCTGGCAGCAGCATGAGGAGCCCATGTATGGCCTGAAAGACACACCCTGAAATTGGCATCAGCATGTGGTGCCCATATATTGCCTGAAAGGCACACTGGAGTTGGCAGCAGCATGAGGAGCCCATATATTGCCTGAAAGTCGCACCCTGGAGTTAGTAGCAGCACAAGGATCCCATATATTGCCTGAAAGACACACCCTGGAGTTGGAATCATCATGGGGAGCCAATATATAGCCTGAAAGACACACTAGAGTTGGCAGCATCATGATGAGCCCATCGATTGCCTGAAAGACACACCCTGGAGTTGGCAGCAGCATTAGGAGCCAATATATTGCCTGAAAGACACACCCTGGAGTTGGCAGCAGCATGAGGATCCCATATATTGCCTGAAAGACACACCCTGGAGTTGGCAGCAGCATGAGGAGGCAAAATGTTGCCTGAAAAACACACCATGTCGCTGGAAGCAGCATGAGAAGCCCATGTATTGCCTGAAAGACACACCCTGAAATTGGCATCAGCATGAGGTGCCCATATATTGCCTGAAAAGCACACTGGAGTTGGCAGCAGCATGAGGAGCCCATATATTGCCTGAAAGTCACACCCTGGAATTGGTAGCAGCATGAGGAGCCAATATATTGCCTGAAAGACACATCCTGGGGTTGGTAGCAGCATGAGGATCCCATATATTGCCTGAAAGTCAAACCCTGGAGTTCGCTCCTCATAATGCTGTCAATATATTGCCTGAAAGACACACCCTGGAGTTGGCAGCAGCACAAGGAGCCCATATACTGCCTGAAAGACACACCATGGAGTTGGCATCTGCATGGGAAGCCCATATATTGTCTGAAAGACACACCCTGGAGTCGGTGGCCGCATGAGGAGCCTATATTTTGCCTGAAAGACACACTGAAGTTGGCAGCAGCATGAGGAGCCAATAGATTGCCTGAAAGACACACCCTGGAGTTGGTAGCATCATGAGGAGCCAATATATTTCCTGAAAGTCACACCCTGGAATCGGTAGCAGCATGAGGAGCACATATCTTGTCTAAAAGACACACCCTGGAGTTGGCAGCAGCATGAGGAGGCAAAATATTGCCTGAAAGACACAACTTAGATATGACATCAGCATGGGGAGCCCATATATAGCCTGAAAGACACACCGTAGAGTTGGTAGCAGCATGATGAGCCCATATTTTGCCTAAAAGACACACTAGAATTGGCAGCATCATGAGGAACCCCTAGATTGCCTGAAAGACACACCCTGGAGTTAGTAGCATCATGAGGAGCCCATATATTGCCTGAAAGACACACCCTGGAGTTGGCAGCAGCATGAGGAGGCAAAATGATGCCTGAAAAACACACCATGGAGCTGGCAGCAGCATGAGAAGCCCATGTATTGCCTGAAAGACACACCCTGAAATTGGCATCAGCATGAGGTGCCCATATATTGCCTGGAAAGCACACTGGAGTTGGCAGCAGCATGAGGAGCCCATATATTGCCTGAAAGTCACACCCTGGAATTGGTAGCAGCATGAGGAGCCAATATATTGCCTGAAAGACACATCCTGGGGTTGGTAGCAGCATGAGGATCCCATATATTGCCTGAAAGTCAAACCCTGGAGTTCGCTCCTCATAATGCTGTCAATATATTGCCTGAAAGACACACCCTGGAGTTGGCAGCAGCACAAGGAGCCCATATATTGTCTGAAAGACACACCCTGGAGTCGGTGGCCGCATGAGGAGCCTATATTTTGCCTGAAAGACACACTGAAGTTGGCAGCAGCATGAGGAGCCAATAGATTGCCTGAAAGACACACCCTGGAGTTGGTAGCATCATGAGGAGCCAATATATTTCCTGAAAGTCACACCCTGGAATCGGTAGCAGCATGAGGAGCACATATCTTGTCTAAAAGACACACTCTGGAGTTGGCAGCAGAATGAGGAGGCAACATATTGCCTGAAAGACACAACTTAGATATGACATCAGCATGGGGAGCCTGAAAGACACACCCTGGAGTCGGTAGCAGCATGATGAGCCCATATTTTGCCTAAAAGACACACTAGAATTGGCAGCATCTTGAGGAACCCCTAGATTGCCTGAAAGACACACCCTGGAGTTGGTAGCAGCATAAGGAGCTCATATTTTGCCTGAAAAACACATTAGAGTTGGCAACATCATGAGGAGCCCATAGATTGCCGAAATTCAAACCCTGGAGTTGGCAACAGCAAGAGGAGTCCATATATTTCCTGAAAGAGACACCCTGGAGTTGGCAGAAGCACGAGAAGCCAATATATTGCCTGAAAAACACACCCTGGAGTTGGCAGCGCAAGGAGTCCATATATTGCCTGAAAAACACATTGGAGTTGGCAGCAGCATAAGCAGCCAATATATTGCCTGAAAAACACATTGGAGTTGGCAGCAGCATTAGGAGCCCATATATTGCCTGAAAGACATACCCTGGAGTTGGCAGCAGCTTGAGGAGCCCATATATTGCCTAAAAGGCACATTGGAGTTGGCAGCAGCATAAAGAGGCCATATATTGCCTGAAAAACACAATGGAGTTGGCAGCAGCATAAGCAGCACATATATTGCCTGAAAAACACACCATGGAGCTGGCAGCAGCATGAGGAGCCCATGTATTGCCTGAAAGACACACCCTGGAGTTGGCATCAGCATGAGGTGCCCATATATTGCCTGAAAGGCACACTGGAGTTGGCAGCAGCATGAGGAGCCCATATGTTGCCTGAAAGTCACACCCTGGAGTTGGCAGCAGCACAAGGAGCCAATATATTGCCTGAAAGACACATCCTGGAGT
Organism: Gastrophryne carolinensis; assembly: GCA_027917425.1. Taxonomy (NCBI): domain Eukaryota; kingdom Metazoa; phylum Chordata; class Amphibia; order Anura; family Microhylidae; genus Gastrophryne; species Gastrophryne carolinensis. The sequence goes on from CM051242.1 coordinate 109,159,826, forward strand.
TGCCAGCAACATGAGGATCCCATATATTGCCTGAAAGACACACCCTGGAGTTGGAATCAGCATGGGGAGCCAATATGCAGCCTGAAAGACACACACTGGAGTCGGTAGCAGCATGAGGAGCCCATATTTTGCCTGAAAGACACACTAGAGTTGGCAGCATCATGATGAGCCCATAGACTACCTGAAAGCCACACCCTGGAGTTGGCAGCAGCATTTGAAGCCAATATATTGCCTGAAAGACACACCCTGGAGTTGGCAGCAGCATGAGGATCCTATATATTGCCTGAAAGACACACCCTGGAGTTGGAATCAGCATGGGGGGCAATATATTGCCTGAAAGACACACCCTGGAGATGGCAGCAGCATTAGGAGCCAATACATTGCCTGAAAGACACACCCTGGAGTTGGAATCAGCATGGGGGGCCAATGTATTGCCTGAAAGACACACCCTGGAGTTGGCAGCAGCATTAGGAGCCAATATATTGCCTGAAAGACACACCCTGGAGTTGGTAGCAGCATGAGGATCCCATATATTGCCTGAAAGACACACCCTGGAGTTGGAATCAGCATGGGGGGCCAATATTGCGTGAAAGACACACCCTGGAGTTGGCAGCAGCATGAGGAGTCAATATATTGCCTGAAAAACACACCCTAGAGTTGGCAGCAGCACAAGGAGGCAAAATATTGCCTGAAAAACACACCATGGAGCTGGCAGCAGCATGAGGAGCCCATGTATTGCCTGAAAGACACACCCTGAAATTGGCATCAGCATGAGGTGCCCATATATTGCCTGAAAGGCACACTGGAGTTGGCAGCAGCATGAGGAGCCCATATATTGCCTGAAAGACAGACCCTGGAGTTGGCAGCAGCACGAGGAGGCAAAATGTTGCCTGAAAGACACACCATGGAGCTGGCAGCAGCATGAGGAGCCCATGTATTGCCTGAAAGACACACCCTGAAATTGGCATCAGCATGAGGTGCCCATATATTGCCTGAAAGGCACACTGGAGTTGGCAGCAGCATGAGGAGCTCATATATTGCCTGAAACTCACACCCTGGAGTTGGTAGCAGCACGAGGATCCCATATATTGCCTGAAAGACACGCCCTGGAGTTGGAATCATCATGGGGAGCCAATATATAGCCTGAAAGACACACCCTGGAATCGGTAGCAGCATGAGGAGCACATATCTTGTCTAAAAGACACACCCTGGAGTTGGCAGCAGCATGAGGAGGCAAAATATTGCCTGAAAGACACAACTTAGATATGACATCAGCATGGGGAGCCCATATATAGCCTGAAAGACACACCCTGGAGTCGGTAGCAGCATGATGAGCCCATATTTTGCCTAAAAGACACACTAGAATTGGCAGCATCATGAGGAACCCCTAGATTGCCTGAAAGACACACCCTGGAGTTAGTAGCATCATGAGGAGCCCATATATTGCCTGAAAGACACACCCTGGAGTTGGCAGAAGCACGAGAAGCCAATATATTGCCTGAAAAAAACACCCCGGAGTTGGCAGCAGCATGAGGAGTCCATATATTGCCTGAAAAACACATTGGAGTTGGCAGCAGCATAAGCAGCCAATATATTGCCTGAAAAACACATTGGAGTTGGCAGCAGCATTAGGAGCCCATATATTGCCTGAAAGACACACCCTGGAGTTGGCAGCAGCTTGAGGAGCCCATATATTGCCTAAAAGGCACATTGGAGTTGGCAGCAGCATAAAGAGGCCATATATTGCCTGAAAGACACACCCTGGAGTTGGCAGCAGCAAAAGGAGCTACCATGCATCAGCTACTACCATGGATCAGCCATTGGTGGGTGGAAATCCTGGCTGATCCATGCCTGATTCATCTTCACAATGGAGAGTCTCTTCACATTTTTCATGGACAGACAAGTTCTCCTTGGTGTGACTATGGCCCCCGCCGCACTAAGCATCCGCTCAGATGGCACACTACTGGCCAGGCAGGACAGCTTTCCCAGCTTTCCCATAAGTCCAGCCGATCCTCAAGGTGCCTTGGCATGGTCATGTCAAGGTATGACACGACCTGCTGGTTCAGGTCCTGCTCCAGGTCTTCCTGCTGCTCATGAGTAGCCTCGCTATGCGGGTAAAGAAAGCTACTCATTAGCGACTGTAGACTCTGATGGAGCAGCTACTGCTCCTGCCACAACCCCAGCAGCCATGGCAGTGAAAGGTGAGCACAGAGGGCCCCCCCGAGTCAGACTTGCAAGAGTATGGACAATAGCACAGATAGACATCAGCCAACTAACTACGTAGAATGTCTCTGTAGTAGGTCAGTTTGTCCTCCCTCTCAGTAGGTGTAAAAAATGCCCCCATTTTGTGCCGTTAGCGAGGATCTCGGAGGGACTACCTGTCTCCATCTCCACTGCATACTGCCACGGTGTGTCTTGGTCCTCTTTCTCGCCATCCTCACAACCCTCTAGCTCCTCTGGCTGCTCCTGCTCCTCCTCTCCAGCCAGATGACTAGATAAACCTCCTCCTCCTCCAGTTCAGCTCCCACAGGGTTCATGTAGCCGTGAGATGTAGGTGCCATATCTCCAGTGCCCTGACCAGCCATGGTTTCCAACATGTGTTGTAGTACATGAAGCAGTGGAATCACGTCGTTCATCCCATAAACCTGGCGACTGACAAATAAAGTGGCTTCCTCAAAGGTCCTGAGGAATCGGCAGGTGTCACGAATAAGCTGCCACTGGTTTACATTAAAGTTACACAGGAGAGTCCCCCTATCTGCTTGGATCATCAAGAAATCAGTGATGGCTTTTCTCTGTTCGTATAGTCAATCCAACATATGGAGGGTGGAATTCCAACGGGTGGAAACATCGCAAATCAGATTATGTTGGGGGATACAGTTCTGACGCTATGGCTCAAGAAGAGTGTGCTTAGCGTTGTAAGAGTGGCTGAAGTGCATGCAAAGTTTCCTTCCCATTGTTAGGATGTCTTGCAGATGGGGGGAAGCCTTCAGAAAATGCTTGACAACTAGGTTAAACACGTGTGCCATACAGGGCACATGGCTCAGGCTTCCTTGTCGCAGCACAAACAAGATGTTCTTCCCATTGTCAGTCACCACGGTTCCCATTTTTGTGGAGTAAGCCATGTTTTGATTTCTTGATGAATTAATTTTAGCAGCTCCTCCCCTGTGTGACTTCGTTCGCCAAGGCAAACCATGTGAAGCACAGTGTGACACTGCTGTGCCCTGCACACATGGTAGGCTGGAGGGGCACTGAAACTTGACAGAACAGTGGAGGCTGAGGAGATGGCGGAGGATGAAGAGGCAGAGTCGCACACTGTTACAGGCACAACAGCCTGGGAGCATGGAGGCCGAAGCAGCTGTGCAGGAACCACTTTCGCCCATTGGGCCGTAAAAGACATGTATTGTCCCTGACCATAGTTACAGGTCCAGACTTTGGCGCTGCCATGGACTTTCGTGCACACTGACAGGCTCAAGGACTGGCCCACCTTCTGTTCAACAAATTTGTGCAGGGCTGGTACTGCCTTCTTTGCAAACAAATGAAGGCTTGGGACTCTCCACCTCGGCATGGCACAAGCCATCAGTTCTCTGAAAGGTGCAGAGTCCACCACCTTAAAAGGGAGGGACTGCAGCACCAGCAACTTGGACAGGAGCACATTTAGCTTCTGTGCCGTAGGATGAGTGGGCACATACTGTTGTCTCTTGGACATGGCTTCACTGATGAATTGCTGGCTGGATGACTGACTTTTAGTAGGAGGAGCAGGAGCATCTGGAGCAACAGGTGATGGGTATGACGCACAGCTACCTTCGGCTGAGGTGCTGGAGCCTTGGCTGGCTGAAATTGGGAGCGGTGTGGCACTGGCTGACACAGCAGGCTGGACCCCCACTTCGGAGCCTCTGTTCTCTCAGGCCGCTTTATGGTGATGCTGCATATGTTGCCGCAGGGCCGTGGTACCAACATTGGGGCGGGGCCATGGCCACGCTTCACCTTCTGTCTACACATCTTGCATGTAGCTGGGTTACCCTCCTGAGAATGCTTGATGAAAAACTGTCACGCTGCCAAGTAGCTAATTTTCCCACCAACAGTCCGCACTCATTCACTGCTACTGCTGCCAACTCCAGGCTTCATCATCATCATCGAGTTGTGTCTGCACGTCACTGATGTCGTCCTCGGTTTCCTCAACAGTGTCTGCTGCAGGAGCTGAAACGCTTGCCACACCACCTCCCATGCCACTCTCCTCATCAGTGTTTGTCTGCCTAGTGAAAGAAGAGGCGGATGTCTCCTTCATTTCTTGGCTGGGCAGTAGCTGCTGACTGTCCTCTAACACATCGTCCTCACTGAATAGTGGAGCTGAACCCAAAGCATAATATACGTCACCTGGGGGGGTTAGGACAGAGGCAATGGAAGGACAGGGGCTTCTCCCGGGACTTGCCAACTCAGGGTTGTGTCTGAGGAACCTACTGGCTGTTGACTGTGGGTTTCAGATGTCACTTGTGATGAGGTGGATGACCGTGTTAACCAATCAATGACGGCAGATGCGTTGCTAGCAGATACCGGGAGATCAGGCTTCTCACCACGACTCCTGCTGCCACTCGCCCCTAGGCTGCTGCGACCTCTTCCTAATGAATCTAGGCCTCTTCTCTGTGCACATCCTGGCACTTCTCTGCCTGACATTTTTACTGCGTTTAGGAGGGGAAAACAATACACCACACTACACTTAACACAGTATTTTTGTAACAGCAGGTGTGTAGAAAAGTTAGAGCAAAATAGGCAGACACTGTAGCTAAAAGCTAATGCAAAAAGACACAGATGGCCTTATACAGGATGCCCCTGTCAGAGTTAAATGCACTACAGGCAGTTTCAAAATGTGTTTTTTTTTTCAAAATGGAAAAGGTAAGTAGCCAGGTACTCTTAAAAGACAAATGCTAACATTCGGGATGCCCCCGGTGAGAGTGAACAACTGCCGCAAAATTTACAAAGTGGTCTTTGTTACAAAATGTAAAAGGTAAGTAGCCAGGTACTCTTAAAAGACAAATGCTATCATTCGGTATGCCCCTGGTGAAAGGTAATGACTGCTGCAAAATTTACAACATGGTTTTGTTACAAAATGGAAAAGGTAAGTAGCCAGGTACTCTTAAAAGACAAATGCTAGCATTCAGGATGCCCTCGGTGAAAGGCAATGACTGCTGCAAAATTTACAGTGTTGTTTTTGTTACAAAATGGAAAGGATAATTAGCCAGGTACTCTTAAAAGACAAATCCTAGCATTTTGGATGCTCCCGGTGAAAGTGAATAACTGCTGCAAACTTTACAAAGTGGTTTTTGTTACTAAATTGAAAATGTAAGAAGTCAGGTACTCTTAAAAGACAAATGCTAGCATTCAGGATGCCCTCGGTGAAAGTGAATGACTGTTGCAAATTTTAAAACCTGTTTTTTGTTACAAAATGGAAAAGGTAAGTAGCCAGGTACTCTTAAAAGACATATGCTAGCATTCGGGATACCCCCGGTGAAAGTGAATAACTGCTGCAAACTTTACAAAGTGTTTTTTGTTACAAAATAGAAAAGGTAAGTAGCCAGGTACTGTTAAAAGACAAATGCTAGCACGCTTTTTAAAGAATGACACCAGGAAGAGGAAAAGCTAAATAGGCAAGTGTGTTATTAACACTAAATCTCCTTCTCTCTCTGGCTCTATCTGTCCCTCGCTCTATATATCTGTCCCTCGCTCTTTCTGTTTGTCTGTCCCTCTGTCTCTGCCTGACCCATTCTCGCCGCCATACACTGCCGAAATGAGCCTCCAGAAGATGGCTGCAAAGCTGCATCCCTTAGTTTTTTCAATATCTAACAAGGATGTAGCTGTTCTTCATCCAGGAATATAATATGAGGCCCAACAGCTCTCTCAAGTGTTTAATTCTTCTGATGGATGGTCATAACCCAACTAAAAATGCATCCAACTTTACTTACCTTGAATTTTATAAAACACTCCGATTTCTTGCCATATGGATTCGAGACAGTATCAGATTGCTGTAACCAAATAACTGAAAGGCTTTAATTATATAATCACCATGACCTCCCATACACTTTAATTAGAAGACACTAGAAAATTATTAAAATAACTACAAAAGAAATACTGGTAATCTTGTGACAAACATCCCATAGCATTACCAGTCATGAGAAAAGCTAAGGAAGGACACATTTGTTTCTTATTGTCTGCTGCGTCTCTCAAGGGTTGATAAAGTAATGCCAGTTTAGAAAAAATGTTTGTTAATAATTTCCTTTTGTTTTCTAGACGTGTGGTAGGTGTAAGGTTCGCAGAAGATGCACAAAGAAATTTACCATTAAGAAATTTCCCAAGATCCTTGTACTTCATATCCTTTTTGTGAATGCCAATGTATTAATTTACCACTTCCTGTAATATCTTGTTTTTAAGAAAGATTTGTTGTTTGATAGTTAACCATTATTTTTATTATTCCAGAATTTTATTGGTTTAGTCTAGCTGGTCATTATATGCCACAAAGTTTTTATCAGACAATAGTTTAAGTTTAGTTTTGAGAGGCTCTCCAACTCAACAAGCAATAAAGAGAAACAAAACATTTTTTTAATATACATTATACTTTATTGGGTTTTGGGATTGAACAGTTCTATAGAAGAGTGGCAGTTCTCTAAGAGGTAAAGATTTAATATTTACATACATTAATGGTATATGACATCACCCCAGGGTCATGGGGGGGGGGGTAGGCGCACCCTGGTTTCCTGTCAGGTGGTATCGGTTGCAGTGCACTGCTGTAAAAGAAATGACATGTATCTTGTGTGCTTCACTTGTCAATGCTCAGGCAGCAATGGTTGCACTAGTCAATCATCTGATCTAAGTTCTGTAGTTATTATGTAGTAAAATCCTCCTACTCTCTTATTCCAACAGGGCTATGTGGCCCCATGTGACTGACGGAAACAGGGGAAGTTTATAGGGCGAGTTAGCAGAGTGTTTTTTTTGCACCCATCTGGCAAATCCAACTGGTTGACTGTCAGCACATGGGGTTGGTTATTGTCGGAAGTAGGTCAGAAATGGGGGTGGGGTTGGTTATTGTCCTGAGTTCGCTGTGCAGGGCTCAAGAGGACCAACATTTTGACTGCTGTTGTGATTTATAGGTTAAAAATGCATTCGTAAATACAGTGTATTTAAAGGAACTGCCCAGGCTACTAAAAGTACTAACTCCACTCCCCTTTTCCCTGGAATCAGTTCTACACTGGTGCCCTAAATCTTACATATTCTGGGTCAGATCTCTAGTCACCGATACCTCCCTGACAAACTGCAGCCCCCCATCATCACTCACAGTGATTACAGTACATTCACTCCATTCCAGGCCTTTGTAATAAATAGAATGGGTGTACTAGCATCACTGTGACTGTTGGCAGGAAATGGGGAAGCATGGGGATGTGATGTTGGTGAGAGGGCCCATAAACAAACTGCTCTGTACCATGTACACCCTTAGTCTGTCTCTGGTTCTAGGGGTGGAATGAAGGGGCTTGTGTTTAGTTCCTAAAGTAAAAAATAGCCCTAGTAAAAAATCAAATGGGATACTCCTATTGTGTCCCCTGCAGCTGATGGTAGGTGAGTGCCCGATCAGCTGCAGGGGACAAAAGTGAGTTTTTTTTTGGTTTTGGTTTTTACTAGGCTGTATTTTACTAGGTGTATTACTTTAACACTATTATTTTAAAACAGGGGAGGACTGGCCATAGGGAGGCCTAGGAGAAATCTCGGTGGGCCGCACTGATTTGGGGCCTCCCTAGTCTCCTCCCAGCCTTTAGCATAATCTAAAGTAAGCCATTTCATGCAGGTTTCTTGCTGTTAATATTTTCTCTGTTGTAGTCTTACTTCCTTAACTTCATGCCTTTGTAGATCTTAAACGTTTTTCTGAAGGTTGTAATAGAAATAACAAGCTTAGCACTTTTGTGGATTTCCCTCTCCAAAACTTAAACCTCTGTGAATTCTCTTCAGACCCAAGCAGTAAGTTTCTTGCTTTTTTCTTTTCGCATTTATTTCTGTATGCAAAATATGGTCCTTCCTATCATGAGGTCAATTAAAACCTAATATTGAAAGCATTGTATATGTGCAACAGGTATTGGTGAGAATTGAGTGAAGGGGAAGTGGTGGTGACCAGTAACTAAAAACAGCTGCAAGCACATTGAGCTGTGCTTTTAATATAATACCCAGGTTTAACACATCTGTCATCTTCCTCCCTTAATGCTTTTTAATCTTGCCTACATGTGCTAGTGTGCAAAAAGCATGTGTTTTTCCATTAAAGCTTGTCTCCAGGGAAAATAACCATTTCCATCTGTCAGTTCTAAACTTTTTGTAAAGTTCTTGGTCAGGGATATGGGTGCATGTCCCTTTCCTCTTCTGGCTTCTGTCCTCTACTTTGCTATTTATTATTAGTTTAATGAAGTGCATTTTTTTACGCACAGCAGTTTGTAGAAGTGCTAGAGGTGGGATAGGCAGCGCTAAATAGAATGATTAGCGGCAGCCTGGCCAGGTGTCTAGCCAGTGGAAACAAATGGGGTTAATTGGGAGTTTTTTTAAACCTCCTTCTTCCAGGCGTGCTACATTTGTGTGAAAGTGGAGCCACTCAATGATAGTTTCTTATCCCTAATGGATACTAATTGAATGCTTTCAAGTTTTACTTTTGGCTGTAACAGAGTGATTTGACACAATGTTGCAGACAGTAAGGAGGGGGTGCATTCATTTACTGATAAAAGCCCATACTTTTGCGTTATAGCAGGAATTTAGCTCTCAAATTATTACAATAACAGAAATTAGGAACTTTATTATAAAGGCACTCACCCGCCTGGCCCGGAGGTAATATACCTGACCTGGGCCACTGTTATTAATTTGCTGAGCTTAGTTGTTCCTTAATCTGTTCGCATCTGGAGGTAATCCACTCGACCAGTTGTCTTCAGTTAAATATGGCGTTGATGCTCCATTTGGTTAAAATTATATTACTTTTTTCATGCAAGTATAGAACATTAATAGATGAATCGTCTCTTCATTGTCCTTGGTACAAAGGTCCCATAAAAGTTATCTCTTATGTGCCAGAAGTGCACTAATACTGTGCCTGAGTGTGCACCAAATCACGCTACCCAGCACTTGTACAGTTAGTATTAAATAGATTTAAAAGGATTTCTTAATTCCGCAAATGTTGATGCGGCTCCCTTCGCTGAGATTCGACACGTGTTTCATTGTATACATTCTCAAGGTCCTCAATGTGCATACGCAGGGGGCCGTTTTTGAATGGATGTGTCTCCCAGGTACTGCTGGGAAATGTAGTTTAATCCTGTAGTTCTCTAATACAATCAATTAGTGCTTCTTCCCAATGCTGCAGCTTGTGTTTCTATTAACACTTGCTCTGCTGTAAAGAAAGCAGAGAGAAGGCGTCAGTCTCTTGTGTATGAATTAACAATGCTTCCTGTATTTATACTATAAAAATGATGTTGACTGTATAGACTTTTCATAAACTGGCAGGTTTGTGTTAATTTGTTAGGGTTAGGGTTATTTTCTTTCCTATAGTCAGGATAACTATGATTGCCTATTCAGACCATGATGGATTAGATTAGTAACGTGAACTGAAATGAATAAATATTACTAAATCAATATCCAATTAAGGTCATGTTTTTAGGTATGTTCTTTTGAGATCATGGTTTGAAATAGGATAAATATAAATATATAGCCGCCTTGTAGTTACAATTAAAATCAGAGTTTGAAGGATAATTAAAATAATAATAAATTATGGTTATTAATCAATATAAATAGAGGAATGGATAATGTAATTCAAAATCTAGGTAGATCAATAGTAATATAAGAACACGCCAAACATCTATAAAAGAATAAATAGCGAATAGATAAAAGATGATAAATAGTGTTCATATCGTAACGAATAAATGGCAATTGTGTAAGAGATAAATAGTAGTAGATCAATATTACAAAAAGGCTGTAACTGAAGCTATAAAATTATTGATAAAAACTTATTTTTAAACTGGCCAGGTAGTATTTATAATACTATAATATTTTCATACAAACATGGAGATAGAAATTGTGTTAAATGAAGGTAGGGAGTTTGGTATATTCTGAACGAGTTGTCTTAAATATTTTCCCAAAAACTATTGAGATCCAGATCTATGTTTAGTCCTTTGGGGGTAAGGGAATCTAATTCAAAAATCCATCTTGTTTCTTGCTTTGACAGTTCTTTTTGAATATCTGCACCCCGCCAGTTAAGCTTAATTTTTTCCAAAATCCAATATATAATTTCTTTGGGGTCTCCATTATGGTAGGCTGCAAAATGGGCGGAGACACAGTGTGTTTCTAGTTTCTTTCTTATGTTTCTTATATGTTCTCCAAGTCTTGTCTTAAATGGTCTTTTTGTTCGGCCAACATATAACAGACCACATGGGCACTGCAAGCAGTAAATAATTCCAGACGTATTGCAGGTAGTGAAATCCTTCAGCTTATAGTTTTTTTTTTGTATAATCTGTTTTTATTGAGACAAACAAGCAGAAACAATACATAGGGAACAGTCCCTAGATCAGTACAGTGTGATATCCTTGACGAGATAATCCAGTGAGCATTTTAACAGAAAAGGGTTCAAAACAACAACCACAGGAGTCATATCACATATCAGAAGCGCCCCAGGCCTGACCACCGCTCTAGTGCTCCACCAGGGCCGTCGAATGCCTGGGTGTTGTAAGATGGGAGAGACTCCATTACAATGTAATTCCTACTATACCTAACAGGGATAGATTGAGGAGAGAAGAGTAGAGGGAAAGTGGGAAAGAAAGAGGGAATGGCAGTTTACTCCATGAGATCCGTTGCCCAACCCATCTGCGACCTCAACAAAACTCCACGCCTGCCCCATCAATTACCTAGCCCCCCAGACGGTGACTCCAGACGTTATCCGGACCGATTAAGCCTGGCCTTAAACCTGAGTCCCGCAGAACCTCCCAACAGGTCCAGGTCAGCGCATATTTGTCCCTAAGCCCCTTATCTCCCAGGATCAGTTCCTCCGCTCGCCTAATCCATTCCAGTTCTGTTATCCATTCCCGTAGAGAGGGTATCTCTTGTGATTTCCAGTGTCTGGGAATCACTGCTCTTGCAGCCGATAAGAAGTGCCTGAGTATATCCGTCCTGTATCGTGATGCGGGCCCCTCCCACAAGGAGAGAAGTGTCAACTGTGTTGGCAAATCTGGCAAATCTCTTGATGTCCGATGGGCACCTATACCATCTAGAGATAATCTTGTAGTTCATTTCCTGCACTGCCCCCTCCACTGCCACTTTATGCGCCAGGTTAAACATTTTGGCTTGATCCTCTTCTGAGAGGGACAGACCCAGCTCACTCTCCCATCTCAGGATACAACAGCCCCGTATGAATGTTGTTCACTAGGGCGGAATATATCCAGGAGAGGGTGTGGGGTGCGGGGAACGCAGAAGAAAGGAGCTCCTCCACCTCCGACAACGGGCCACTAATGTTACTCTTCATCTTTAACAACGATACAAATGCAGCCTGCAACACAAGTGCAGCCCCCCCCCCCCCCCCCCTTGCTCAGCAACTGACCCGCTCTCAACCTTCCAGCCCAGGAAAGATTCCACTCCCACCCCGGGTCCAAAATACAGATTTCCCAGGATTGGAGTTAGAGGGCCCGGGCATCTCACTAGTTGGCCTCTAGCTGTCATGCGGTCCCAGATCGTAATCAAATGCTGAGTCAAAAACGGCAAGGACCTAAGCAATCTTCTTGGCTGGGGCTTTGTCCATGGCAGAGAAACTAGCGGCCAGGGGGAGAGCTCCTTCTCAATGGTTGCCCAAGTTTTATTTGTATCCTGATGGGCCCAGTCTAATATTCTCATTAAGACCGCCGATGCGTGGTAGAGTTTAAGGTCTGGCATGCCAAGACCTCCTTTTGTTTTATGCCGGGACAAGATACCATAACGAATCCGTGGTTTTGAGACCCCCCCCCCCCCCATACAAATTTGAGGAATGCGGATTTTAAAATCTTGAAAAAGCAGCTGGGGGGAACTATAGGGGCAGTTTGAAAAATATATAAAAAGCTAGGTAGGATGTCCATCTTTATCACATTTATCCTACCACTCCACGATAGAGATTTTCTGTTGTATTGTTTAAGATCAGCGATTGTTTTGTTCATCAGTGCGGCATAGTTCAGCTCGTAGATTTTTGCTAAATCGTTTGGGATCTGGACTCCCAAATATTTAATTATCACTGCCATTTAAAGGAGAAGCTATTTCTTAGGCCGGCCACCACTGACGGAGTTAAGGTGAGGTTGAGGGCCTCCGATTTCCCATAATTGATTTTAAAATTACTCGTCTTCTCGAATAGCTGGAATTCCTTTAAAACAAGAGGGAGGGACGTCACGGGGCGGTTAAATGCAGTAGCAGATCATATGCATATAGGGATAGTTTGTTCTGTCTACCTTCCACCTCTATTCCCTTTATGTCCAGGGTTTTTCTCAGGGCCGTCGCCAGATGTTGCATCATGATGATGTACAGAAGTGGTAAAAGAAAAAGAAAGAAAAATCTGTTTGATTAGAGTGGATCTCTCTCTTTTAAGCCTAGATCCGTGCTGAATTAGTATCCCCCTTAGAACGCATTTTAGCACTCCCATTGAATCGGGAGGTGCTGTTGTTTTGGTGGTCAGAAAGAAAATGCTCTATGGTGTTTTCAACCGCTGCCAGGCCGGCCCCATCTTTCAACAAGTTATCATTGAGACGCCCGTCCCACCTACTTGGGTACAGTCCGTGTAGCTCAAAGGACAAGAAAATTGGGGCATGATCTGACCAGAGTATATTTCCAATGCTGGCCTTTGGTTCCCAGGACATAGCGTGATGACTATACAACTATATGAGTTATTTGCATTGGAGTAAAATGTGTAGTCTCTGGAACCTGGATGCAGGGCTCGCCATACGTCTATTAACTGGAGGTCTGACAATTTACTCTTTAGCTTCTTAAGCCCCGTCAGAGGGATGGAGGATTTACCAGAGGAAGTGTCAATTTGCGGGTTAAATGGCATATTTAAGTCCTCTCCCAATATGACTATCCCTTCCGCAAAATCAGATCATTGTTTTAACACACTGAGACAGAATTGGGACTGGTCCGTATTGGGGCTGTATAAATTCTCAACAGTATAGGTCTTCGTGCAGATTGACAGTTTCAGAAAAATGTATCTGCCATTGGGGTAAATCTTGGAGTCTAAAACTTTGTGGGGTAGAGATCTGTGGATGGCTAAAGAGACCCCTTTGATTTGGCATAAGGGTTGGGGGCATGCACCCAAGAAGAGAAGTGATGATCCCTAAAGTTGGGGACTCGTCCCTCTCTAAAATGTGTTTCCTGCAAAAACACAAGTTTGGCTCCACATTTACGGAGGTCGTACAATACTTTAGATCTCTTCTCAGGGGCTGTCAGGGATCGCCGGACACCCCTCTTTCATAAGCCAAACAATCCCCAATCTCCACTGCCTCTTGTGCCTATAGTCAAGCCCCCGCTTGCTGGAGACACGGGTTATGCCTCTCCAGACTCGGCTGCCCCCAGGACTTACTGGCGCAAAGATTGCTGGCTTATGCTGAAGATAGGTGAACAGCGGGGTATCCCAAATTGGATGTTCAAGCGGACTGAGTCCGAAACGTTTGAGTCCAGCAGGTTAGGCAAGAATGGTCGAGTAGAGCAGGGGTCAAAGCTGGGTGGTCACAGGGCACGGTATCCAAGGGGTTAGACGGAGAATGGTCGAGACAGGCAGGGGTCAAAGCCGGGTAATCACCAAAGCGCGGTATCAAAGAGGTAAAGCAGAGACGAGGTCAGACAGGCAGATGGTCGGTGCGGGCAGCGGACAGGAATGGTCAAAGACGGAGCTGGATCAAAACACACTAAACGCAAATCCAAAAGCACACCCAAGCTAATAATGGCTATAACGGCACTGATGGTCGGGGCAGGGACACTTTAAAAGGGGAACAGGCCAATGGGATGGGGGGAAGGTCTGATTGGTATAACTTAATTACGCTCCTGATAGGAGCAGCCCCAGGGACTGGACTGCCCTGGCCAGTCAGGACGTCCAGTTCCTGGGTTCATCCCACCCAGAGCCAGGGCCACTGGCCAAATCAAACCTGCCCCCAGCGGCCCGTGCAGAGGCGTCGCAGGACGAGACTCCGGAACCAGGTAAGATCCTTACATTACCCCCCCTGTGGAGGGGCCCCTGGACCCTCCAGCCCGGGTTTCTGAGGGTTCTCCCTGTGGAACTTCCTAACCAACCTCCCCGCATGGACCTCTCTGGCCGGGACCCAAGACCTCTCTTCCGGGCCGTAACCCTTCCAATCTACCAAATACTGGAGGGAATTTCGGAAGAGGCATGAATCTAGAATCCGAGCTACTTCGAATTCTTGTTGCCCATCAACTAAAATGGCCCCCGGGTAAGCATTGGGCTCAATACCGTTAGCAGACTTTAACAGGGGTACATGGAAATAATTTCAAACCTTCATTGAAGGCGGAAGATCTAGACGGTAAGTAACCTGATTAATTTTCTGCCGTACAAGAAAGGGACCAATAAACCTTGGACCTAGCTTGGCAGAAGGTTGCCGTAAAGCCAAATTTTTGGTGGAAAGCCAGACTAGCTCCCCAACAGCATAATCAGGGTTACTGGACCGACCACGATCGTCAAAAGTTTTCTGCTGGGCGACAGCCCTGGTCAGATTTAGCTGAATCTTAGCCCACAGATCCGGCCATTGGGATACCCATTCCTCAAATGAGGGCACGCTAGAAGGTGCATCCGACAAAGCAGAAAACTTCAGGTCCCTACCAAAAACACAACGGAACGGCGATATCCCAGTGGATGAGTGAGTGGCATTATTCAGAGCAAACTCTGCAAATGGAAGGAACAATAACCAATCCGTCTGGACATCTGAAACGAAAAAACGAAGGTATTGCTCCAACGATTGGTTGGTCCTCTGAGTCTGCCCATTTGACTGGGGGTGAAATGCTGAGGACAAGGAAACAGAGAAACCCAACCGGGCATAAAAAGCCCTCCAAAACCGAGAGACAAACTGAACCCCCCTGTCGGACACCACATCCTCCGGAATCCCATGGAACTTAAATATATGAGTCAAAAAAAGTTGAGCAAGATCTTGGGCAGTGGGTAACTTTTTTAACGGGACAAAATGAGCCATCTTGCTGAACCGGTCGACCACCACCCAGATGACGGTAAACCCTTGGGAAGGTGGAAGATCGGTGATGAAATCCATGGCAAGATGAGTCCAGGGACGGGAAGGAATGGACAAAGGCAACAGGGAACCTTCAGGAGAGTGTCTCGGGGTCTTACTCCAGGCACAGACTTTACAGGCCTGCACATAATCTCGAGCGTCTTTTCTAAAAGACGGCCACCAAACATGACGGGACAACATGGATATGGTCTTCCTAGCTCCTGGATGACCTACAGTCTTAGAAGCATGAAATTGCTGTAGGATGGCAGCACGGTGAGACATGGGTACAAACTGGGCATGGGCTGGCTTACCAGGCGGAGACTCAGACTGAAACTGATTCAGGTCGGAAAGATCCGGGTGAATAACAGCTACCACCATGTGTTGAGGCAGAATGGGTAAGTTTCTCCCCTCGGGTAAACTAGTCGAGGAAAAACTCTGTGACAAAGCGTCGGCTTTCACATTCTTAGGCCCGGGTTTGTAGGTAATGGTAAAGTTAAACCGGGAAAAGAACAGAGACCATCGAGCTTGTCTAGGGGTTAACCTTTTAGCAGACTGGATATACTCCAAATTTTTATGGTCGGTAAAGACCGTAACAGGAAACTGAGCCCCTTCTAACCAGTGCCTCCACTCCTGAAAGGCCAATTTAACTGCCAAGAGCTCACGATTACCAATATCGTAGTTACGTTCAGCGGAAGTAAATTTTTTAGAGAAAAAAGCACAGGGGTAAAGTCGTTCTGGGGAACCGCTATATTGTGAAAGGACTGCCCCGACGCCAAGCTCAGAGACATCGACCTCCACAATAAAGGCTAATTGACATTCTGGATGCACTAGTACGGGAGCGGAGCTAAAGACTTCCTTCAACCTTTTGAAGGCCTGGACGGACCGTTCCGTCCAAATAGATGGGAAACCTCCCTTCTTGGTGAGGTCAGTGAGAGGTGCTACTAAAGTAGAGAAGTTCTTGATAAATCTCCTATAAAAGTGAGCGAACCCCAGGAATCTTTGTAGACCCTTTAAACCCCTGGGTTGCTCCCATTTAAGTACTGCAGTAACCTTGGACTGATCCATGGACAGTCCTGTGTTGGAAATAATATATCCTAAAAAAGGAACCTCCGTAACTTCAAACAAGCACTTTTTGAGTTTAGCAAATAAGCAATTTTCTCTAAGCTTTTGCAAGACCAGGCGAACATGCTCAAGATGTTCTGCTAAAGAAGAGGAAAAAATCAAAATATCGTCCAGGTACACTACAACAAAGCGACCCAGATAGTCCCTAAAAATTTCATTCACAAAGTCCTGGAAGACTGCCGGGGTGTTACACAGACCAAAGGGCATCACGAGATACTCGTAATGCCCATCTTGGGTGTTAAACGCGGTCTTCCACTCGTCCCCCGGCCGGATTCTTATCAGGTTATAGGCCCCACAGAGGTCTAACTTAGAAAAGACTTGGGCCCCAATGACCTGTGTAAACAACCCATCGATCAGCGGAAGGGGGTATTTGTTTTTAACAGTAATTTTATTCAGCCCCCGGTAGTCTATGCAGGGACGGAGCCCCCCGTCTTTCTTCTCAACTAAGAAAAAACCCGCCCTAGCTGGGGAAGTGGATGCCCGTATGAATCCCACTCTGAGTAACACAGGTGGAGTCTCAAAATGAATAAGACCCCCAGCAATAGGCATGTCATCGATTGCGGACACCTGGATAATTTTGGGCAGAGGTTGGAGAGGAATTCCCAGACTTCGGGCTAACTCAAAGTCAAGAAAATTCCCCGCCGCCCCACAATCTAGAAGGGCCTCCAAATGAATAAACTCAAGGTCCACTTTAACCTGGACTGGAACCATAAATTGTGAAAGAACTTGAGGAAATACCTTACAGCCTAGGTGGGTTCCCTCGACCCCAGGCTGCTTCTTGGGGCAGACTCTGACCAGGTGACCAGTACCCCCCACAGTAGAGACACAGCCCTTCCAATAATCGCCGACGCCTCTCAGCTTCGGAAAGCTTGGTAGCTCCCAGCTGCATGGGTTCTTTGGTAGGACACGGGGCTGGAGCTCCAGCTTTCCAGCTGGTGTCGGGATGCGCCCCTCTTTCAAGGCGTCTCTCCCGCGATTCGGATTGCGAGTTGCATTGTTTCATCCAGAGATTGGGGTACTGGATGGTTCACAAAAATGTCCTTAATGGCATCGGACAAGCCCAGACGGAATTGACCACATAAGGCTGGGTCGTTCCATCGAGAGTCCACGGCCCACCGACGGAACTCGGAGCAATACTCTTCAGCCTGCCGACGACCTTGACGCAAGGTACGGAGTTTGGCATCTGCGGTGGCACCTCTGTCCGGATCATCATACAAGATTTCCATCGCGGAGAAGAAAACTTCCACAGACTGCCGTGCTGGATCATGAGGGGACAAGCTGAATGCCCAGGATTGAGGGTCTCCTTGCAGGAGGGAGATGACCAGGCCCACTCGCTGATCTTGGGACCTCGAGGAGTAAGGACGGAGCTGGAAATAGAGTTTACAAGCATCCCGGAAATTGGAGAACTTACTTCTATCCCCGGAAAATTTGTCAGGGAGTGGAACCTTGGGTTCCACTGGGTGAGCAGCCGAGGCCCCCTGAGGGCCGGAGTTGATAGGAGTTGGACGGTTCTCCTGAGCCGCCACGCGATGGGCCAGGTGCTCCATGGCCGCAGTTAAGGCCTGCACCTGCTCCAAAATTTGGTCCATGGGTTTTCTGGCCCGTTATACTGTCAGGGGTCGCTGGACACCCCTCTTTCATAAGCCAAGCAATCCCCAATCTCCACCGCCTCTTGTGCCTATAGTCAAGCCCCCGCTTGCTGGAGACACGGGTTATGCCTCTCCAGACTCGGTTGCCCCCAGGACTTACTGGCGCAAAGATTGCTGGCTTATGCTGAAGATAGGTGAACGGGGTATCCCAAATTGGAAGTTCAAGCGGACTGAGTCCGAAACGTTGAGTCCAGCAGGTTAGGCAAGAATGGTCAAGTCGAGCAGGGGTCAAAGCCAGGTTGTCACAGGGCACGGTATCCAAGGGGTTAGATGGAGAATGGTCGAGACAGGCAGGGGTCAAAGCCGGGTAATCACCAAAGCGCGGTATCAAAGGGGTAAAGCAGAGACGAGGTCAGACAGGCAGATGGTCGGTGCAGGCAGCGGACAGGAATGGTCAAAGACGGAGCCAGATCAAAACACTTGGATGAACTAAACGCAAATCCAAAAGCACACCCAAGCTAATAATGGCTATAACGGACACTGATAGTCGGGGCAGGGACACTTTAAAAGGGGAACTGGCCAATGGGATGGGGGGAAGGTCTGATTGGTGTAACTTAATTAAGCTCCTGATAGGAGCAGCCCCAGGGACTGGACTGCCCTGGCCAGTCAGGCCGTCCAGTCCCTGGGTTCATCCCACCCAGAGCCAGGGCCACTGGCCAAGTCAAACTAGCCCCCGACGCCGCCGGGGGACAAATAAAGAACGTGCGAGCGCGTGATGAGAGGCCGGGCGCGCTCCCAAAGAGGGGAGGGGATGCCGCGCCGGCCGAAGAGGCGGAGGAGCCGCCAGCAGCTGGGGAGGCCCCCATGACGTCGGCGACCCCAGACGCCGAGGCAGACGGGGTGGCAGAGGCTGAAGCCCCGGAGAAGGACGCGGAGACGGCCGCCCGGCGTGGCCGCCGGAAGACCAGAACCGAGCGCCGCCGTGCAGAGGCGTCGCGGGACGAGACTCCAGAACCAGGTAAGATCCTTACAGGGGCATTGAAACCCTTCACGTTAAATGAGCAAACAGTTAAATTTGCCATCCTTACCTTATGTTACCCAAGGTGACCGACAAGGATGGGAGGTAGTTAAGGGGAGATTTAGAGGGGGGAAGGTTGGAGACCTCTGTAAGGAAGAAGAAAGGAGAAGAGAGGAGTAAAAAACAGAAGGCAGCAACAGAAAATAAAGGCACAATCAATAAGAAGGAAAAAACAACTTACTATGTCACAAAAATAGCTATAACTGAGATCTACTAGACACAGCAATTTAAATAATCAACACGCCTAGCGCACTGATGCGCTTAATCCCCTTAGGCTTCCCCAGGTGTTTCCTGAGGAAGGCAGGGGGATCACCTAAGTGGGGGGAAGTGGAAGGCAAGAACCAGTGAGAACTGCCCAGGCCAGAGCACAAGTGATCCAACAGAATCTCTGGACTAGTGGTCTCCGAAATATCCAATAAGCCCGTTAGTGACGCTTCGTCATGAGCATCTCTCAAGGGGACTATATAAAACATCAGGTTTCCAGACCTCTTCCGATGTAGGAACAAAACATGCTATATAACGACTCTTCTTCTTCCTTCAGAGAGCTCAGCCAACAGTCCACAGCTCGTAGGCCCAGAGGGGGCCGGGATAAGGGATTGATAATTTCGCTGGACCATGCAAAAAAGAAGAAAAAGAAAAAACATTCCAGAGAGTCAGATGGAAAACACAGTATGCAGTAAAGGACAAGTCCTGAAGGAGTGGATCAGGAAAAACTCTTGGGCCAACGATCTGAAAAAATACCATTTTGTTGTGATTACTCACCTGTAAAATGGTTATTACTAGAGATGAGCGAACTTTTGAAAAATTCGATTCGACTGATTCGCCGAATTTTCCGACAAAAATCGTTTCGACCCGAATAAATTCGCAATAAATTCGCTATTAAAAACGGCTAGTTCTGAGCCTCCTAGAGCCTCAATAGGGTTGTAAACCATTCTGCCTTGCTGTAACACGCACAGGATACGTGCTGGGTTAGTTAAATAATACTTTGAATAAATATCACATGCAGATCAGAGGCATCGCTAATAGAATCGCAGAGCGGCACAATTGAATTCAAGAGAGTTGAAGTGGCATCACTATGAGGGGCAGGAACCCAAACATTGTTTTAAAGAGACACTGGAGTTGGCAGCAGCAGGAGCCCAAAAATTGGATGAATCACACCCTGGAGTTGGCAGCAGCAGCAGCAGGAGCCCAAACATTGGCTGAAAGAGACACTGGGGTTGGCTTCAGGAGCCCAAAAATTGGATGAATCACACCCTGGAGTTGCAAGCAGCAGCAGGAGCCCAAATATTACTTTAAAGAGACACTGGAGTTGGCTTCAGGAGCCCAAAAATTGGATGAATCACACCCTGGAGTTGGCAGCAGCAGCAGCAGGAGCCCAAAGATTACTTTATAGAGACACTGGAGTTGGCTTCAGGAGCCCAAAAATTGGATGAATCACACCCTGGAGTTGGCAGGAGTTGACAGCAGCAGGAGCCCAAATATTACTTTAAAGAGACCCTGGGGTTGGCTTCAGGAGCCCAAAAATTGGATGAATCACACCCTGGAGTTGGCAGCAGCAGCAGCAGGAGCCCAAATATTACTTTAAAGAGACACTGGGGTTGGCTTCAGGAGCCCAAAAATTGGATGAATCACACCCTGGAGTTGGCAGCAGCAGCAGCAGGAGCCCAAATATTACTTTAAAGAGACACTGGGGTTGGCTTCAGGAGCCCAAAAATTGGATGAATCACACCCTGGAGTTGGCAGCAGCAGCAGCAGGAGCCCAAATATACACTGGAGTTGGCTTCAGGAGCCCAAAAATTGGATGAATCACACCCTGGAGTTGGCAGAAGTTGGCAGCAGCAGCAGCAGGAGCCCAAACATTACTTTAAAGAGACACTGGGGTTGGCAGCAGCAGGAGCCCAAAAATTGGATGAATCACACCCTGGAGTTGGCAGCAGCAGCAGCAGCAGGAGCCCAAACATTGGCTGAAAGAGACACTGGGGTTGGCTTCAGGAGCCCAAAAATTGGATGAATCACACCCTGGAGTTGCAAGCAGCAGCAGGAGCCCAAATATTACTTTAAAGAGACACTGGAGTTGGCTTCAGGAGCCCAAAAATTGGATGAATCACACCCTGGAGTTGGCAGCAGCAGCAGCAGGAGCCCACAGATTACTTTATAGAGACACTGGAGTTGGCTTCAGGAGCCCAAAAATTGGATGAATCACACCCTGGAGTTGGCAGGAGTTGACAGCAGCAGCAGGAGCCCAAATATTACTTTAAAGAGACCCTGGGGTTGGCTTCAGGAGCCCAAAAATTGGATGAATCACACCCTGGAGTTGGCAGCAGCAGCAGCAGGAGCCCAAATATTACTTTAAAGAGACACTGGGGTTGGCTTCAGGAGCCCAAAAATTGGATGAATCACACCCTGGAGTTGGCAGCAGCAGCAGCAGGAGCCCAAATATTACTTTAAAGAGACACTGGGGTTGGCTTCAGGAGCCCAAAAATTGGATGAATCACACCCTGGAGTTGGCAGCAGCAGCAGCAGGAGCCCAAATATACACTGGAGTTGGCTTCAGGAGCCCAACAATTGGATGAATCACACCCTGGAGTTGGCAGAAGTTGGCAGCAGCAGCAGCAGGAACCCAAACATTACTTTAAAGAGACACTGGGGTTGGCTTCAGGAGCCCAAAATTGGATGAATCACACCCTGGAGTTGGCAGCAGCAGGAGCCCAAATATTACTTTAAAGAGACACTGGGGTTGGCTTCAGGAGCCCAAAAATTGGATGATTCACACCCTGGAGTTGGCAGTAGCAGCAGCAGGAGCCCAAATATACACTGGAGTTGGCTTCAGGAGCCCAAAAATTGGATGAATCACACCCTGGAGTTGGCAGAAGTTGGCAGCAGCAGCAGCAGGAGCCCAAACATTACTTTAAAGAGACACTGGGGTTGGCTTCAGGAGCCCAAAAATTGGATGAATCACACCCTGGAGTTGGCAGAAGTTGGCAGCAGCAGCAGCAGGAGCCCAAACATTACTTTAAAGAGACACTGGGGTTGGCTTCAGGAGCCCAAAAATTGGATGAATCACACCCTGGAGTTGGCAGCAGCAGGAGCCCAAATATTACTTTAAAGAGACACTGGGGTTGGCTTCAGGAGCCCAAAAATTGGATGATTCACACCCTGGAGTTGGCAGCAGCAGGAGCCCAAATATACACTGGAGTTGGCTTCAGGAGCCCAAAAATTGGATGAATCACACCCTGCAGTTGGCAGCAGCAGCAGCAGGAGCCCAGACATTACTTTAAAGAGACCCTGGGGTTGGCTTCAGGAGCCCAAAAATTGGATGAATCACACCCTGGAGTTGGCAGCAGCAGGAGCCCAAATATTACTTTAAAGAGACACTGGGGTTGGCTTCAGGAGCCCAAAAATTGGATGAATCACACCCTGGAGTTGGCAGAAGTTGGCAGCAGCAGCAGGAGCCCAAACATTACTTTAAAGAGACACTGGGGTTGGCTTCAGGAGCCCAAAAATTGGATGAATCACACCCTGGAGTTGGCAGCAGCAGGAGCCCAAATATTACTTTAAAGAGACACTGGGGTTGGCTTCAGGAGCCCAAAAATTGGATGATTCACACCCTGGAGTTGGCAGCAGCAGCAGCAGGAGCCCAAATATACACTGGAGTTGGCTTCAGGAGCCCAAAAATTGGATGAATCACACCCTGCAGTTGGCAGCAGCAGCAGCAGGAGCCCAAACATTACTTTAAAGAGACACTGGGGTTGGCTTCAGGAGTCCAAAAATTGGATGAATCACACCCTGGAGTTGGCAGAAGTTGGCATCAGCAGCAGCAGGAGCCCAAACATTACTTTAAAGAGACACTGGGGTTGGCTTCAGGAGCCCAAAAATTGGATGATTCACACCCTGGAGTTGGCAGCAGCAGGAGCCCAAATATACACTGGAGTTGGCTTCAGGAGCCCAAAAATTGGATGAATCACACCCTGGAGTTGGCAGAAGTTGGCAGCAGCAGGAGCCCAAACATTACTTTAAAGAGACCCTGGGGTTGGCTTCAGGAGCCCAAAAATTGGATGAATCACACCCTGGAGTTGGCAGAAGTTGGCAGCAGCAGCAGCAGGAGCCCAAACATTACTTTAACCCTTTAAATGCCAAGCACGTAGTTTCTACGTGGTTGCTTCTCCTACCGTTAAGTGCCAAGCACGTAGAAACTACGTGCCTGGCATTTCCCCCAAACAGTTAAAAAATAGAAAAAAAAAATCACTTACCTCCGGTATCCTTGTGAAGCCTGGGGTCCCCTCTTCCTTGGGGGGGCATCCGATCGCCCCCCCGTCGTCCTCCGTCTTCAGGGGGGGGCCCGAAACCAGCCGCCCCCCCCCCGTTTCCAGCGCTGATCGCCGATCGCCGCTGTAAAAAAAAAAATAAAACTGTCATTTACTCACCTCCGCGCCCGAGCCTTCTGTCCGGGTCTCCTCTTCACCAGGGGGGGGTCCGATCCCCCCCCTGGGCTGCGCAGTCTTCAGGTGAGGACCCTCTTCCGGGTCCTCACCTCTTGTAATGGCGGCGATGGCCGCCGCCGCTTGGCCCCGCCCATTGTGGGAGGAGCGGGATGACGTCATCCCGCTCCTCCTATACCCCCTCCGAGCTCCGGCATCTGTCAGATGCCGGTGGTGATCGGAGCAGAGCGGGTGTCAGGTGAGGAGGCTCCGATCGGAGCCCCCTCACCTGTCACCCGCCCTGCGCCGATCACCACCGGCATCTGTCAGTGAGGTGATCGGCGCGGGACAGCGGCGAGGGACGTCGGATCGGAGGTGAGTATAGTGTAAAAAAGAAAAATAAAGATTTTTTTTTCTCTGTGTGTGTGTCATTTTTTTACTATTAACCCCTTGTGAACTGGTAAGGGGTCCATGACCCCTATACCAGTTCACAAGGCTGGGGAGATGGCAAGCCACCTGCGCTAGCGGGTGGCTTGCCATTAACCCCTGGCACCCCCATTACCTGCCTCCCCAAAGGCCAGGGGGGGGCAGAAGAGCCCGGGCCCACATGGGCTATGTGGGCTCGTAGGCTGCAGGGTGGGGGGGCCACATAAGCTGGCCCCCCCACTCTGTGCCTACAAGCCCCCATAGCTGGTCCCGGGCTGGTTACTGTGGGTAAGGGGGACCCCACGTCAATTTTTTTTTTGATTTTTAAGGGTTTTTAACCCTTAAAAATCAAAAAAAAATGGGGTCCGCCCCCCCTGGGAGGGGGGACCCTATGTCATTTTTTTTTTTGATTAACCCTTTGTAATCTGTCATCCAGCAGCTATAAAAGGCTTCTAGCAAGTGAGCAGAAGCCAGTGATCGCCGAGGGACAGAGTGCTCCAGGATGGATGGGAGGTGAGTATAGTGTAAAAAAAAAAAAAAATTAATAAAATATTTTTTTCTTTATGTGTGTGTGTCATTATTTACTTTTAACCCCTTGTGAACTGGTAAGGGGTCCATGACCCCTATACCAGTTCACAAGGCTGGGGGGATGGCAAGCCACCTGCGCTAGCGGGTGGCTTGCCATTAACCCCCGGCACCCCCATTACCTGCCTCCCCAAAGCCCAGGGGGGGGCAGAAGAGCCCGGGCCCACATGGGCTATGTGGGCTCGTAGGCTGCAGGGTGGGGGGGCCACAAAAGCTGGCCCCCCCACTCTGTGCCTACAAGCCCCCATAGCTGGTCCCGGGCTGGTTACTTTGGGTAAGGGGGACCCCACGTCAATTTTTTTTTTGATTTTTAAGGGTTTTTAACCCTTAAAAATCAAAAAAAAAATGGGGTCTCCCTCCCCTGGGAGGGGGGACCCTATGTCATTTTTTTTCCCGATTTAACCCTTTGTAGTGTGGATGGTTTTTGTATTTTTTTTGTGAATGTTATAAAATACTTGTTTCAGTTAGGGGGGTCTCCTGGGCAGGAACGGGGGGCTACCGATAAATATGTGGTACCGTTCTAATCGGTAGAAATGGGGCTTTCACATGCAATATGATTTTCCTTAATAAAATACATTTTTTATTTAAAATAAAGGAGTCAATTTTCTAAAAAAATGTTTTTATTTATTTATTTTTTTTTCACTTAATAATATTGTAAAAAAAAAAAAAAAAAAATACAAACAAGACATTTCATGTTAAAGTCTAAACTCTGCTGCAAAAAATATATATATAATTTTTCTGAAAGTTACAGCAAAAATGGCGCAAAACATGTCGCAAAACATGACGCAAAATGGGGAAAATGGCCTGTCAACAGAGGGTGACAAAATCTCAAGTAGGCTGGCAATTAAAAGGGTTAATAGTACCTATGCATGTTGGGTATTGTTCTGTTCGGGGGACCTTGCGCTTTCAGACTTAGCTTGTTTTTTCTGGTTTGCATATTTATATTTTAGGAAAAGGTGTTTTTTATTCAGCTTTTTTATAAATTTTTAAGGGAAACCCTGCGCCACCAAAGAATTCTTTGAGGAATTAATTCCAGAAAGATGAGCCCACTAGAACAAGCTGGGTACCCTTAAAAAGCTTAACGTGTGTACTTTCAGGGAATATATGGTTTATGGGGGATATTCCAAATGTAAAGGGTTGTTTTGGTTGAAAAATCGCAAGGTGCGCACTTTGTCTGCAGAGCTGAAATTTTCAAGTAAAATTACCGTTATGCGCATGCTTTACTTTGGGGTGTTTGGCAACTCTTCCCTTGACAGAACCTATGCATGTTGGGTGTTGTTCTGTTCGGGGGATGTTGCGTTTTCAGATTAAACTTGTTTTTTCTTGTTTGTATATAGTTTTTTTAGGAAAATGTGGCTTTGATTCTGCTTTTTTATCCTGTTTTTAGGGAAACTCTTTGCAACCAAAGATTACGTTGAGGGATTACTTCCAGAAAACTATGGCCACATCCACAAGCTTGGTACCCCTAGAAAGCCTGAGGTGTGTACTTCCAGAGAATATATAGTTTGTTGGGGGTATTTCAAATGTAAAGGGTTGTTTTTCTGGAAAAACCGCAAGGTGCGCATAGCGCGGTGCATAGTTGTATTTTATCTGAAAATCTCCTAAAGCGCTGTTTCAGTTTGGGGGAGTCTCCTGGGCAGGAAAGGGTGTCTACCTATACATATGTGGTACCGCTGTAACCGGGAGAAATTGGGATTTCACACGCAATAAGATTTTATTGACAAACTTACATTTTTTATTCCAAAAAAAACTACAATATGTAAAAATTTTTTTTTTTTTTTTTTTTTTTGCACATATTTCACCCAAAAATATTAAGAATACACCTAACAAATGACAAACAAGACATTTCATGTTAAAGCCCAGACTCTGCTGAAAAAAACAATATATCATTTTCCTGGGAAATCCCTGGAAATCCCTTCAAAAATCACATTTGAACATGGGGAGCGCAAAATAGTGCAAAATGGTCTGGCAACAGAGTGTGACAAAAACTCCAGGTAGGCTGGCACTTAAAGGGTTAAAGAGACCCTGGGGTTGGCTTCAGGAGCCCAAAAATTGGATGAATCACACCCTGGAGTTGGCAGCAGCAGCAGCAGGAGCCCAAATATACACTGGAGTTGGCTTCAGGAGCCCAAAAATTGGATGAATCACACCCTGGAGTTGGCAGAAGTTGGCAGCAGCAGGAGCCCAAACATTACTTTAAAGAGACACTGGGGTTGGCTTCAGGAGCCCAAAAATTGGATGAATCACACCCTGGAGTTGGCAGCAGCAGCAGGAGCCCAAACATTACTTTAAAGAGACACTGGGGTTGGCTTCAGGAGCCCAAAAATTGGATGAATCACACCCTGGAGTTGGCAGCAGCAGGAGCCCAAATATTACTTTAAAGAGGCACTGGGGTTGGCTTCAGGAGCCCAAAAATTGGATGATTCACATCCTGGAGTTGGCAGCAGCAGCAGCAGGAGCCCAAATATACACTGGAGTTGGCTTCAGGAGCCCAAAAATTGGATGAATCACACCCTGGAGTTGGCAGCAGCAGCAGGAGCCCAAATATTACTTTAAAGAGACACTGGGGTTGGCTTCAGGAGGCCAAAAATTGGATGAATCACACCCTGGAGTTGGCAGCAGCAGCAGGTGGCCAAATATTACTTTAAAGAGACAATGGAGTTGGCTTCAGGAGCCCAAAAATTGGATGATTCACACCCTGGAGTTGGCAGCAGCAGCAGGAGCCCAAATATTACTTTAAAGAGACACTGGGGTTGGCTTCAGGAGCCCAAGAATTGAATGAGTCACACCCTGGAGTTGGCAGCAGCAGCAGCAGGAGCCCAAAAATTGGCCTAAAGACGTAAATATGTTTTGCACCATTTGGAAAGTGTGAAACGTGGCACCATGCTGAATCTAGTCGCATGCATCAGGCATTGGTGGGTGGAAATCCTGGCTGATCCATCCCTGATTCATTTTGACAAAGGTGAGTCTCTCCACATTTTTAGTTGACAGACGAGTTCTCCTTGCCGTAACTATGGCCCCCGCTGCACTAAACACCCGCTCAGATGGCACGCTACTTGCCGGGCAGGACAGCTTTTCCAGGGCAAACTCTGCTAGTTGCGGCCACAAATCAAGTTTGGCTGCCCAGAAGTCCAGCGGATCCTCAAGGTGTGTTGGCATGGTCATGTCAAAGTATGACATGACCTGCTGGTTGAGGTCCTGCTCCAGGTCTTCCTGCTGCTCATGAGTAGCCTCACTATGCGGGTGTAGAAAGCTACTCATTAGCGACTGAAGACTGAGGCTGCTGCTGCTGCTGATGGAGCTGCTGCTGCTGCTCCTGCCAACCCCCCCAGCGGCCATGGCAGTGGAAGGTGAGCGCAGAGGTCCCCTCGAATCAGACCTGCGAGAGTATGGACCATGGCGCAGATAGGCATCGGCCAACTGCCTACGTAGAATGTCTTTGTAGTAGTTGAGTTTGTCCTCCCTCTCGGTGGGTTTAAAAAATGCCCCCATTTTGTGCCGGAAGCGAGGGTCCAATAAGGTGAACAGCCAGAAGTCATCCCGCAGATAGATGGAAACAATTCTGAGGTCACTACGCAAGCACGTGAGCATGCTTCGTGCCATTTGCGCAAGTGACTCGGATGGACTACCTGTCTCCATCTCCACTGTATACTGCCACGGTGTGCCCGGGTCCTCTGTCTCGCCTTCCTCAAAAACCTCTAGCTCCTCTGGCTGCTCCTGCTCCTCCTCTCCTGTCCGCTGACTAGATAAACCAGCCATTTCGCCAAGCCTAAACTGTGTTTCGCTGGGCAACTCCTCCTCCTCCTCTTCCTCCTCCTCCTCCAGTTCAGCTCCAACGGGGTTCATGTGGCCGTAAGATGTAAACGCCATGTCTCCAGTGCCCTGACCAGCCATGGTTTCCAACATGTGCTGTAGTACATGAAGCAGTGGAATCACGTCGTTCATCCCGTAATCCTGCCGACTGACAAATAAAGTGGCTTCCTCAAAGGGCCTGAGCAAACGGCAGGTGTCACGTATGAGCTGCCACTGGTTGACATTGAAGTTACACAGGGGAGTCCCCCTATCTGCTTGGATCATCAGGAAATCCGTGATGGCTTTTCTCTGTTCATATAATCGGTCCAACATGTGAAGGGTGGAATTCCAACGGGTGGAAACATTGCAAATCAGACTATGTTGGGGGATACCATTCTGACGCTGTAGCTCAAGAAGGGTGTGTTTGGCGGTGTAGGAGTGGCTGAAGTGCATGCAAAGTTTCCTTGAAGTTGTTAGGATGTCTTGCAGATGGGGGGAACACTTCAGAAACCGCTTGACAACCAGATTGAAGACGTGAGCCATGCAGGGGGCATGGGTCAGGCTTCCTTGGCGCAGCGCAGACAAAATGTTCTTCTCATTGTCGGTAACCATGATTCCCATTTTAAGTTTTCTCGGAGTAAGCCATGTTTGGATTTCCTGATGAATACATTTAAGCAGTTCCTCCCCTGTGTGACTCCGTTCGCCAAGACAAACCATGTGAAGCACTGCGTGACACCTCTGTGCCCTGCACACATGGTAGACTGGAGGGGCACTGAGACTTGAGCCTACAGTGGAGGGTGAGGAGATGGCGGAGGATGAGGAGGCCGAGTCGCACGGTGTCACAGGCCCAACGGGCAGGGAGCGCGGAGGCCGAAGCGGCGTGACCTGTCCAAGTTGCTGCTGCTGCTGCAAAGGGACCACATTCACCCAGTGGGCCGTAAACGACATGTACTGTCCCTGACCGTAGTTACAGCTCCAGATGTCGGTGCTGCCATGCACTTTGCTACACACCGACAGGCTCAAGGACTGGCCCACCTTCTGTTCAACAAAAGTGTGCAGCGCTGGTACTGCCTTCTTGGCAAAGAAATGACGGCTTGGGACTCTCCACCTCGGCTCGGCACAAGCCATCAGTTCTCTGAAAGGTGCAGATTCCACCACCTGAAAAGGGAGCGACTGCAGCACCAGCAACTTGGACAGGAGCACATTCAGCTTCTGCACCGTAGGATGAGTGGGCGCATACTGCTGTCTCTTGGACATGGCTTCGCTGATGGATTGCTGGCGGGATGCATGACTTGGAGGAGGAGGAGGAGCAGGAGCGACAGAGGATGGGTATGACGCACAGCTGCCTTCGGCTGAGGTGCTGGAGCCTTGGCTGGCAGGGAGCGGCGTGCCACTCGGTGAGGAAGCAGTCTGGCCCACCTCTCCGGAGCCTAGGTTCTCCCAGGCCGCTTTATGGTGACGCTGCATATGTTGACGCAGGGCCGTGGTGCCAACATTTGGACCCTGGCCACGCTTCACCTTCTGCCTACATATCTTGCATGTGGCCATGTTACCCTCCTGCGGATGCTTCAGGAAAAACTGCCACACTGCTGAGTAGCTACTTTTTCCACCAACAGGCCTCACTGATTCGCTGCTGCTGTTGTCAACTCCAGGAACCCCTGCCCCACTACCTCCCGATAAGGTAGCCTACCGCGCAGCAGGTGCTCTACCCCGGCCACGTTTGGCTCCAGGCTTTACAATTGTGCCCCCATGCTGCCTGCCAGCCATGCTGCTGCCACCTTGCTGCCTGAGCTGCTGACTCCGGGGCAACCTGCACCCCTCTTCTCCTGATGATGACGATGAAGCCCCTTCATCACCCGGCTCCCAAGTGCGATCGGCTTCATCGTCATCATCATTATCGCCGAGTTGTGGCTGTACGTCACTGATGTTCGTGGATTCGTCAACAGTGTCTGGCGCAGGAGCTGGAACGCTCGCAGCACCCACGATACTGTCCACTTCACTACTTGTCTGCCTAGCTAAAGAAGCCACCTCCATTTCTTGGCTGGGCAGTAGCTGCTGACTGTCCTCTATCTGATCGTCCTCCTCACTAAAGAGAGGAGCTGAACCCAAAGCATAGGATACGTCGCTGGGGGAGGGAACGGCGTAGGACAGAGGCAATGGGAGGACAGGGACTGCTCTCGGGGCATGCCAACTCAGGGTTGTGTCAGAGGAACCTACTGACCCTAGACTGGGGGTCTCAGACGTAAGTTGTGATGATGTTGTTGATGAGCGCGTCAACCATTCAACCACGGCAGATGCGTTACTGGTGGAGACCCGACCGCTAGCAGATACTGGCAGATTAGGTCTCTCAGCGTGACTCCTGCTGCTACTGGCCCCCAGTCTGCTGCGAGCTCTGCCTGCGGAATCTTGGCCTCTGCCACTCCTCTTTTCACTTCCAGGCACTTGTCTGCCCGACATAGTCTAACTGGTGTGGTAGTAGGTGATATTTTAAGAACCCCCAGGCAGCGCTGGGTCTATATGAAACAGAATATAATGCACACCAAAAGTGAGCAGTAACACTCAGCCTCCAACAGGCCTGCCTAGTGTAAATAAGAGAGCTGCTTAGTGTAAATAAAGAGGGGTATGCTATGTTACAGAATGGGATGCCCCAAAAACCAGCAGTGCACCTGGCAGGCAGCAGTAAGACTATGCACAGCAAAAGTGTCTTTATCAGGCCTAATTTCAATTAGAATAAGTGCAAATGGTTATATGGTCTTAAACAGAGGCTGCTGTAGTCACAGAATGGGATGCCCTAAAAACCAGCAGTAAGTACACCTAGCAGGGTCCAGTAGTGCTATGAACAGCAAAAGTGTCTTTATCAGGCCTAATTTCAATTATAATAACGGCAAATGGTTATATGGTGTTAAACAGAGGCTGCTGTAGTCACAGAATGGGATGCCCTAAAAACCCAGCAGTGAACCTGGGACAAGTAGTGCTATGCACAGCAAAAGTGTCTTTATCAGGCCTAATTTCAATTATAATAAGTGCAAATGGTTATATGGTGTTAAACAGAGGCTGCTGTAGTCACAGAATGGGATGCCCTAAAAACCCAGCAGTGAACCTGGGACAAGTAGTGCTATGCACAGCAAAAGTGTATTTATCAGGCCTAATTTCAATTATAATAAGTGCAAATGGTTATATGGTCTTAAACAGAGGCTGCTGTAGTCACAGAATGGGATGCCCTAAAAACCCAGCAGTGAACCTGGGACAAGTAGTGCTATGCACAGCAAAAGTTTCATTATCAGGCCTAATTTCAATTAGAATAAGTGCAAATAGTTATATGGTGTTAAACAGAGGCTGCTGTAGTCACAGAATGGGATGCCCTAAAAACCCAGCAGTGAACCTGGGACAAGTAGTGCTATGAACAGCAAAAGTGTCTTTATCAGGCCTAATTTAAATTATAATAAGTGCAAATGGTTATATGGTCTTAAACAGAGGCTGCTGTAGTCACAGAATGGGAAGCCCTAAAAACCAGCAGTAAGTACACCTGGCAGGGTCCAGTAGTGCTATGAACAGCAAAAGTGTCTGTATCAGGCCTAATTTCAATTAGAATAAGTGCAAATGGTTATATGGTGTTAAACAGAGGCTGCTGTAGTCACAGAATGGGATGCCCTAAAAACCCAGCAGTGAACCTGGGACAAGTAGTGCTATGAACAGCAAAAGTGTCTTTATCAGGCCTAATTTCAATTATAATAAGTGCAAATGGTTATATGGTCTTAAACAGAGGCTGCTGTAGTCACAGAATGGGATGCCCTAAAAACCCAGCAGTGAACCTGGGACAAGTAGTGCTATGCACAGCAAAAGTTTCATTATCAGGCCTAATTTCAATTAGAATAAGTGCAAATGGTCATATGGTGTTAAACAGAGGCTGCTGTAGTCACAGAATGGGATGCCCTAAAAACCCAGCAGTGAACCTGGGACAAGTAGTGCTATGAACAGCAAAAGTGTCTTTATCAGGCCTAATTTCAATTATAATAAGTGCAAATGGCTATATGGTCTTAAACAGAGGCTGCTGTAGTCACAGAATGGGATGCCCTAAAAACCAGCAGTAAGTACACCTGGCAGGGTTCAGTAGTGCTATGAACAGCAAAAGTGTCTTTATCAGGCCTAATTTCAATTAGAATAAGTGCAAATGGTTATATGGTGTTAAACAGAGGCTGCTGTAGTCACAGAATGGGATGCCCTAAAAACCCAGCAGTGAACCTGGGACAAGTAGTGCTATGAACAGCAAAAGTGTCTTTATCAGGCCTAATTTCAATTATAATAAGTGCAAATGGTTATATGGTGTTAAACAGAGGCTGCTGTAGTCACAGAATGGGATGCCCTAAAAACCAGCAGTAAGTACACCTGGCAGGGTCCAGTAGTGCTATGAACAGCAAAAGTGTCTTTATCAGGCCTAATTTCAATTAGAATAGGGGCAAATGGTTATATGGTGTTAAACAGAGGCTGCTGTAGTCACAGAATGGGATGCCCTAAAAACCCAGCAGTGAACCTGGGACAAGTAGTGCTATGCACAGCAAAAGTGTCTTTATCAGGCCTAATTTCAATTAGAACAAGTGCAAATGGTTATATGGTGTGAAACAGAGGCTGCTGTAGTCACAGAATGGGATGCCCTAAAAACCCAGCAGTGAACCTGGGACAAGTAGTGCTATGAACAGCAAAAGTGTCTTTATCTGGCCTAATTTCAATTAGAATAGGTGCAAATGGTTATATGGTGTTAAACAGAGGCTGCTGTAGTCACAGAATGGGATGCCCTAAAAACCCAGCAGTGAACCTGGGACAAGTAGTGCTATGCACAGCAAAAGTGTCTTTATCAGGCCTAATTTCAATTAGAATAAGTGCAAATGGTTATATGGTGTTAAACAGAGGCTGCTGTAGTCACAGAATGGGATGCCCTAAAAACCCAGCAGTGAACCTGGGACAAGTAGTGCTATGAACAGCAAAAGTGTCTTTATCAGGCCTAATTTCAATTATAATAAGTGCAAATGGTTATATGGTCTTAAACAGAGGCTGCTGTAGTCACAGAATGGGATGCCCTAAAAACCCAGCAGTGAACCTGGGACAAGTAGTGCTATGCACAGCAAAAGTGTCTTTATCAGGCCTAATTTCAATTAGAATAAGTGCAAATGGTTATATGGTGTTAAACAGAGGCTGCTGTAGTCACAGAATGGGATGCCCTAAAAACCCAGCAGTGAACCTGGGACAAGTAGTGCTATGAACAGCAAAAGTGTCTTTATCAGGCCTAATTTCAATTATAATAAGTGCAAATGGTTATATGGTCTTAAACAGAGGCTACTGTAGTCACAGAATGGGATGCCCTAAAAACCAGCAGTAAGTACACCTGGCAGGGTCCAGTAGTGCTATGAACAGCAAAAGTGTCTTTATCAGGCCTAATTTCAATTATAATAAGTGCAAATGGTTATATGGTGTTAAACAGAGGCTGCTGTAGTCACAGAATGGGATGCCCTAAAAACCCAGCAGTGAACCTGGGACAAGTAGTGCTATGCACAGCAAAAGTGTCTTTATCAGGCCTAATTTCAATTAGAATAAGTGCAAATGGTTATATGGTGTTAAACAGAGGCTGCTGTAGTCACAGAATGGGATGCCCTAAAAACCCAGCAGTGAACCTGGGACAAGTAGTGCTATGAACAGCAAAAGTGTCTTTATCAGGCCTAATTTCAATTATAATAAGTGCAAATGGTTATATGGTCTTAAACAGAGGCTGATGTAGTCACAGAATGGGATGCCCTAAAAACCAGCAGTAAGT
Source organism: Gastrophryne carolinensis (assembly GCA_027917425.1). NCBI lineage: Eukaryota > Metazoa > Chordata > Amphibia > Anura > Microhylidae > Gastrophryne > Gastrophryne carolinensis. Next base: position 109,193,878 of record CM051242.1, read on the forward strand.
ACACCTGGCAGGGTCCAGTAGTGCTATGAACAGCAAAAGTGTCTTTATCAGGCCTAATTTCAATTATAATAAGTGCAAATGGTTATATGGTGTTAAACAGAGGCTGCTGTAGTCACAGAATGGGATGCCCTAAAAACCCAGCAGTGAACCTGGGACAAGTAGTGCTATGCACAGCAAAAGTGTCTTTATCAGGCCTAATTTCATTTAGAATAAGTGCAAATGGTTATATGGTGTTAAACAGAGGCTGCTGTAGTCACAGAATGGGATGCCCTAAAAACCCAGCATTGAACCTGGGACAAGTAGTGCTATGCACAGCAAAAGTGTCTTTATCAGGCCTAATTTCAATTATAATAAGTGCAAATGGTTATATGGTGTTAAACAGAGGCTGCTGTAGTCACAGAATGGGATGCCCTAAAAACCCAGCAGTGAACCTGGGACAAGTAGTGCTATGCACAGCAAAAGTGTCTTTATCAGGCCTAATTTCAATTATAATAAGTGCAAATGGTTATATGGTGTTAAACAGAGGCTGCTGTAGTCACAGAATGGGATGCCCTAAAAACCCAGCAGTGAACCTGGGACAAGTAGTGCTATGCACAGAAAAAGTGTCTTTATCAGGCCTAATTTCAATTATAATAAGTGCAAATGGTTATATGGTGTTAAACAGAGGCTGCTGTAGTCACAGAATGGGATGCCCTAAAAACCCAGCAGTGAACCTGGGACAAGTAGTGCTATGCACAGCAAAAGTGTCTTTATCAGGCCTAATTTCAATTAGAATAAGTGCAAATGGTTATATGGTGTTAAACAGAGGCTGCTGTAGTCACAGAATGGGATGCCCTAAAAACCCAGCAGTGAACCTGGGACAAGTAGTGCTATGAACAGCAAAAGTGTCTTTATCAGGCCTAATTTCAATTATAATAAGTGCAAATGGTTATATGGTGTTAAACAGAGGCTGCTGTAGTCACAGAATGGGATGCCCTAAAAACCCAGCAGTGAACCTGGGACAAGTAGTGCTATGCACAGCAAAAGTGTCTTTATCAGGCCTAATTTCAATTAGAATAAGTGCAAATGGTTATATGGTGTTAAACAGAGGCTGCTGTAGTCACAGAATGGGATGCCCTAAAAACCCAGCAGTGAACCTGGGACAAGTAGTGCTATGAACAGCAAAAGTGTCTTTATCAGGCCTCATTTCAATTAGAATAAGTGCAAATGGTTATATGGTCTTAAACAGAGGCTGGTGTAGTCACAGAATGGGATGCCTCACAGCAGACTTAAGATCAGTTCAGTATATATGCACAGTAAGTTAGTATAAGCAGCCTGAAAACGCTAACAAAGCCAGTCAGCCAGCTAGTAACACTCAGGCTGGATGAAAAAAAAAAAAAATCTCCCTGTGACAGCCTCCGATTTTTCCTACCTTTCCCTGTTTTTCGCTGACTTTCTGTCTGTCTCCTGTCTGTCTCCTGCCTGTCTCCAGCCTGTCCCTGTCTGTCCCTGCCTGTCTAACTGCCTCTCTCCCTCACTTCAACGTTCTGTCTCTCACGAATGCAATAGAGAAATGAGGAAGGAAAAGCAAGATGGCCGACTTAAATAGCGCTGTGACGTCACCGGGCTTGCTGGCTGCTGATAGGCTGCATGTGACTGCCCCAGCTTGCACTGGCGCGGGATAGATGTCCAGACATGTCCCGTCCGCCATCTTAGAATGCCTGTAAATGTAAATGAATGGATGTTAAAGGAAATTTTCGAGCGATCGAATCGCGGGGAAATTCGGATTCGATCCGAATCAAATTTTTCCTGAAATTCGGATCGAATCCGGGTTCGTCCGGATCGATTCGCTCATCCCTAGTTATTACAAGTATGTCACACACCCCGCTTCCGAATATTCATGACACTTGGGTAACTGTCCTGTAGAGGGCGAACTTGCAGAGATGACATAAAAAAAGGAGCCCCTCCTGGCCCATAAATACCTGGGACCTCCCACCATTCCCCAGTATAGGACAGCAGTAAAGGGACCAGGAAGAGCCAAATGTAAACAGCAAAGAAAAAGGTTCACCATATAAAGAATCCCAGAAAACCAAAAAAGGGCGGTATGAAGCGGGGTGTGTGACATACTTGTAATAACCATTTTACAGGCGAGTAATCACAAAATGGTATTATTCCCAGTATGTCACACACCCCGCTTCCGAATATTCATGACACTTGGGACATCCAATAGCAGTGCCCATAATGTATGGGGATCCCAAAAAGGCAATAATGCAAACTTAAACTACTGCAGCTTGCAGAACTTTGCGGCCAAAAACAGCATCCACTGAGGCCCGCACATTAACCTTATAAAACTTGGAAAAGTATGAACAGAAGACCAAGTAACAGCCTTACAAACTCGTTCAACAGAAGCCTGATGTTGAAAAGCCCAAGATGCTCCAACAGCACGAGTAGAATGAGCAGTAACACGAAAAGGGGGAACCTTCCCCTTGGCAGAATAGGCCCCAACAATGGCCTGTCGAATCCATTTACTAATGGAAGACTTAGCGGGCGCCAGACCTTCCGTGGGCCCGGAGGGCACCACAAAAAAGGCGTCAGTCTTACGAAAAGGAAAAGTAGCCACCAAATAATTTTTCAAACATCAAACCACATCCAAAGAATATAAGGTCCTCTCCTTGTCATTACTAGGCTTAGGACACAAGGAAGGGAGAACTACATCCTGATTGGGGTGGAAGACCGAAACCACCTGAATAGACAAGGCCGCCAACTCAGAGACACGCCGAACAGAGGTAATAGCCACCAAAAAGGCAACTTTCTGAGTGAGCAGAGAAAGAGCAATATCATGCACCGGCTCAAATGGGGGCCCCTGGAGAGCTGACAGAACCAAGTTTAAATCCCAAACCGGCAGCAAGGGCTTTCTAGGAGACCGCACATGAGTAACCCCCTGGAAAAATGTCTTAACCAGGGGATGAAGGGCAAAAGACCTTTTAAAGAAAACCGCAAGGGTAGAAACCTGCCCTTTCAAAGTACTAAGCTGGAACCCCAAGTCCAGACCATGTTGAAGAAACTCCAGAATTCTGGGAATAGAAAACACCCTACAAGGCAAGGCTCTAGCCTCGCACCAGTTAATATACCACCTCCAAGTCCTATAGTAGACGTTAGAGGAAGATCTCTTCCTAGCTCTAACAAGAGTCTGAACCACCACATCAGAAAGACCTTCCTCCTTTAAGATGGAGGTTTCAGCAGCCACGCCGTCAAAGCCAGCATTGGTAAATTGGGGTAGCGTAGCTGACCCTGGGTGATAAGATCCGGAAGAAGAGGCAGATAAAACTGATCTACTGCCAGCCGCACAACGTCTGCGAACCACACTCGTCTTGGCCACCTTGGAGCCACCAGAATTGCTGGTGCCCCTTCTAGAGTTAGCTTGCGCACCACTTTGCTCACCATGCAGAAGGGGGGGGAACAGGTACAGAAACCCCAGTTCCCTCCAAGCCAGGGACATGGCATCCACTGCCAGGACCAGAGGATCCTGAGACAGAGACACAAAGGCAGGAAGCTTGTGATTGTGACTTAAGCAAAGAGATCCACCTCCGGAGTCCCCCACTTGTTACAAAGGGACTGGAACACCTTGGAACTGAGAGACCATTCTCCTCGGCGAGAGGATCTCCTGCTCAGGGAGTCCGCCTTCACGTTCTCCACTCCCAGGATGTAAATGGCTGAGATGCATGGGACATTGCTCTCTGCCCAAACAAGGATCAGAGATACCTCCCTGAGGGCACTCCTGCTGCAAGTCCCTCCTTGGTGATTGATGTAAGCAACCGCCGTATGATTGTATGATCGGACTTGAACTGGCAATCCCTGCAATAGAAGAGTCAAGCAAGACAGAACCAACCAAATGGTCCGTAGCTCCAAAACATTGATAGGGGTATGAGCCTCCCGAGACCCCGATAACCCCTGGAACTGATGTTCCCTCCAGAAGCCCCCCCCCCCAGCCCGACAGGCTGGCATCCGTGGTGACCGTTTCCCAACAAGGGGTCAGAAAGGATCTGCCCTTCAACAGATTGCTTGACACTAGCCACCACTGAAGGGAATGCTGAGCCCGGGGAGACAGCAGACAAGACTGATCCAATGACAGTGAACACTTGTCCCAAGTCGCTAGAAGATGGAGCTGAAGCGTCCTCATGTGAAACTGGGCAAAAGGGACTACCTCGAAGGAAACTACCATCAGACCTACCAATCTCATACCTAGCCGGATAGACGGGCAAGGATTGGAAAGCAGAAGCCGAACCAAATCTTGGATCAGAAGAATCCTGGGCTGAGGAAGAAACACCCTGGCCTGAAAGGCATCCAGAGTCATGCCCAGAAACGAAACCTCCCTGGACGGGGAGAGGGAGTACTTGGAATAGTTGATCACCCAACCGAACCTCTCCAGCGTAGATACCACCACTCTGGTGTCTAGCTCCGCTTGGGTGAGAGAGGAAGCCAAAATGAGAAGGTCGTCCAGGTATGGTACAATGCGAATGCCCTGGACTCTGAGGAGGGCCATCACCCCCGCCAATACCTTGGTGAACACCCTCGGAGCCGAGGTAAGCCCGAATGGAAGGGCCACAAACTGAAAATGCTGATCTTCCACCACGAACCTGATGAATCTCTGGTGTGCCAGGAAGATAGGTACATGCAGATAAGCATCCCTGATGTCTATGGATGTCATGAAGTCCCCCTGATGAAGAGAATCGACGGCTGACCGCAAGGTTTCCATGCGAAACTTCCTGAAGCGGATAAACCGATTGAGGAGCTTCAGATCCAAAATGGGTCGAACTGAGCCGTCCTTCTTGGGCACTGTGAATAGATTGGAATAGAATCCCAAGCCCCTTTCCGCGAAAGGCACTGAGTAAATGACAGCCATGTCCAGCAGATAACTTACTGCCGCCCGGAGCCCCTGTGCGGCCAGTGGATCCGAAGGCACTTGAGACCTGAAGAATCTGGGAGGAGGCCGGATCTCGAATTCCAGCTTGTAACCGGAAGACACCACTTCCAGAATCCATTTGTCTGAGACCTCCTGGTCCCAGACCTGCAAGAAGTGCCAAAAACTCTGCCAGTTCTGGCACCACGAAAGGAAGGGTTAAAGGAGGCCGCCCCCCCGAAAGGGACGACGTTGCCTCTTACGCTGAGGTAACTTCCCTCCTTTCGTGACAGAATCTAATCTTTCTCCAAAGAGCCACAATCCCACAAAGGGAAGTGCTGTAAGCGACTTTTTGGCCACAAAATCAGCCGCCCACTGGCGCAACCATACCGACCGCCGAATAGCTACAAGCAAGGCCGAGGTTCTACCACACATGACCATGGTGTCATCCAAGGCGGCAAGCACAAAGGACATGAACAATTCACACCGCTTAAGGGCGGCAAACTCATCACTAGCCGGGTCAAGCCTGGAGGTACTCAACAGCTCTCTAACCACAGACCTGGTAGCCACTGCCAAAAGCGCCGAAGCACAAACAGGCCGCAAGGCTGAACCGACACTAGCAAACGCGTGGCAAGCCATCTGATCAATGCATTTATCCTCACCATGTTTGAGAGTGGTGGAGTCAGGAGAATGCAAAATAGAAGTATTGGATAACCCGAGCACCGGGGCATCCACCTCGGGAGGGGACGACCATTGTTTTACTATGTCCACCGGAAAGGGATACTTTTTATCCCAACCTTGAGGAATACCTGGAAGCCGAGTAGGCTTCTCCCATTCCTTAAGAATAATGCCATCAAAATGCTTTTGATTTAGGAACTCCGGGCGCGGCTTGGAAGTCCCAAAGAATTCCCCTTTTTGAGGAGCGGCCTCCTCAGGAGGAGAAATTGCCAGAACCTCAAAAAGGTGAGCCAAGACCTTCGGGGTATTCACAGCATCCCCCTGCCCTTGCTCAGTATCAGCACCAACAAACTGATGATTGTCAGAACCCTCAGAATCCTCAAATAATTCCCCCTCTTCTAGCGGGGAATAATCAGACCAGTCAAGGAAATCATAAACATCAAACTCAAAGGCCGGCGCGGCTGGAGACAAATGCTTTTGCTTAGCCGAGGCCTTTCTGGCAACAGAGCCAGAAATAAATTTCTCAATATTAGCTAGTCTGGCACATACATCAGATTGCGACTCCCCACCTGTGACAACATCACTAGGGGTACGGATAAGGCAGGGTGGGGAAGGAGATGAGGCCGGGACCCCGGACCCAGACGCCTGGGCCCCCGACTGCTGCGTTATGGCCCGCTGAGCACAAGGTATGCAAACAAGTACATTATCCCCCGCAAGGGATGCCCTACAACCCACACACTGCTGGGGTTGCCCCAAGGGGAGCCCAAGCCCGGTATCCTGAGAAGCCTCCATATGGTGATTTTAATGTAGTCGCAATGACCAGAGGGATTTACGCTATTAAGCTACCCGGGATGCCCCTTCAGGTCCCAAGTGGGAGGATTTATTTTTTTTGGAAACCTTTAATTAAACTCTAAGGGACCCTAGGATCGGGAGAACTCCCTCTTTAAACTTCAAAAGAAGGGATCCCACCTAGAAGACATGAGAACAGACACAAGTGTCAACATGCACATCACCCACCATATAAGACAGTTAAAAATGGTGAAATAAATAAAATCCACTCACTGCAGCAAAGCAGCGACCGTCAACCCTCACAGCAGCAAGGGAATGAGAGGGAGAGCAGCAAAGCAGGCAGCGAGGCTGGAAAGAGTGCTTGAGAGAAGCCGGCCTCGAGGGGAGGATGGGGGGTGGGGTAGGGGTGGATGGGCCACAACTAGCACCTGATGAAAAGTGAACCAGCCCAGCAACAACGGCCGCAAAAACACATACAAACACACACACACAATCCACACACATTTTCCCCCAAAGTAAAACAACCCACAGGAGAAAAGGCCTCCCCCCAAGGGGCACAGAGGGACACGGTAGGGGAGAGAACCCACACCAATAGGTGAAAGGGTAAGAGGGACGGGGCATCCCAAGCCGGGATCACCAACCCGGACACCGCCTACCCCTTTGTATGGGGTCTCACGGGGGAGCTAGCTGGGTCATCATGTGCACTCCCTGGCTGCATTTAGGGGCCTAAGGCGCAATGGGTATATAGAATCTGAGTCCCTCCCAAGGGGGAAGGCAAACCTGTGTCCCCCCACCCAGCATCCTCCTGGGGGTCCGCAGGAAGAGAGCCGGCATGCGGCAGCTGCTGTAAGTGGGGAGGCATCTGTTTGCAGGGGGACGGCCCCGGTACATCCTCAATCCCCCCTTTTCGGTGAGCAAGTTCATCCAGCTGTCTGCCATGGGTCTGGGGCTGAGAGAGCTGCTTCTTCCCCCCACCAAGGAGCCGGAGTGAGGGGGAAGCCCCAAGCTGTGGCTCCTCCCCAGGCGATCCTGGATTTATTTTATGGCCAGGTAGAGGGATAGACTGCCCCTCCATATCCCCTTCCCTGGGGGCGCCGAGGGATCCAACCTGGGTGTGCAGCCTCGCCTCCCTGCTCTCAACACTTGAGCTGCGGTGGAGTCTTATCTCTGACCCGCCGTAGCAACTGTCATTTCTCCCGCCGGGCTCAGCGGTAGCACACCGCAGGAGCGGTCTAGCCGTACCTTCCTCCCTGCCGCTCAATCGTCTGGACAGGGAGGGGGGCTAGTCCCCCGCCCCGCGCTTCTCCTCCAAAATCCTCCACCGGCTCCCGCCACGCCGCTTCCTCTCCTCGAGCACTCACAGACGGCGGTGAGCACGATCGCTCCTCCTCTGCCTTTCTCGCCGCCCTGATGAGCAGCCGGACAGAGATAGGGCTTGTCCGCCCTCCGCATCCTGCTCTTCCGCACTCAGGCCCACAACCACCTTCTTTCTTCCCGGCGTCTCCGCTTGCTGGGATCTTCTCCTAGGAGAGGAGGGCGCCATGCTGCGGCACTTCGGCTTGAAAATATGCCGTGATGGGGCCCGTTCTACGTCCCGCAGCTGTCGCTCTGCTTCTTTTCTTCTTGGACATGGCTTCTGGTAAGTCCGAATATTGAATTATTAGGGTGATTTGGGCTTTCTTCCACTTAATCCGGCTGGAGCTTCCTCACACGGCCATCACCAAGCCACGCCAGCTTATGGTTTTTGTTTGTTAAGGAATTGACGAATTCAAGGCGTCTCCTAGGGAAACTATTGTTATTACATGTTAGTTTGCATCCCATACAGTCCCTGCATTTTGTAAACCCCTTTTGCAATGAAGTTGTTGTTTCTGTTATTGGAAGATTGGAGGATTGATGTAACTATTTGTAATTTGTTGTGCTAATACCTACGGCTTTCGGTAAATAAATTTAGGTTGTTCTCCTATTATTTCTTTCAGGGTGGGATCTGCTTCAAGGATTCTCCAGTGTTTTTGAATTATTTTTTCCACTTATTTGAAGCTTTCATTGTATTTTTTAATGAATGGGATGCCTTTTAATGGGTTCAATTTCGTCTTTTTTTGTTGTGATGATGAGTCCTTTTGGTTCAATTCTTCCACATGTACTTCTCTGATTGTCTTCAATAGATTTTTTACTTTATATCCCTTTTCTAAGAATCTCTTTTTTATCAAATCTGCTTGTTCATAAAAGATCTTTTCATCTGTGCAGTTTCGCTTGATTCTTTTAATTTGGCCTTTCAGAATATTCTTGATCCAAAGGGGATGGTGGCAACTTTCTACTGGTTAAAACTGTTGCGATCAGTCTCTTTGAAGTAAGTTTTTGTTTTTATTGTTCCTTCATCCTTGTATACCGTGATATCTCGAAAATGTATTTCTCTTTCATTAATTTCATGTGTAAAGAGGATATTCCATTCATTAGAATTTAATGATTCTAAAAATTGTTTGAGGTTTTCTATTGTGCCATTCCAGAGAAAAAAACATTGATATACTGCTTATAGTACACCAATTCAGCAGAGTGGTGTTGGGCTAAAACTAGATGCTCCCAGAGAGCCATAAATAGATTTGCCAAACTGGGTGCATACTTTCCACCCATTGCTACTATTATCTTTTGGAGGTAGAAATGGTTTTCATACCAGAAGTAGTTGTGTGTTAATGCAAAGGTTAGACAATCAATTAAAAAGTCAATCTGGACAGGAGGGAGATAGCCCTCTTTATTCAGAAAAAAACATACCGTCTCAATGCCCTTGTAATGCAGGATTATTGTGTACAAGGAACTTATGTCCATGGTAGCCATTATATACTGGGTTGTTCCTAAAGTGTTGCGTTTGATAAATGTGCCTGAATCTTAAGGGTAAGATGGTGTTTGTTGTACCAAGGGTTGCAAATAAGAGTCTGTGTACCCCCCCAGTCTGCTCGTTATCGATCCGATCCGGCTCACAATCGGTCTGCCTGGAGGGTTAGATTTATTTTTATGTAGTTTTGGCAGGTGAAGTATGGTTGGTATTCAAGGGGTTTGCAAATTCAAGTAATTGTACTCTTTTTTTGTTCAATATACCCAACCTTCTTCCTTTATCTAGAAGATCTCGGAGTTTCAAATGGTAACTACTTGTGGGGTCTGTCTTTAATTTTTCATATGTATCTTCGTCTGCTAGTAGATTATTTGTTTCCTGGATATAACTATTTTTGTCTAAAACCACTAGTCCTCCCCCTTTGTCCGCGGGCTTAATCACAATATTTGTTTTGTCATTGATAGATTTTATTATGTTCTTCTCTTCTTTATGTCTGATCGATAGAGCTGGACCAGTTTTGGGTTTGAGTGATTTCAGGTCTCTAGTTACCAGTTCTTTAAATATGTTTATTGCTCCTCCAGCGGTTTGGGGGTTAAATGTGGAATTGTTTTTTAGTGTACTGTGTAGGAACACAGGGGATGATTCTGTATTGGTTAAAGCTTCTGGGCCCTTTCTACTCATTTTATTGTTTTTTATCTTCAGTCAGTTGTGGTCTTTCAGCAAAAAAATTCTTGATGTTTAATTTTCTGGTAAATTTTAAGATGTCCACAAACATTCTAAACTTGTTTAATCCCGTTACTGGTGCATATTTAATGCCTTTATTTAGTAATTGCATTTCTTTCTCTGATAATATGGTGGTTGAAAGATTGAAGATCCCACTGGTTTTGAGATCTATTGAAAGTTGTGCGCTTTTTTTCTTTCTTACGCTGCACATAGTGTCCTGCTCGTCTTCCTCTTGTTCTCTATTCTTTCTTTTTGGTGTGAAGGCTAGGCTCATCCCTAAAAAATGTTTTCTGTTGGATCTGATCGAATTCAGTTGTGTGTTTAAACGCTTAATTCTATATTTTCATCGACCATTCTATTGTGGCTCTCTCTTGTGAGCCTTCTACTATCCCCATATCTTGTAATCCCATTTTTATGGGGCTCATGCATCTCATATTCATTCCTTCTATGGTTATACGTGGTGAAGTTATGCCTTATATGGTCATGGTTTCTCCTTTTGGTGCTAAAAGTTGTGCCTGATGGTCTAATTTGGCCTCTGATTCCACCATACCAATGTTTTGTTTTCATTTCATCTGTTCGTCTGTGTCTTGGTTGGTAAGCATACCTGTTTTGGGAGTGTTCACAATGTGTGCTGGTCTTGTGTCTGTATTGTCTATTAAAATATCTGCTTTTTCTATACCTAGATTCTCCTATGCTGTGTAGCCTGGGGAGTCCTTGCTGGTTAGAATTAGTGTCATGAGGGCCCTTCTGGAATCTATCCAATTTTTGTTGGCTCTTATACATTCGATTGGTGCTCAAACCTTCAAGGTCTCTATTCAATTTTCTTTGTTTTTGTTCTTTTTCAAATTTTATTAGCCTATTTTTAATAGTAGCAACATGCTCTTGGTATTTCGTTTGGTTCTTGCAGGGAGCTAAATTTGTTGAAGTTCCTCTATTTTCATTATTACTTCATCTAACTTCTGTTTTTTTTATTTTAATTATCAATTTCATATATGTCCCATTGGAGGCTTCTGGGGATCAGACCTTTCTGGATATAACTCCAGAGTGCCTATGTGCCATCTTAGGACCATTTCCTTGTGTAACTTAATTATTTACTGATGTGAAGAGGTCGTTAAAAGTTTCTGTGATCTCTCTCATATCATTTTCATCATCATACAGTAAATTAGGTTTGCTAAATTTGCCTCTTAATTGCGAGATATCAATCATTCTAGCTGCTGCCAGTTGCCGTAGATAATGGAAATACTAGAGGTGGGGTAGGCAGCGCTAAATAGAATGAGTAGCGGCAGCCTGGCCAGGTGGCTAGCCTGTGGAAACAAATGGAGTTAATTGGGTGAAGGAAGGGTTAAATTCTCAGAGTGGGTGTGTCACTCCTCCTTCTCCAGGGGCACTACGTTTGTGTGAAAGCAGAGCCACAGGGGGATTAAGATGATAGTTTCTTATCCCTAACCTGATAGTTTCCTATCCTTTGATACTAATTGAACGCTTTCAAGTTTACAAGTTTTACTTTCGGCTGTAACAGAGGGATTTGACACTTTAAAACCCTGAACATAGCTGAAGCCCAGTGGTGGAAAAAATCAAAAGTAAATGGCTACAAATTTTAAATATATTAGTCTTGATGGTGGGGAATAGTTTTTTAAAGGTTTGGACTTTCATTAAATTATCCTGAAGGTCCAGTTTAACCCTTTCGCTGCCAGCCTATCTGAAGATTTTGTCACCCTTGTTGCCAGACCATTTTGCACAATTTTGCGCTCCACATGTTCAACTGTGATTTTTGAAGGGATTTCCAGGGATTTCTCAGAGAAATTATTCTCTGGAAGTACATACCTCAAGCTTTCTAGGCGTACCATGCTTGTTGACATGGGTGCAGTTTTCTGGAAGTAATCCCTCAATTAATTATTTGGTTGCACAGGCTTTCCCTAAAAAAAAAAAAATAAAAAACAAAGTCACATTTTCCTAAAAATTTCCCCCCAAACTGAAAAGAGCACTTTATAACATTTAAAAATAAAATACAACTATTATCCACACTAAAAAGGGTTACATTTCAAAAAGTTGTCATGGGGTCCCCCTTCCCGGAGGGGGGAGGGGGACACATTTTTTTGGTCTAACCCCCCCCCCCCAATAAAATGGCGTGAGGACTCCCCTACCCAGCAGACCCAGCCCTGGAACCAGCTATGGGGGCTTGCACAAGGTGGAGGGGCCAGCTTTGCTAGCCCCTGGCTGTCCAGGCTACAAGCTGGCATAGCCAATGGCCACAGGCTCTTCTGCCCCCCCCCCTGGGCTTTGGGGAGGCAGGTGACTTGCCAGCCCCCAGCCTTGTGAACTTGTAAAGGGGTCTCATGGATCCCTTACCAGTTCACAAAGGGTTAAATGTAAACAAAACACACACACAGAATTAAAACAAATATTCTTTTTTTTAATACTTACCTCCCATCTATCCCCAGGCACTGTGTCCCACGCTGATCACTTTGGCTTCAGCGCTCCTGCTGCTGCTGGAAGCTGGAAGCAAAAAAACACATCACACACATAATTAAAAATGACTTTATTAAAAAATAAAAACTTTTTTTTTACTTTACTCACCTCCAATCCTCAGCTCCCGTGTCCCTCGCAGCTCCGATTGCTGATGGGGTCATCGCTGGCCATTGGAGGGGGGAGGCAGGTGGTCAGATAATCGTCTGCCTTCCCCCTCCTGTGGCCAGCGATGACAAGTGAGAGAACAACAGCCCGGAGCCAGGACGACACCCGGGAGTGACGTCTTAAGATGGCCGCACCCGTCGGGAGAGGAGGGGGAGAGGGTCTGTCAGGCTCTCTCCTGAAGCTGAAGAGCCAGGGGGGTTGACATGGAGGTAAGTAAATGTCATTTTTATTTTATTTTTTTTTTTACATGTAATTCCGGCGGGGGTGGCTATTCTGGGCACTCCCCTGCAGCCGGGGGGGCCTGAGTGGGGGTTCGAAGCCCCCCGGATGAAGAGGAGACTCGGCCGGATCGAACGAGGGGTCTACCCTTCTGCATATGTATAAACATGCACTTTATTGTATAACAGAACTATTAGTACAGACAGAAATCACTTCTTGATTTTCAACCTCTTTGCAACTTCTACCATGTTACTTTGGTTACCTCTACCTTACATGATGTTTTTTGTATTGCCCTTTATTGTTGACTCTAGCTTTGTCTTCCTTTACCATCCTCTGCCCCCTTGGATTTTTATCTGAATTCAACCACGGCTTTGGTTTTCTGTGCAGCAACTGTTTCTGTCAGTCCTAACTTTGGCTTTCTTGACTGCTATTAGTGATGGCCCTCAAAATTTGCTAGTTTCCAGGATACGAGCTACTGGAGTATACATTCTGGAGCTATTTATTCAAGGGTTCCCATGGCAATTTAGCATGAGGATCTTAATGTATCAGTCAGACAAAAATGTATTCTGGTGGAAACCTTTGCCTTTGGACACCTTTGGCAACCATTACCCAAGTGACTGATGCCGGTTGATTCTCCTCTGGTTTACCTGGACAGGAGTAACCCCCAAACCTCCAGCAAACAAACCAATCTAATCTTCATTTAGGCCAGTCATGCCATAAGAACCCAAACCTTTGGCCCCTCTGCACAAAAATTTCAGGAGACATGTTGGGATAGCTGTCTGCTTTTCTTTGACCAGACGCCTCTTACCTTACAGCAATATTGTAAAGATAAATATATACCTTTTTTCAATAAAAGTCACACACTTTGGCTCTCCTTCTCTTGAAGCAGGGCAGTCCAATCCCGCTCTGCCCTGTAGTAATTCTGGACCATCTAAGCAGAAACTGTCCTCGGCATCCTGGCAGACTACATGAAAGACAAGTTGCCACAAAAGTTTGGAAAGTCTAACCTCCAACACTCAACTCAAATAAAACACCCTCTTTAAGAATAGAAACCCCAAATGCCTGCATAAAATGACAATGTGTGTTTTATTTTTCTTGGTATACTGACTTGGTAAGAGATGAGTCCTGTACACCCAGAACACTGCTGCTGGGTCTGGAATTCCTCCACAACATGAGAGCATGCATCTGTTCTGTACTGCTTTGGGCTGGCTCCCTTTTGCTTGGCTAGCAGGTGGCCCTCTCCTACAGAGGTGCTGGTAATTAGCCAGAACCTGTGTCACTTCCTGGCCTTTATAAACTGATCCACCCCTGCAGTCGGTGGATCAGCATTGCATTGTCTTCCTGTATCCAGATCCAGGTCCAGAACCCAGGACCTCTGCCACAACCTTGTGATCTGCTTTTGAACTATGGACTTGAATGTCAGGTCTGGAGTTCCTCCACAGCTTGGGAGCATGCCTCTCTGCAGTTCTGCTTTTGCCTGACTCTCTTTCTGGGACTTTCCCCTGCTAAATGCCGCTCCATCAGCAGATGGCTCTATCCTGCAGAGGTGTTGGTAATCAGCCAGTATCTGTGTGACTTCTTGCTCTATATAAGCTGATCCACCCATTTAGCAATGGATCAGCATTGAATTGTCTCTCTGTATCCAGAACTCTGTATCTTGAATCCTGTACCTAGACCTGGACCCTGTCTCTGGACTTTTGAATCTTGTACCTTGAAACCCTGGAACCTTGTACCTTGAAACCCTGGAATCTTGTACCTTGAAACCCTGGAATCTTGAACCTTGAAACCCTGAACCCAGGACTCCTGTCGCAGACTTTATTACTTTTCCTATTTATGCTCTGTATCTGCCTTTGAACTTTCCTTGGATTCCTATGTATGTACTCTGACTCCATGTGCATATATACGTACAGCAGCCTGCTTGATGTGTGTTCTGTCCACTGTTGGTCACCATTAAACACGGTTTGCCACTTATCCACCTGTTTCACGGCCTCATTCCTGGTCATTCCTCAAAAGGAATTTCTCTGTTGAGAAATTCATAATATTGAACTGGATCCCTATGCATTCATGTATGTTTGCAGACTCCACCTGTGTATATGTACAGCAGCCTCAGCTGGTGTATGTTATATGCCTGGTTTTGAATCCTATGTATACTTGTTTCTGTTTATCACCATTAAATGCGGATTGTCGCATATCCGTCTCTGTCTTGCAGCTCTCAGTTACTGGTCATTCTATAATAGGGGATTTCTCTGCTGGACTGGGAAATCATGACAGAATACTGATCCCAAAAAAGACCAGTAGACTGTGACACTGAGCTGGCTTTGTTGTACTGGTCTTAGTGCCAGTCCTAGAATCTGCCCTTCATAGTTTGTCTTGTATTGCTATCTGTGCTGAGTCTTGTGGTTCCTTTTGTCCTTGCGGGCCTTTGGCATTCCTGTCTTGAAATTTGGGCGTATTGCCTTCTAGTCCTTGCTGGGCCTTCTTTAGTTTATGTCCTAGCCTGTACTGGGGCCCAGCTCTGCTCTAGCCTGTACTGGGGCCCAGCTCTGCTCTAGCCTGTACTGGGGCCCAGCTCTGCTCTAGCCTGTACTGGGGCCAGTTCTTTGTCCATGTCTTGTATACGTCTCTCCTGTGTTTCCCCTTCCCAAGTCCGCGACCACCACAGGATTACCCATGGCCTGTGCAACTTCACCTTTAGAAGCTCTGTTGAAGTAGGTGGATTAGGGGCTTTTTGAGTACCAGATTACCCATGCCCCGGGTGGTTGGCAGTTTGCCTTCTTGGTGGCACAGGCGGGTTGTCTGCATTTTTCTAACTGTTTCTAATCAGCTACCCACCTTAAATCTCAGGGAACTTTACCTGGGTGTGTCAGAAGGATTCTTGGTGTGCGGTCTAAGTCTGGTCTAAGCCCCAAGATGTCCACAGTTGCTATGGACACTGACAGTTCCTTAGCTCCCACAGATAGGTATATATTTTTTCCTCCTCCTCATTATAAGGAGCTTACCCTGGCTACCTATTCCCAGTTTTTCCAGGCTTCCTTAAAGTTAGTGCAGGAGCCTTACATTCAGCAGTCTCCCATGACAACCTGGAGTCGTCAGGTGGCTTATTTTTATTTTGAATATGATCTGTTTTTCTGAAGCATTGTTGAATCATACCAAACAGATCAGTGATAATTTTGTTGAATTTCTTAAATTCATAGCTACATCCTATTTTTGTATTCCTGAGACGGTGCTTATTGCCTCTGTGTCTGATGTAGATGATGAGGTTGACGATGACAGATGCCTGGACAAATGTGTCTGATGTAGAGGATGACAGTGGGTCAGATACCTGGACTGATATATCTGATTCACAGGATGATCACCATCCATCTGTTTTGTCCACTGTCCAGTCCAGCCCAATGTCTGCCTTTGAGCTTGACTCCATTCCTATCTGAAGCCCTGACTCAATGTCCATCTTTGACTTACCAGGGAAGTTCAATGATTCTTGGTGTGCGGTCTAAGTCTGATCTAAGCCCCAAGATGTCCACAGTTGCTATGGACACTGACAGTTCCTTAGCTCCCACAGATAGGTATATACTTTTTCCTCCCCATCGTTATAAGGAGCTTACCCTGGCTACTTATTCCCAGTTTCTCCAGGCTGCCTTAAAGTTAGTGCAGGAGCCTTACATTCAGTAGTCTGCCATGACAACCTGGAGTTGTCAGGTAGCTTATTTTTATTTTGAATATGATCTGTTTTTCTGAAGCGTTTTTGAATCATAGCAAACTGTGCAGTGATAATTTTGTTGAATTCCTTAAATTCATAGCTACATTGTAAGAAACTTACCTGAATGTCTGTCCCGCGGCTCCAGCCGCCTCTCTCTCCTTATCCCTCGCTGGAGCTCCGGCTTCCGCCTCCTCCTCGCCGGTGGCGGCTGGGGTTTCCGGCGGCAGCCCCTCCGCTGCTTCGGCCAGCGCGTCCTCCCCCTCCTCCTCGGGGAGCCTATTGTGCGCGCGCACGAGCATGTCATAGTTTTCCCCCCCGGCGGCGCTGCACCCAGCGCATTCGCCGGGGGCAGGTTTGAGTGGACCTATCCAGGTCCAGGGGGGGGGGGTTCTCTGGTTCTCATGAACCCAGGGACTGGACAGCCTGGCTGGTCAGGGCCTATCGGGAGCAAGTTATGCACCAACCATGTTGCACCAATCATGTTGCACCAGTCAGTACATTCCCCCCTTCCCACTGGCCAGTTCCCCTTTAAATTTGTCCTTGACCTGACCATCAGTGCCCGTTATAGCCATTATTTGTGTGCTGTTGGAATTGCGTTCTGTGTGTATTGACCCGGCTTTGTCCTTGACCACTCCTGTCCACTGCCCGCACCGACCTTCTGCCTGTCTGACCTTGCTTCTGCTTACCCCTTGGATACCGCACTTCTGTGACCTCCCGGCTTTGACCCCTGCCCGTCTTGACCATTCTCTGCCTAACCCCTTGGATTGACGTTTCGGACTCTGTTCGCTTTAACCTCTGATTTGGGATGCCCCGCAGTTCACCCGTCTTCTCCATAAGCCAGCAATCTTTGTGCCAGTAATTCCTGGGGGCAACCGAGTCTGGAGAGGCATAACCCGTGTCTCCAGCGAGCAGGGGCTTGACTATAGGCACAAGAGGCGGTGGAGATTGGGGATTGTTGGCTCATGCAAGAAGGGTGTCCCTGACAGTATAACGGGCCCCAACCATGGACCAAATTTTGGAGCAGGTGCAGGCCTTGACTGCGGCCGTTGAACACCTGGCCCATCGTGTGGCGGCCCAGGAGAACCGTCCAGCTCCTATCAACCCAGGCCCTCAGGGGCCCCCGGCCACTCATCCAGTGGAACCCAAGATTCCACTCCCTGACAAATTCTCTGGGGATAAAAGCAAGTTTTCCAACTTACGGGATGCCTGCAAACTTTATTTTCAACTCCGCCCATACTCCTCGGGGTCCCAAGAACAGCGTGTGGGCCTGGTCATCTCCCTCCTGCAAGGGGACCCTCAATCTTGGGCATTCAGCCTGTCACCTCAGGATCCTGCACGGCATTCTGTGGAAGTATTCTTCTCCGCAATGGAAATCTTGTACGATTATCCAGACAGAGGTGCCACAGCAGATGCTAAGCTTCGTACCCTGCGTCAAGGTCACCGGCAGGCTGAGGAGTACTGTTCCGAGTTCCGTCGGTGGGCTGTGGACTCTCGATGGAACGACCCGGCCTTATGTGGTCAATTCCGACAGGCCTTGTCCAATGCCATAAAGGACATTTTCGTGAATCATCCTGTACCCCAGTCTCTGGACGAAACCATGCAACTCGCTATTCGAATCGACCGACGTTTATGGGAGAGATGCCTTGAAAGAGGGGCGCATCCCGATACCAGCTGGAAAGCTGGAGCTCCAGCCACATGTCCTATCGAGGAACCTATACAGCTGGGAGCTACCAAGCTTTCTGAAGCTGAGAGGCGTCGACGATTGTCGGAAGGGATGTGTCTCTACTGTGGGGGGACCGGTCACCTGGTCAAAGTCTGCCCCAAGAAACAGCCGGGGTCGAGGGAACCCACCTAGGCTGCAAGGTATTTCCTCAAATTTATTCTCAGTTTATGGTCCCAGTCCAGGTTAAAGTGGACCTAGAATATAGAAATTTAGAGGCTCTTCTGGATTGTGGGGCGGCTGGGAATTTTCTTGATTTTGAGTTAGCCCGAAGTCTGGAAATTCCTCTCCAACCTCTGTCTAAAATTATTTGGGTGTCCGCTATTGATGACACGCCCATTGCTGGGGGTCTTATTCATTTTAAGACTCCACCTGTGTTACTCAGAGTAGGAGCAGGGCATTCTGAGTTGATCAGTATTCTGGTTTTAAAGATGCCCTTAACTCTTTTAGTGCTCGGGTTGCCCTGTTACAAAAACATAACCCTCAAATTGATTGGGTAGCAAGGCAGATTATTAAATTGGGCCCACAGTGTTTTCAGTCCTGTTTGGAAGTTCCAGTGTGCGTCACACAGCTGTCTTCTGAGGAGATTCCAGGCCCCTACCACGACTTTCTTTAAGTATTTTCTGAGAAAGCGGCGGATGTTCTTCCACCTCATAGGCCCTTTGACTGCCCTATAGAACTTCTTCCGGGGACCATGCCACCCAGGGGGAAAATCTATAATTTTCACTTCTACGGCTGGGGCAGGTTTTTTCTCCATTGAAAAGAAGGACGGGGGGCTCCGTCCCTGCATAGATTACTGGGGTCTGAATAGAATTACCACAAGAACAAATACCCCCCTTCCTCTGATTGATGAGTTGTTTACACAGGTCATTGGGGCCCAAGTCTTTACTAAGTTGGATCTACGAGGGGCCTATAACTTGATAAGAATCCGGCAGGGGGACGAATGGAAGCCCGCCTTTAACACCCAAGATGGGCATTACGAGTACCTCCTGATGCCCTTTGGTCTGTGTAACGCCCCGGCAGTCTTCCAGGACTTTGTGAATTAGATTTTTAGGGACTACTTGGGTCACTTTGTAGTAGTGTACCTGGATGATATTTTGATTTTTTCTTCTTCTTTAGCAGAACATCGTGAGCATGTTCGCCTGGTCTTGCAAAAACTTAGAGAAAACTGCTTATACGCTAAACTCAAGAAATGCGTGTTTGAAGTCTCAGAGGTCCCTTTATTAGGGTATATTATTTCCAACACAGGACTGACTATGGATCATGCCAAGGTTGCAGCAGTACTTAAGTGGGAGCAACCCAGGGATTTAAAGGGGCTACAAAGATTCCTGGGGTTCGCTAACTTTTATAGGAGATTTATTAAGAATTTCTCCACTTTAGTAGCACCTCTCACTGACCTCACCAAGAAGGGGGGTTTCCCATCTGTCTGGCCGGAACGGTCCGTCCAGGCCTTCAAAAGGTTGAAGGAAGTCTTTAGCTCCACTCCAGTATTAGTCCACCCAGAATGTCAACAAGCTTTTGTAGTTGAAGTCGATGCCTCCGAACTAGGTGTCGGGGCAGTCCTCTCACAATACAGCGGTTCCCCAGAACGACTTCACTCCTGTGCTTTTGGCGGGGTTAAACTAGCCTTTCAGGAGTGGAGACACTGGTTAGAAGGGGCTCAGTACCCTGTTAAGGTTTTCATGGACCATAAGAATTTGGAATATATTCAGTCTGCTAAGAGATTAACCCCTAGACAAGCTCGATGGTCTCTGTTCTTTTCCCGGTTTAACTTTACTATTACCTACAAACCAGGGCCGAAGAATGTAAAAGCCAATGCTTTATCACGAAGTTTTTCCTCGACTAGCTTACCCGAGGGGAGAAATTTGCCCATTCTGCCTCAACACATGGTGGTAGCTGTTATTCAGCCAGATCTCTCCGACCTGAATCAGTTTCAGTCTGAGTCGCCGCCTGGCAAACCAGCTCATTCCCAGTTTGTACCCATGTCTCACCGTGCTGCTATCCTACAGCAATTTCATGCTTCTAAAACTGTTGGCCATCCTGGAACAAGGAAGACCATTTCCATGCTGTCTCGTCATGTTTGGTGGCCGTCCTTTAGAAAAGACGCTCAAAATTATGTGCGAGCCTGTAAAGTCTGTGCCCGGAGTAAAACTCCATTCTCTCCCATCCCTGGACTCATCTTGCCATGGATTTCATCACGATCTTCCACCATCCCAGGGGTTTACCGTCATCTGGGTGGTGGTCAATCGGTTCAGCAAGATGGCTCATTTTATCCCCTTAAAAAAGTTACCTACCGCTCAAGATCTTGCACAACATTTTTTAACTCATATATTCAAGTTCTACGGGATCCCGGAGGATGTGGTGTCCGACAGGGGGGTTCAGTTTGTCTCTCGATTTTGGAGGGCTTTTTGTGCCAGGTTGGGATTCACGGTTTCTTCGTCCTCAGCATTTCACCCCCAGTCAAATGGGCAGACAGAGAGGACCAACCAATCTTTGGAGCAATACCTTCGATGTTTTGTTTCCGATGTCCAGACGGATTGGTCATTGTACCTTCCATTCGCAGAGTTCGCTCTGAATAATGCTACCCATACCTCCACTGGGGTTTCCCCGTTCCGCTGTGTTTTTGGTAAGAAACTAAAATTTTCTGATTTGTCGGACGTACCCTCTAGCGTGCCTTCTCTTGAGGAATGGTTGTCCCAATGGCCGGTTCTATGGGCAAAGGTCCAGCAAAACCTGACCAGGGCAGTTGGCCAGCAGAAAACTTTTGCCGATCGTAGACGGTCTAGTAACCTTGATTATGCGGTTGGGGAGCTAGTTTGGCTTTCCACCAAAAATTTGGCTTTACGTCAACCTTCTGCCAAGCTAGGCCCAAAGTTTATTGGTCCTTTTTCCATACTGCAGAAAATTAATCAGGTTACTTATCGCCTAGATCTTCCACCTTCTATGAAAATTTGTAATTCTTTCCATGTGTCCCTGTTAAAGTCGGCTAAGGGTATGGTGCCTGATGCTTCCCCTGCTGCCATTTTAGTTGATGGGCAACAAGAATTCGAAGTAGCTCGGATTTTAAACTCACTTTCTTCCGAAAATCTCTCCAGTACTTTGTAGATTTGAAGGGTTACGGCCCAAAAGAGAGGTCTTGGGTTCTGGCCAGAGAGGTCTACGCGGGGAGGTTGGTTAGGAAGTTCCATAGGGAGAACCCTCAGAAACCCAGGTTGGAGGGTCCAGAGGCCCCTCCTCAAGGGGGGGGGTAATGTAAGAAACTTACCTGAAGGTCTGTCCCGCGGCGCAACTCCAGTCTTCTGGCGGCCGCGTGGGGCGGCTGTCTCTCTCTCCTTCTCCCTCGCTGGAGCTCCGGCTTCCGCCGCCTCCTCGGCGGCGGCGGCTGGGGATTCTGGCGGCGGCTCCTCCGCTGCTTTGGCCGGCGCGTCCTCCCCCTCCTCCTTGGGGGGCGCGCCCGGCAGAGCCTCTCCCAGGGACTGGACAGCCTGGCTGGTCAGGGCGGTCCAGTCCCTGGGGGGCTCCTATCAGGAGCAAGTTATGCACCAACCATGTTGCACCAATCATGTTGCACCAATCAGTACATTCCCCCCTTCCCATTGGCCAGTTCCCCTTTAAATTTGTCCTTGACCTGACCATCAGTGCCTGTTATAGCCATTATTTGCTTGGGTGTGCTGTTGGAATTGCGTTCTGTGTGTATTGACCCGGCTTCGTCCTTGACCACTCCTGTCCGCTGCCTGCACTGACATTCTGCCTGTCTGACTTTGCTGCTTCTTACCCCTTGGATACCGCGCTTCTGTGACCTTCCAGCTTTGACCCCTGCCCGTATCGACCATTCTCTGCCTAACCACTTGGATTAACGTTTCGGACTTCGCTTTAACCCCTGCTTTGGGATACCCCGCAGTTCACCCGTCTTCTCCATAAGCCAGCAATCTTTGTGCCAGTAAGTCCTGTGGGCAACCGAGTCTGGAGAGGCATAACCCGTGTCTCCAGCGAGCAGGGGCTTGACTATAGGCACAAGAGGCAGTGGAGATTGGGGATTGTTGGCTCATGCAAGAAGGGTGTCCCGCGGTCCCATACATCCTATTTTTGTATTCCTGAGACGGTGTTTATTGCCTCTGTTTCTGATGTAGAGAATGAGGTTGACGGTGAGTCAGATGCCTGGACAAATGTGTCTGATGTAGAAGATTCAGAGGATTATCACCATCCATCTGTGTTGTCCACTGTCCAGTCCAGCCCAATGTCTGCCTTTGAGCTTGACTCAATTCCTTTCTGTAGCCCTGACTCAATGTCCATCTTTGAAATTGACTCTATGTCTGTATGTGACCCTGACCCAATGTCTGTCTTTGAGCTTGACTCATTCTCTGCCCATGATCTTGATTCTGTACCGGTTTGTGAGCTCACTACAACGTCTGGTTCTTAGCCCAAATCCCCTGTCGAGTCTGATCTCTCTGTCGAGTCTGATCTCTCTGTCGAGGCTGATCTCTCTGTCGAGGCTGATCTCTCTATCAGGGCCGGGACCTTGGTGGCAGCAGCCAGGTGGGCCGGGAACTTGATGGCAGCGGCCAGAGGGGCCGGGACCTTGGTGGCAGTGGCCAGGGGGGCCGGGACCTTGGTGGCAGTGGCCAGAGGGGCCGGGACCTTGGTGGCAGTGGCCAGGGAGCCAGGGCCTTAGTGGCCACTGCCACCAAGGTCCCAGCCCCCCTGGCCGCTGCTCCCTGGAGGGAATTCCGCATCTGCCGAGTGTCTGCCTGCTTTTTGCCCGCAGCTGCCGAGTGTCTGCCTGCTTTTTGCCCGCAGCTGCCAAATGTCTGCCTGCTTTTTGCCTGCAGCTGCCGAGTGTCTGCCTGCTTTGTGGCCTGCAGCTGCCAAGTGTCTGCCTGTTTTGTGGCCTGCAGCTGCCGAGTGTCTGCCTGCTTTATGGCCCACAGCTGCCGAGCGTCTGCCTGCTTTGTGGCCCGCAGCTGCCGAGTGTCTCCTTGCTTTGTGGCCCACAGCTGCCGAGTGTCGGCCTGCTTTGTGGCTCGCAGCTGCCGAGTGTCTGCCTGCTTTGTGGCTCTATTCTGGTCTGCCAGCTCCCCGGGTGTGAGCCTCCTGCACCGCTCCTTCCAGGACCCCATCCCACTTGGTTCCTGTCCGGTCCACCTCATATGGGACTTGTGCCATCCTTACCCATTCTGCCACCCATGTGTCCCATGCCGGCTTTTGTGTTTTGCTATTATGATGGTCAAGGCATCTCCAGCGAAGCAATTCTTTATAAGCATCCAGTGTCTGCTTTATTAAGGGGGATGTAATGTCAGGTCTGGAGTTCCTCCACAATATGGTATGTCTATTTTTGCCCTGTATATACCTTGCCTGTCTCCACTTCCTGTTTTTATCCTCTGCTATATGCTGCTCCTTCAGCAGGTGGCCCTCTCCTGCAGAGGTGCTGGTAATCAGCCAGCACCTTTCACCTGTCACTTCCTGGCCTTTATAAGCTGATCCACACCTGCAGCTGATGGATCAGCATTGTATTGTCTTCCTGGACCAAGACTCTGAACCCAGAACCCAGGACTCCTGCCAAAGTCTTTGTTATTGCTTTCCCTGTCTCAGCCTTTGGACTTTCACTGGATCCCTATGCATGTATGTTTCCGGACTCCACCTGTGTATATGTACAACAGCATGCATATGTTTATGTTTCCCAGGTTTATCTGTAATTCTTAACAGCAGCCGTAGCACGTAGTGTTCATCTGTATTCTTTACCATTACTTCAGCATGTTCACTTGTGTATTTGTACAGCAGCCTGGTTGGTGTATGCTATGTATATTTGTTTCTTTTTTTCACCATTAAAAACAATTTGCCACATATCCGCCTCTGTCTCGCAGCTCTCAATTACTGGTCATTATATAATAGGGAATTTCTCTGCTGAGAGATCCGTGACAGTCTTTCAGGCAATATGTGGTCTCCTCTTGCTGCTAACAATTCCAATGTGTGTCTTTCATGCAATATGTGGTCTCCTCATGCTGCTGCCAACTCCATGTTGTGTTTTTAAGGCGCTATGTGTTCTCCTTGCTGCTGCCAACTCCAGGTTGTGTCTTTCAGGCAATATATGGTCTCCTCATGCTGCTGCTAACAGCAGGGTGTGTCTTTCAGGCACTATGTGGTCTCCACATGCTGCTGCCAACTCCAGCGTTTGTCTTTCAGGCAATACATGGTCTTCTCTGACTGCTGCAAACTCCAGGTTGTATCTTCCATGCAATATATGGTCTACCTTTGCTGCTGCCAACTCCAGGGTGTGTGTTTCTGGCACTATGTGGTCTCCTCATGCTGCTCCCAAGTCCAGCGTGTGTCATTTGGGCAATATATGGACTCTTCATGCTGCTGCCAACTCCAGGGTGTGTCATTCAGTCAATATATGGGCTCCTCATGCTGCTGCCAAGTCCAGAGTGTGTAATTCAGTCAATACATGGTCTCCTCATGCTGCTGCCAACTCCAGGGTGTGTCTTTCAGGCTATATGTGGTCTCCTCATGCTACGGCCAACTCCAGGGTGTGTCTTTCAGGCAATATATGGGCTCCTCATGCTGCTGCCAATTCCAGGGTGTGTCTTTAAGGCAATATATGTTCTCCTCATGCTGCTGCCAACTCCAGGGTTTTTCTTTCAGGCACTATGTAGTCTACTCATGCTACTGCCTACTCCAGGTTGTGTCATCGATCCACTATATGGTCTGCTTATGCTGTTGCCAACTTCAAGGTGTGTCTTTCAGGCACTATGTGGTCATCTTTTGTTGCTCCCAGCTCCAGGGTGTGTCATTCAGGCAGTATATGGTCTCCTCATGCTGCTTCTAACTCCAGGTTTAGACTTTTGTGCAATGTATTATCTCCTCATCCTGCTACCAACTCCAGGGTGTGTGTGTCAGGCGATATATGGTCTTCTCATGCAGCTGCCAGCTCCAGGTGTTGTCTTTCAGGCACTATATGGTCTCCCCATGCTGCTGCCAACCCCAGGGTGTGTCATTCAGTCACTATATGGTCTCCTCATGCTGCTGCCAATTCCAGGGTATGTAATTCAGGCAATATGTGGTCTATTCATCCTGCTGCCAACTTCATGGTGTGCCTTTCAGGCAATATATGTTCTCTTCATGCTGCTGGCAACTTCAGGGTGTGTCATTCAGGCAATATGCGGTCTTCTCTTGCTGCTGTCAACTCCAGGTTGTGTCTTATATGCAACACATGGTCTCCTCATGTTGCTGCCAACTCCAGGGTGTTTCCTTTAGGCACTATGTAGCCTACTCATGCTACTGCCTTCTCCAGGGTGTGTCCTCGATCCACTATATGGTCTGCTTATGCTGCTGCCAACTTCAGAGTGTGTCTTTTAGGCACTATGTGATCATCTTTTGTTGCTGCCAACTAAAGGGTGTGTCATTCAGGCAGTATATGGTTTCCTCATCCTGCTGCCAACTCCAGGGTGTTTGTTTCAGGCAATATATGGTCTTCTCATGCAGCTGCAAACTCCAGGTGTTGTCTTTCAACCACTACTTAGTCTCTTCATGCTGCTGCCAACTTCAAGGTATGTCATTCAGTCAATACATGGTCTCCTCAGACACTATGTGGTCTCCTCAGGCTGCTGCCAACCCCAGGGTGTGTCATTCAGCCACTATATTGTCTCCTCATGCTGCTGCCAACTCCAGGGTGTGTCATTCATCCACTATATGGTCTCATGCTGGTGCCAACTGCAGGGTGTGTCATTCAGGCAATATATGGTCTCATCATGCTGCTGCCAACTCCAGGTTGAGTCTTTCAGGCAATATATGATCTCCCCATGCTGCTGACAACTCCAGGGTGTGTCTTTGGGCCACTATATGGTCTACTTATGCTGCTGCCAACTCCAGGTTGAGTCTTTCAGGCACTATGTGGTCTCCTCTTGCAGATGCAAACTCCGGGTTGTGTCATTCTGGCACTATATGGTCTCTTTGTGCTACTGCCTTCCGGGTGTGTCTTTCAGGCATTATGTGGTCTTCTCATGCTGCTGCATTCCAGCGTGTGTCTTTCAGACAATTTGTGGTCTCCTCTTGCTACTGCCTTCTCCAGGGTGTGTCATGGATCCACTATATGGTCTGATTATGCTGCTGCCAACTTCAGGGTGTGTCTTTCACGCACTATGTGGTCATCTTTTGTTGCTTCCAACTCCAGGGTGTGTCATTCAGGCAGTATACTGTCTCCTCATGCTGCTTCCAACTCTAGGTTTAGACTTTCGTTCAACATATGATCTCCTCATCCTGCTGCCATTTCCATGGTGTGTGTTTCAGGCAATATATGTTCTTCTCATGCAGCTGCCAACTCCAGGTGTTGTCTTTCAGACACTATGTGGTCTGCTCAGGCTGTTGCCAACTCCAGGGTGTTTCCTTCAGGCACTATATGATCTCCCCAAGCTGCTGCCAACTCCAGGGTGTGTTGTTCAGGCACTATAGGGCCTCCTCATGCTGCTGCCAACTCCAGGGTGTGTCACTTGGGCACTACATGATCTCCTCATGCTGCTGCCAAATCCAGGGTGTGTCGTTCAGGCACTATATGGTCTCCTCATGCAGCTGCCAACCCCAAGGTGTGTCATTCAGCCTCAATATGGTCTCCTCATGCTGCTTCCAATTCCAGGGTGTATCATTCAGCCACTATATGGTCTCATGCTGCTGCCAACTGCAGGGTGTGTCATTCAGGCAATATGTGGTCTCCTCATGCTGCTGCCAACTCCAGGGTGTGTGTTTCAGGCAATATATGGTCTTCTCATGCAGCTACCAACTCCAGGTGTTGTCTTTCAGACACTATGTGGTTAAATTCAGGTACTATATGATCTCCTCAAGCTGCTGCCAACTCCAGGGTGTGTCGTTCAGGCACTATATGGTCTTCTCATGCTGCTGCCAACCCCAGGGTGTGTCTTTCAACCACTATTTGGTCTCCTCATGCTGCTGCCAACTCCAGGGTGTGTCATTCAGGCACTACATGACCTCCTCATGCTGCTGCCAACTCCAGGGTGTGTCGTTCAGCCACTATATGGTCTCATCATGCTGCTGTCAACCCCAGAGTGTGTCTTTCAACCACTATTTGGTCTCATCATGCTGCTGCCAACTCCAGGGTGTGTCATTCAGGCACTACATGATCTCCTCATTCTGCTGCCAACTCCAGGGTGTGTCGTTCAGCCACTATATGGTATCATCATGCTGCTGTCAACCCCAGGGTGCTTCTTTCAACCACTATTTGGTCTCTTCATGCTGCTGCCAACTCCAGGGGGTATCATTCAGCCATTATATGGTCTCATGTTGCTGCCAACTGCAGGGTGTTTCATTCAGGCAATATATGGTCTCCTCATGCTGCTGCCAACTCCAGGGTGTGTGTTTCAGGCAATATATGGTCTTCTCATGCAGCTGCCAACTTCAGGTGTTGTCTTTCAGACACTATGTGGTCTCCTCAGGCTGCTGCCAACTCCAGGGTGTGTCTTTCAACCACTATATCATCTCCTCATGCTGCTGCCAACTCCAGGGTGTGTAATTAAAGACCACTATATGGTCTGGTGCTGCTGCCAACTGCAGGGTGTGTCATTCAGGCAATCTATGGTCTACTCATGCTGCTGCCAACGCCAGGGTGTGTCTTTCTGGCAAAATATGGTCTCCTCATGCTACTTCCTTCCAGGTTGTGTTTTTCACGAACTACATAGTCTCCTCAGGCTGCTGCCTTCCAGAGTGTGTCATTCAGCCTCTCCTCATGCTGCTGTCAACTCCAGGTTGTGTCCTTCAGACACTATGTGATGTCGTCATGCTGCTGCCTAATCCAGGCTGTTTCATTCAGGCTCTATATGATCTCCTCAAGCTGCTGCCAACTCCAGGGTGTGTTGTTCAGGCACTATATGGTCTCCTCATGCTGCTGCCAACCCCCAGGGTGTCTCTTTCAACCACTATTTGGTCTCCTCATGCTGCTGCCAACTCCAGGATGTGTCATTCGGGCACTACATGATCTCCTCAGGATGCTGCCAACCCCAAGGTGTGTCTTTCAACCACTATTTGGTCTCTTCATGATGCTGCCAACTCCAGGGGGTGTCATTCAGCCACTATATGGCCTCATGCTGCTGCCAACTGCAGGGTGTGTCATTCAGGCAATATATGGTCTCCTCATGCTGCTGCCAACTCCAGGGTGTGTGTTTCAGGCAATATATGGTCTTCTCATGCAGCTGCCAACTCCAGGTGTTGTCTTTCAGACACTATGTGGTCTCCTCAGGCTGCTGCCAACTCCAGGGTGTTTCATTCAGGCACTATATGATCTCCTCAAGCTGCTGCCACTCCAGGGTGTGTCGTTCAGGCACTATATGGTCTCCTCATGCTGCTGCCAACCCCAGGGTATGTCTTTCAACCACTATATTGTCTCCTCATGCTGCTGCCAACTCCAGGGTGTGTCATTCAGCCACTATATGGTCTCATGCTACTGCCAACTGCAGGGTGTGTCATTCAGGCAATATATGGTCTCCTCGTGCTGCTGCTAACTCCAGGGTGTGTGTTTCAGGCAATATATGGTCTCCTCATGCAGCTGCCAACTCCAGGTGTTGTTTTTCAGACACTATGTGGTCTCTTCATGCTGCTGCCAATTCCAGGGGGTGTCATTCAGTCAATACATGGTCTCCTCATGCAGCTGCCAACCCCAGGTTATGTCATTCAGCCTCAATATGGTCTCCTCATGCTGTTTCCAACTCCAGGGTGTATCATTCAGCCACTATATGATCTCATGCTGCTGCCAACTGCCGGGTGTGTCATTCAGGCAATATATGGTCTCCTCATGCTGCTGCCAACTCCAGGGTGTGTGTTTCAGGCAATATATGGTCTTCTCATGCAGCTGCCAACTCTAGATGTTGTCTTTTAGACACAATGTATTCTCCTCAACTCCAGAGTGTTAAATTCAGGTACTATATGATCTCCTCAAGCTGCTGCCAACTCCAGGGTGTGTCGTTCAGGCACTATATGGTCTTCCCATGCTACTGCCAACCTCAGAGTGTGTCTTTCAACCACAATTTGGTCTCCTCATGCTGCTGCCAACTCCAGGGTGTGTCATTCAGGCACTATATGATCTCCTCATGCTGCTGCCAACTCCAGGGTGTGTCGTTCAGCCACTATATGGTATCATCATGCTGCTGTCAACCCCAGGGTGTGTCGTTCAACCACTATTTGGTCTCTTCATGCTGCTGCCAACTGCAGGGTGTTTCATTCAGGCAATATATGGTCTCCTCATGCTGCTGCCAACTCCAGGGTGTGTATTTCAGGCAATATATGGTCTTCTCATGCAGCTGCCAACTTCAGGTGTTGCCTTTCAGACACTATGTGGTCTCCTCAGGCTGCTGCCAACTCCAGGGTGTATCGTTCAGGCACTATATGGTCTCCTCATGCTGCTGCCAACCCCAGGGTGTGTCTTTCAACCACTATATCGTCTCCCCATGCTGCTGCCAACTCCAGGGTATGTAATTAAAGACCACTATATGGTCTGGTGCTGCTGCCAACTGCAGGGTGTGTCATTCAGACAATCTATGGTCTACTCATGCTGCTGCCAACGCCAGGGTGTGTCTTTCTGGCAAAATATGGTCTCCTCATGCTACTTCCTTCCAGGTTGTGTTTTTCACGAACTACATAGTCTCCTCAAGCTGCTGCCTTCCAGAGTGTGTCATTCAGCCTCTCCTCATGCTGCTGCCAACTCCAGGTTGTGTCCTTCAGACACTATGTGATGTCGTCATGCTGCTGCCAAATCCAGGGTGTTTAATTCAGGCACTATATGGTCTCCTCATGCTGCTGTCAACCCCCAGGGTGTGTCTTTCAACCACTATTTGGTCTCCTCATGCTGCTGGCAACTCCAGGATGTGTCATTCGGGCACTACATGATCTCCTCATGCTGCTGCCAACCCCAGGATGTGTCTTTCAACCACTATTTGGTCTCTTCATGCTGCTGCCAACTCCAGGGGGTATCATTCAGCCAACTGCAGGGTGTGTCATTCAGGCAATATATGGTCTCCTCATGCTGCTGCCAACTCCAGGGTGTGTCATTCAGGCAATATATGGTCTCCTCATGCTGCTGCCAACTCCAGGGTGTGTGTTTCAGGCAATATATGGTCTTCTCATGCAGCTGCCAACTCCAGGGTGTTTCATTCAGGCACTATATGATCTCCTCAAGCTGCTGCCAACTCCAGGGTGTGTCGTTCAGGCACTATATGGTCTCCTCATGCTGCTGCCAACCCCAGGGTATGTCTTTCAACCACTATATTGTCTCTTCATGCTGCTGCCAACTCCAGGGCGTGTCATTCAGCCACTATATGGTCTCATGCTACTGCCAACTGCAGGGTGTGTCATTCAGGCAATATATGGTCTCCTCATGCTGCTGCTAACTCCAGGGTGTGTGTTTCAGGCAATATATGGTCTCCTCATGCAGCTGCCAACTCCAGGTGTTGTTTTTCAGACACTATGTGGTCTCTTCATGCAGCTGCTAATTCCAGGGGGTGTCATTCAGTCAGTACATGGTCTCCTCATGCAGCTGCCAACCCCAGGGTGTGTCATTCAGCCTCAATATGGTCTCCTCATGCTGCTTCCAACTCCAGGGTGTATCATTCAGCCACTATATGGTCTCATGCTGCTGCCAACTGCAGGGTGTGTCATTCAGGCAATATATGGTCTCCTTATGCTGCTGCCAACTCCAGGGTGTGTTTCAGGCAATATATGGTCTTCTCATGCAGCGGCCAACTCCAGGTGTTGTCTTTTAGACACTATGTGGTCGGGCTGCTGTCAACTCCAGGGTGTGTCGTTCAGGCACTATATGGTCTTCTCATGCTGCTGCCAACCCCAGAGTATGTCTTTCAACCACTATTTGGTCTCCTCATGCTGCTGCCAACTCCAGGGTGTGTCATTCAGGCACTACATGATCTCCTCATGCTGCTGCCAACTCCAGGGTGTGTCGTTCAGCCACTATATGGTCTCTTCATGCTGCTGCCAACTCCAGGGGGTATCATTCAGCCACTCTATGGTCTCATTCTGCTGTCAACTGCAGGGTGTTTCATTCAGGCAATATATAGTCTCCTCATGCTGCTGCCAACTCCAGGGTGTGTGTTTCAGGCAATATATGGTCTTCTCATGCAGCTGCCAACTCCAGGTGTTGTCTTTCAGACACTATGTGGTCTCCTCAGGCTGCTGCCAACTCCAGGGTGTGTCTTTCAACCACTATATCGTCTCCTCATGCTGCTGCCAACTCCAGGGTGTGTAATTAAAGACCACTATATGGTCTGGTGCTGCTGACAACTGCAGGGTGTGTCATTCAGGCAATATATGGTCTACTCAAGCTGCTGCCAACTCCAGGGTGTGTCTTTCTGGCAAAATATGGTCTCCTCATGCTACTTCCTTCCAGGTTGTGTTTTTCATGAACTACATAGTCTCCTCAGGCTGCTGCCTTCCAGAGTGTGTCATTCAGCCTTTCCTCATGCTGCTGCCAACTCCAGGTTGTGTCCTTCAGACACTATGTGATGTCGTCATGCTGCTGCCAAATCCATGGTGTGTCATTCAGGCACTATATGGTCTACTTATCCTGCTGCCAACTCCGGGTTGTGTGTTTCAGGCAGTATATGGTCTTCTCATGCAGCTGCCAACTCCAGGTTGTGTCCTTCAGACAGTATGTGATGTCGTCATGCTGCTGCGAACTCCAGGATGTGTCATTCAGGCACTATATGGTCTACTCATGCTGCTGCCAACTCCAGGGTGTGTCTTTGATGCAAAAAATGGTCTCCTTACACTGCTGCCAATTTCAAGGTGTGTCTTTTAGGCAATATGTGGTCTCATAATGCTGCTGCCTTCTCCATGGTGTGTCTTTCAGGCAATATGTGGTCTCCTCATGATGTTGCCAACTCCAGGGTGTGTCTTTAACCCTTTAAGTGCCAGCCTACCTGGCGTTTTTGTCACCCTTTGTTGCCAGACCATTTTGCACTATTTTGCGCTCCCCATGTTCAAATGTGATTTTTGAAGGGATTTCCAGGGATTTCCCAGGAAAATGATATATTGTTTTTTTCAGCAGAGTCTGGGCTTTAACATGAAATGTCTTGTTTGTCATTTTTTAGGTGTATTCTCAATATTTTTGGGTGAAATATGTGCAAAAAGAAAAAAAAAAAAATTTTTACATATTGTAGTTTTTTTTGTAATAAAAAATGTAAGTTTGTCAATGAAATCTTATTGCGTGTGAAATCCCAATTTCTCCCGGTTACAGCGGTACCACATATGTATAGGTAGACAACCTTTCCTGCCCAGGAGACTCCCCCAAACTGAAACAGCGCTTTAGGGGATTTTCAGATAAAATACAACTGTGCTATGCAATATGCGCACCTTGCAGTTTTTCCAGAAAAACAACCCTTTACATTTGAAATACCCCCAACAAACTATATATTCTCTGGAAGTACACACCTCAAGCTTTCTAGGCGTACCAGGCTTGTTGATGTGGCCATAGTTTTCTGGAAGTAATCCCTCAATGGATTCTTTGGTTGCAAAGAGTTTCCCTAAAAAAAGGATAAAAAAGCAGAATCAAAGCCACATTTTCCTAAAAAAACTATATACAAACAAGAAAAAACAAGTTTAATCGGAAAACGCAATATCCCCTGAAAAGAACAATACCCAACATGCATAGCTACTGTCAAGGGAAGAGTTGCCAAACACACCAAAGTAAAGCATGTGCGTAACGGTAATTTTACTTGAAAATTTCAGCTCTGCAGACAAAGTGCGCACCTTGCGATTTTTCAACCAAAACAACCCTTGACATTTGGAATATCCCCCATAAACCATATATTCCCTGAAAGTACACACGTTAAGCTTTCTAAGGGTACCCAGCTTGTTGTAGTGGGCTCATCTTTCTGGAAGTAATCCCTCAAAGAATTCTTTGTTTGCGCAGGGTTTCCCTAAAAAATTTATAAAAAAGCTGAATAAAAAACACCTTTTCCTAAAATATAAATATGCAAACCAGAAAAAACAAGCTAAGTCTGAAAGCGCAAGGTCCCCCGAACAGAACAATACCCAACATGCATAGGTACTATTAACCCTTTTAATTGCCAGCCTACTTGAGATTTTGTCACCCTCTGTTGACAGGCCATTTTTCCCCATTTTGCGTCATGTTTTGCGCCATGTTTTGCACCATTTTTGCTGGAACTTTCAGGAAAATTATATATATATTTTTTTGCAGCAGAGTTTAGGCTTTAACATGAAATGTCTTGTTTGTAAATTTTTTTTTTTTTTTTACAATATTATTAAGTAAAAATAATAAATAAATAAATAAAAAATTTTTTTTAAAAATTGACTCCTTTTTTTTAAATAAAAAATGTATTTTATTAAGGAAAATCATATTGCATGTGAAAGCCCCATTTCTACCGATTAGAACGGTACCACATATTTATCGGTAGCCCCCTGTTCCTGCCCAGGAGACCCCCCTAACTGAAACAAGTATTTTATAACATTCACAAAAAAAATACAACTACCATCCACACTACAAACGGTTAAATCGAGAAAAAAAATGACATAGGGTCCCCCCTCCCAGGGGAGGGAGACCCCATTTTTTTTTTGATTTTTAAGGGTTAAAAACCCTTAAAAATCCAAAAAAAAATTGACGTGGGGTCCCCCTTACCCAAAGTAACCAGCCCGGGACCAGCTATGGGGGCTTGTAGGCACAGAGTGGGGGGGCCAGCTTATGTGGCCCCCCCACCCTGCAGCCTACGAGCCCACATAGCCCATGTGGGCCCGGGCTCTTCTGCCCCCCCCTGGCCTTTGGGGAGGCAGGTAATGGGGGTGCCAGGGGTTAATGGCAAGCCACCCGCTAGCGCAGGTGGCTTGCCATCCCCCCAGCCTTGTGAACTGGTATAGGGGTCATGGACCCCTTACCAGTTCACAAGGGGTTAAATGTAAATAATCACACAGACACAAGCAGAGAAAAAATATTTTATTAATTTTTATTTTTTTTTACACTGTACTCACCTCCCATCCATCCTGGAGCCCTCTGTCCCTCGGCGATCACTGGCTTCTGCTCACTTGCTAGAAGCCTTTTATAGCTGCTGGATGACAGAACACAAAGGGTTAATCAAAAAAAAAAATGACATAGGGTCCCCCCTCCCAGGGGGGGGGGACCCCATTTTTTTTTGATTTTTAAGGGTTAAAAACCCTTAAAAATCAAAAAAAAAAAATTGATGTGGGGTCCCCCTTACCCAAAGTAACCAGCCCGGGACCAGCTATGGGGGCTTGTAGGCACAGAGTGGGGGGGCCAGCTTTTGTGGCCCCCCCACCCTGCAGCCTACGAGCCCACATAGCCCATGTGGGCCCGGGCTCTTCTGCCCCCCCCCGGCCTTTGGGGAGGCAGGTAATGGGGGTGCCAGGGGTTAATGGCAAGCCACCCGCTAGCGCAGGTGGCTTCCCATCCCCCCAGCCTTGTGAACTGGTATAGGGGTCATGGACCCCTTACCAGTTCACAAGGGGTTAATAGTAAAAAAATCACACAGACACAGAGAAAAAAAATCTTTATTTTTCTTATTTTACACTGTACTCACCTCCGATCCGACGTCCCTCGCCGCTGTCCCGCGCCGATCATCTCACTGACAGATGCCGGTGGTGATCGGCGCAGGGCGGGTGACAGGTGAGGGGGCTCCGATCGGAGCCTCCTCACCTGACATCCGCCCTGCTCCGATCACCACCGGCATCTGACAGATGCCGAAGCTCGGAGGGGGTATAGGAGGAGCGGGATGACGTCATCCCGCTCCTCCCACAATGGGCGGAGCTAAGCGGCGGCGGCCATCGCCGCCATTACAAGAGGTGAGGACCCGGAAGAGGGTCCTCACCTGAAGACTGCGCAGCCCAGGGGGGGGATCGGACCCCCCCCCCTGGTGAAGAGGAGACCCGGACAGAAGGCCTGGGGCGCGGAGGTGAGTAAATGACAGTTTGTTTGTTTTTTTTTTTTACAGCGCCGATGTCAGCGCTGGAAACGGGGGGGGGGGCGGCTGGTTTCGGGCCCCCCCCTGAAGACGGAGGACGACGGGGGGGCGATCGAATGCCCCCCCCCAGGAAGAGGGGACCCCAAGCTTCACGGGGATACCGGAGGTAAGTGGTTTTTTTTTTCTATTCTTTAACTGTTTGGGGGAAATGCCAGGCACGTAGTTTCTACGTGCTTGGCACTTAACGGTAGGAGAAGCAAACACGTAGAAACTACGTGCTTGGCATTTAAAGGGTTAAGGCAATATATGGTCTCCTCATGCTGCTGCCAAATCCAGGGTGTGTCTTTCATGCAATATATGGTCAACCATTGTTGCCGCTGTCTCCAGGGTGTGTATTTCAAGCAATACACGGTCTCCTTTTGTTGCTGCCAACTCCAGAGTCTGTCATTTATCCACTATATGGTCTGCTTATGCTTCTGCCAACTTCAGGGTGTGTCTTTCAGACAATAAATGGTCTCCTCATGCTACTGCCAACATCAGAGTGTGTTATTCAGGCACTATGTGGTATCCTCTTGCAGCTGCAGACTCCAGGTTGTTTCTATCAAGCACTTTGTGGTCTTCTCATGCTGCAACCTTCAAGGGTGTGCCTTTCAGGCACGATATATGTATATATATATATATATATATATATATATATATATATGCTGCCAACTCCAGGGTGTGTCATTCAGGCACGATGTGGTCTCCTCATGCTGCTGCCAACTCCAGTGTGTGTCTTTCAGGCAATATATGATCTTCTCATGCTGCTGCCAACTCTAGGCTGTGTCTTTCGAACAAAATATGATCTCCTCATGCTGCTTGCAACTCCAGGGTGTGTTTCAGGCAATATACGGCATTCTCATGCAGCTGCCAACTCCAGGTTGTGCCTTTCAGGCACTATGTGGTCTCCTCAAGCTTCTGCCCTCTCTAGGGTTTGTCTTTGAGGCAAAATATGGTCTCCTAATGCTGCTGCCAATTCCAAGGTGTGTCTTTTAGGCAATATATGGTCTCCTCATGCTGCTGCCTACCCAATGGTTTGTCTTTCCTGCAATATATGGTCTCCTCATGCTGCTGACAACTCCAGGATGTGTCTTTCGGGCAAAATATGGTCTCCTCATGCTGCTGCCAACTCCAGGTTGTGTCTTTCAGCCACTTTGTGGTTTTATTAAGGCACTATGTGGTCTCCCCATGCTGCTGCCAACTGCAGGGTGTGTCATACAGGCCAATATATGGTCCCCTTATACTGCTGACTTCAAGGCTTTGTCTTTAAGGCACTATATGGTCTCCTCATGCTGCTGCCAACTCCAGGGTGTGTCTTTATATATGGTATCCACATTCTGCCGCTAAATTTAGGGTGTGTCAATCAGGCACGATGTGGTCTTTTCTCACCTATGCCAGCTCCAGAATGTGTCATTTATGCACTATATGGTTTCCACATGCTGCTGCCATCTCCAGGATGTGTCTTTTAGTCACTATATGGTCTCCTCATGCTGCTAACTCCAGGGTGTGTTTTGCAGGCAAAATATGGTCTCCTCATGTTGCTGCCAACTCCAGTGTGTGTTTTTCAGGCACTTTGTGGTCTACTCATGCTGCTACATTACAGGTTGTGTCATTCAGGCACTATATGGTCTCAAGCTGCTGCCAACTCCAGGTTGTGTCATTAAGGCACTATGTAGTCTCCTCTTTCTGCTGATAAATCTAGGGCATGTCATTCAGGAACTATATGATCTACTCATGCTGCTACTTTCCAGGGTGTGTCGTCCAGGCACTATATGCTCTCCTCATTCTGCTGCCAACTTCCGGTTGTGTCTTTCAGGCATTTTGTGGTTTACTCATGCTGCTGTCACGCTCAACTCACCTGCGTCCCGGTCCCGCGCTGTCTCCGGGCGGCCGGTTGCAACACTTCCTGCTCGGCGGCCGCAGCCGTGACGGCTCATGCACGCAGCGAGCCCACCGTAGGCTAAATTAAAGGGCCAATGAGCCCAAGGTGGTGTGGGGCAAAAACGCCCCTTGTACTGAGTTTAGGGCCAATGAGCCCAAAGGAGGTTTTGGGCTATATGCCCTTTTTTGCATTTAGATCCAATAAAAGTTAGGATTGTGGGTGCACCAATCACAGACACTTTCCCCTTATCCAATCCTGTCTGGAATCCTATAAAGGCATTATCCCTACAGTGCTCCAGTGCCCGTGATAGCGTTAAGCTGAGTGTGCCTAGGATTGCGTTTTGCCTGTTTGAAATTGTTGCCGACCTTTGCTTCGTTTGACCATTCTTGCTTGCCGCCTGGACCGTCCCTGCCTGTATCCCGACCACCTCTTTGTCTCTTCCTCTGTACCGCGAACCCGTGACCTCCTGGATTGACCTTTGGCCTGACCTCAACCCTTCTTCTGCCTACTCCTTGTGTACTGCAATAATATTGGACTGCCTTCCCGTGTACGACCCAGCCTGTCTACGTTGCCCTGTTGGGCCCTTGCTTCATCCGCCTTCACTCTCTAGTAAGCCCACATCCTTTGTGCTATCAAGTCCTGGGGGCAACCATGTCCGGTGAGGCGTATAAAGCATCCCGGCAAACGGGGGCTTGTCTAAACGTGAAGCTAGCAGCGGAGATAGGGGGTTGTGGGCTTACTACGAAGGCAGGTGTCCCACGGGGCCTTACAGCTGCTACTTTCCAGGGTGTGTCTTTCAGACACTATAGGGTCGATTCAAAGAAACATGTAACAGCTTGGATTTGGGTGCCGATCATCCTATTTTTCCCGTACGCTCGTGCGTTCGTATGAACTTGCGAGTGATTCTATAAACAAATACGTTTCTATCCTAAAATTTACGTCCGTTCGTATGGCAGTTCGGGAATCAGACCTATGTCAGTTTCCATCCTGAATTTTCCGTTTCATTTCTCAGGTTGCAACATTGGTTTTGCCCTTTTTCCTTTTTTGTCTGGACGTAAATCCTTCTGATCTTGCGGATGCGCACTACAAACTTACCTCATTAAAGTGCATTCTAAATATTTGGTCATATTTTTCTTTATTTCATTCATTTTGTAGTAACCAACCATTAATGAATGCATTTGCATAAGTAAATAATTTGTTTAATTTTTACTTAACTTGCATTTTTTACTTGTGGATTTAATTTAAATATTTTGGCTTCAAATGGTACAACTTAAAATTTTGTGTGTGGTTACCCACACCCTCTACATACAGATTGCTCTCAAATATAAAAAAACACCCAGCAACTTCTGCATGTTATGAGTCTAGAAACAGCCAAGATGGCGGCTCAGGTATTCTGGGGCAGCCTGCAAACAGAAAGGGCCTTGTGACTGTGTTGCTCTGCATTCTTTGATTTCTGACCTTTCCGTGCCCCCAGCTCTGCTGTGTCTGTGCAAAATACAGCAGTAACCCACATCCTGCACTTTATCCCGCTCTCCTCTCCTCAGTAAGTGTGATGCATCTGACCAAAGATGTGCTTAAATAATTAAACAAAGCAAAGGTAAACAACTACACCAACAAATGCAATCTAAAAATATTATTCTAGTACATCAATTTAAAAATAAATACCAAAGGACATACGTTTCTTTAATTAACGCAAATATATTGCAAAATAAAGGTTTACATGCAAAGGACTAATTAAGGTCCACATTAAAATGCTTTTATAAGGCATACATGATTCAGGTATGCATTGCCATACAATTTATGGCCTCGGCCATGCTGATACATGCAGTTCATTGGAGCTCAAGACGCGCAGACTCCTCCACATAGCCAAAAAACCTGTTCAAGAACAGCAATATGACTGCTAAAAGGTGTCGGCAGTGGCTTTCTTTTAAAACGTATTTAGAGGTTTGAAAACTGTTCTCTGAATCACACCTAAACACATTCGATTATCCTAAGTTTTACGTTTTGATCCTAAGTTTTAGGATTTGATCCTAAGTTTTACGTTTTGATCCTAAAATTTAGGAACGAACTTGCAATGATCGTAAGAGCATATACGCATTCGTACGTAGGCTCGTGCGAGTCAGAAATGGCCAAAAAAACAGGAAAAAATGACTAACACCCACCCAAACTTACGATTCTCGATCCGAAATCAATTAACTTTTGCTCTTTGAATCGAGGGGTATATGGTCTCCTCATGCTGCTGAAAACATTTTGTTTTGTTGGGTATAGGTATATTCCAAATTCTTCAATATTTATTAGTTACTCTATTTAAAAATATAAATATATATGAGGTATATCGTGTACAATACATCCAACATAGTATTCACATGTAAATTCAACAATATATAATAAAATGTATCTTTATACAAATCAATTTCTTGTATTAATATGTCGATCACTCTTAGACTGCTTTACTTCAGATGTCAAATAAATCGATTGCTGGTACAATGCAGACTAGTTTCGCCCAATTGGGCTTCTTCTGCGCTGAATTTTCACCCGATCAATATAATATACCGGTACATTTGTATCGATTTAAAATGGCTTCTTATGAGGAGAAAAGGGGAAGGAGAGGGAAAAGAGAAAAAAAAGGCCCCCACAGTCAACAAAAAGAAGGGGCGGAATATTGTCATCTGATTAGATTTTGTTCGATGTGATGGAACATAAATTCACTGTGCGTTCATGCGAAAAGAACCACAGGAACAACTGTTGACAAATGTTTATTTATACATTTAGTATACCTTTTCAGTCGCCCACAGTTATTATTCATAAACATATTCAAAGAATGTACCCTCATGATATATATTCAAGATGGACAAAACAGATGCCCCTAATCTGAAATAAAAGAATGAATGTCCAGATAGTCAGTTTATAAATGGCTACAGGTATTGGCAAGTAAAGTAGGAGAACAAACAAAATCAAATATTGGACTTACATGCTGAGGATTTATTAACTGGATGGGAAAGAAAAGCTCTGCGGGACCCCGGCTGTAATTTACACCACTGGCAGTTGGTAAGCTTACCGCTGAGTTCATCCGTCCTCGGTTCATTAACAGTTCATTAAGAGAGATAATAACATTAAATTAGCAATTGAAAAAGCCAAAAGAGATATGATTGACAAAAAGGAACATAAATTACAGAGGGATGCAATAGCCTATAAGCAAGGCAAAGCATACATCTGGCCAGGTACTGATAACAGACAGACTCAGAGAGACCTCATCAAGGGAAAGAGGGAACAGGAGAGAGAACACCACAATGACTATGCCCCAAAACCCTGGATAGATGGAGGAACACAAGATAGAGGCCCACCACGATGGCAAATCTCATTAAGACAGGGGGAAGTCATGACAAGGTCCGGGGTTAAGAAAATCCAAGGGTATAGCTTTGGATTGGAGGGAGGAGATTAAAGATTTCTTAGACAAAGCCGTAACAAGCAGAGGAACTATAGAAGACGCCACACAAAACAAACCCTGATATCATATAGCAAGGTTAGATCTACTGAGGGTGACACAACCATGAAAAATCAACATGGATTACCCCTCCCCAATAACCCCCCCCCCCGAAATGCAGATGTAACTAACAATATAATCAACTTATCTGACACGATACTAACACCAACACATAGACAAGTCCTATATTTAGGACTTAACTTCTGCCCTACCCAGAGGACTGATTCATTTGAGATAATCAAAGACATCCATAGTTTTGTGTAAACAATTATACACTAATAAGGAGGAGTGCCCTTCTGTTGATATTAAACAATTGGAGAACCAACTGGAAAAGGACCTATTAGAATTAAGTGAGGAGGCCACGGGAGTCTCCCCTAGGATAACACCGAAAAATCCATAATTCAACCTTCTTTCCCCCCTGAACTCGTGACAACACTTGGCCCTGTTCGTGGACATCATAACAAGTGAAGTAGAGAAATTAACACATGCAAAAGTTTCCAATATCCCTCGGGAATTACAAATAGACTAAACTCGAATCGAATCAAAACTTAACAATAAAAACAGCAGATAAAGGGGGCAATGTTGTTGTGATGAACATTGAACAATATGTACACATGTGTAAAAAAATTTTGGACAATAAGAGCTGGTACGTAGGTAACCACATGTCCAGGCTCCGTGAGGCCTATGAGGAATATCACAAACTCATTG
This sequence comes from Gastrophryne carolinensis, assembly GCA_027917425.1. Lineage (NCBI taxonomy): Eukaryota > Metazoa > Chordata > Amphibia > Anura > Microhylidae > Gastrophryne > Gastrophryne carolinensis. Next base: position 109,235,091 of record CM051242.1, read on the forward strand.
AGGATGCGGTTCGGGAGAGGGTTATCGACAGACAGACTGGTGCCTAACTGGAGGCCCCATGTCCGACTATTTCCACCTTTTATGCCCTTCCAAAGGTGCATAAATTCATGGTCGCCCCACCAGGCAGGCTCACTGTTTCGGGCATGGGGTCCCTCATGGATAGGGCCAGTCGATTTGTCGATTACCATTTGCAACAATTGGTCAACCAACTTCCCTCCTATCTGAAATATACCGAACACTTAATGCACATCCTCGATGGGTGCAGTGTGACCCCGGGGACCTTACCAGTGGGCCTGGACGTGGAGGCACTATATTCGAGCATCCCCCGTGATAAAGGTCTGACAGCAATCCAACATTTTTTAAATGAACTTGACATAGATCAACACAATTTTAATTTATTTTTACTTAGGTTACTCCGATTCGTCTTCACCCACAATCTCTTTCTCTTCGACGGGCAATTATACCATCAGGTACCCCATCATACGCTAACCTGTATCTTGGCCGTTGGGAGAGAGGATTGTGGGGTGAGGACAAACTGGCTATGTACCTGTGCCACATACTAAGTTGGCACAGGTACATAGATGACATTTTCTTTTTATGGACAGGGCCTGAACTCTTATGTAAGGAATTTATACAGATTCTCAACCAAAATACCTTAAATCTAAAATTTACCTTTGAATTCAGCCAGACCCAATTACATTTTTATTATTGCAAGCCCTCAGCTGCGAATACCATCCTACGAGCGCCAAGCTTGCATCCCAAGCATCTCTTATACATTATCCCTTATGAAGAAATTGTACCTCTGATAAAGACTTCCAAATAGCCACAGACGGCATAAAAGATAGACTGTCTAAGAGAGGGTATAACTTTAGGACCCTGAATAGAGCATATAAGAAGGCCAAATCAAGATCAAGAATTGAGTTACTGTACAAACCCAAACCCCAAAAAGATTTCCCCCTAGCCATTACCCTAACCTATTGCAACCAGCAACATATGCTAAAAAACATTATTAGGCGTAATTGGCACATCTTAACTAGAGATGAGCGAATTCGTTCCGAATTTCAGGAAAAATTAGATTCTGAACGAATTCGAATTTCCCCGCGATTCGATCGATCGAAGTCTTCTTTTAAACTCCATTTATTTCAATTACAGCCATTGTAAAATGGTGGATGGACATGTCCGGACATGTCCCCTGGGGCAAGTTATCATGGGAAGGTCACATGCAGCTTATCAGCAGCCAGGAAGCCGGTGACGTCACAGTGCTATATAAACGGCGGCCATCTTGCTTGTGCGCATTTTAGCCTTGCATTGCAGACAGAATGGAGGTTGCTGCAGACAGGGAGAGATTAACAGACAGGCAGGGAGAGTCAGGGAGACCCACAGAGACCCACACAGTGCCACGAATTCGAATTTCCCCGCGATTCGATCGATCGAAGTCTTCTTTTAAACTCCATTTATTTCAATTACAGCCATTGTAAAATGGTGGATGGACATGTCCGGACATGTCCCCTGGGGCAAGTTATCATGGGAAGGTCACATGCAGCTTATCAGCAGCCAGGAAGCCGGTGACGTCACAGTGCTATATAAACGGCGGCCATCTTGCTTGTGCGCATTTTAGCCTTGCATTGCAGACAGAATGGAGGTTGCTGCAGACAGGGAGAGATTAACAGACAGGCAGGGAGAGTCAGGGAGACCCACAGAGACCCACACAGTGCCAGGGAGAGCCAGGGAAAGATAGGGAGAGATAGGGAAAAATTGGGAACGATCCGGGCAGGGACAGTAGAGAAAGTGACAGGGAAACTTTTTTTTATTTTCACTTCATTCACCGGCACATTTCACCCTATCTGTTATACTCAAGCAATCCGGCACATTTCACCCTGTTATACTAAATCAGCTTCTACAGGCTCTGTTTTATTAATATATTGCATTTTGAATTGTTTTTTTGCATCTTGTAAAAACACCAGCCCGCAGGGTATCCCATATTGCCAATTTTCATAGTATCTGGTGCAGAGAAGCAGTATCTCACTTTATTTAGCTTCTGCTTTGTAAAGTAAACACAAGTGCCTATTGCGCATATCAAATACATAAAAATGTCAGGCAGACAAGTGCCAAGATGTTCAAAGATGAGTGGCAGAGGCCAAGATTCAGCAGGCAGAGGTTGCAGCAGACTAGGGGCGAGTGGCAGCAGGAGTCGCGGTGAGAGACTTGATTTGCCAGTATCTGCTAGCGGTCGTGTCTCCACCAGTAACGCATCTGCCGTGGTAGATTGGTTAACACGGTCATCCACATCATCACAAGTTTCATCTGACACCCCCAGTCTAGGGTCGGTAGGTTCCTCTGACACAACCCTGAGTTGACATGGCCCGAGAGCAGTTCCTGTCCTCCCATTGCCTCTGTCCTACGCCGTTCCCTCCCCCAGCGACGTATCCTATGCTTTGGTTTCAGCTCCACTCTTTAGTGAGGAGGACGATCAGATAGAGGACAGTCAGCAGCTACTGCCCAGCCAAGAAATGGAGGTGGCTTCCTTCGCTAGGCAGACAAATAGTGATGTGGAGAGTAGCGTGGGTGTTGTTGCGAGCGTTCCAGCTCCTGCGCGAGACACTGTTGTGGAAACTGAGAACATCAGTGACGCGCAGCCACAACTCGGTGATGATGATGATGATGATGCCGATCGCACTTGGGAGCCGGGTACAGAAGGGGCTTCATCCTCATCATCAGGAGAAGAGGGGCCCAGGTTGCCCCAGAGTCAGCAGCTGAGGCAGCAAGGTGTTAGCAGCATGGTTGACAGTCAGCATGGGGGCATAATTGTAAAGCCTGGAGCCAAACGGGGCCGGGGTAGAGCACCTGCTGCACAGCAGGCTACCTTATCGGGAGGTAGTGGAGCAGGGGTTCCTGGAGTTGGCGACATTAGCAGTGAATCAGTGCGGGCTGTTGGTGTGAAAAGTAGCTACTCGGCAGTGTGGCAGTTTTTCCTCAAGCATCCGCAGGAGGGTAACATGGCCACATGCAAGATATGTAGGCAGAAGGTGAAGCGTGGCCAGGGCCCAAATGTTGGCACCACGGCCCTGCGTCAACATATGATGCGTCACCATAAAGCGGCCTGGGAGAACCGAGGCTCCGAAAAGGTGGTCCAGGCTGCTTCCTCACCAAGTGGCACGTCGCTCCCAATTTCTGCCAGCCAAGGCTCCAGCACCTCAGCCGAAGGCAGCTGTGCGTCATACCCATCCTCTGTTGCTCCAGATGCTCCTGCTCCTCCTCCTCCTCCAAGTCATGCATCCCGCCAGCAATCCATCAGCGAAGCCATGTCCAAGAGACAGCAGTAGGCGCCCACTCATCCTACGGTGCAGAAGCTGAATGTGCTCCTGTCCAAGTTGCTGGTGCTGCAGTCGCTCCCTTTTCAGGTGGTGGACTCTGCACCTTTCAGAGAACTGATGGCTTGTGCCGAGCCGAGGTGGAGAATCCCAAGCTGTCATTTCTTTGCCAAGAAGGCAGTACCAGCGCTACACACTTTTGTTGAACAGAAGGTGGGCCAGTCCTTAAGCCTGTCGGTGTGTAGCAAAGTGCATGGCAGCGCCGACGTCTGGAGCTGTAACTACAGTCAGGGACAGTACATGTCGTTTACGGCCCACTGGGTGAATGCGGTCCCTTTGCAGCAGCAGCAGCAACTTGGACAGGTCACGCCGCTTCGGCCTCCGTGCTCCCTGGCCGTTGTGCCTGTGACACCGTGCGACTCGACCTCCTCATCCTCCGCCATCTCCTCACCCTCCACTATAGGCTCAAGTCTCAGGGCCCCTCCAGCCTACCATGGGTGCAGGGCACGGAGGTGTCACGCTGTGCTTCACATGGTTTGTCTTGGCGAACGGAGTCACACAGGGGAGGAACTGCTTAAATTTATTCATCAAGAAATCCAAACATGGCTTACTCCAAGAAAACTGAAAATGGGAACCATGGTTACCAACAATGGGAAGAACAATTTGTCTGCGCTGCGACAAGGAAGGCTGACCCATGCGCCCTGCATGGCTCACCTCTTCAATCTGGTTGTCAAGCGGTTTCTGAAGTCTTCCCCCCATCTGCAAGACATCCTAACAACTTCAAGGAAACTTTACATGCACTCCAGCCACTCATACACTGCCAAGCACACCCTTCTTGAGCTACAGCGTCAGAACGGTAGCCCCCAACATAGTCTGATTTGCGTTGTTTCCACCCAATGGAATTCCACCCTGCATATGTTGGACAGACTATACGAACAGAGAAAAGCCATCATGGATTTCTTGATGATCCAAGCGGATAGGGGGACTCCCCTGTGTAACTTCAATGTCAACCAGTGGCAGCTCATACGTGACACCTGCCATTTGCTCAGGCCCTTTTAGGAAGCCACTTTATTTATGAGTCGCCAGGATTAGGGGATGAACGACGTGATTCCACTGCTTCATGTACTACAGCACATGTTGGGAACCATGGCTGGTCAGGGCCCTGGAGACTAGGCGTCTACATCTTACGGCCACATGAACCCCGTTGGAGCTGAACTTGAGGAGGAGGAGGAAGAGGAGGAGGAGTGGCACAGTGCACAGTTTAGGCTTGGCGAAATGGCTGGTTTATCTAGTCAGCGGACAGGAGAGGAGGAGCAGGAGCAGCCAGAGGAGCTAGAGGGTTGTGAGGAAAGCGAGACAGAGGACCCAGACACACCGTGGCAGTATGCAGTGGAGATGGAGACAGGTAGTCCCTCCGAGTCACTTGCGCAAATGGCAGGAAGCATGCTCACGTGCTTGCTTAGTGACCCCAGAATTGTTTCCATTTGTCAGCGGGATGACTTCTGGCTCTCCACCTTATTGGACCCTCGCTTTCGGCACAAAATGGGGGCATTTTTTAAACCCGCCGAGAGGGAGGACAAACTGACCTACTACAAAGACATTCTACGTAGTCAGTTGGCCGATGCCTATCTGCGCCATGGTCCATACTCTCGCAGGTCTGACTCGGGGGGACCTCTGCGCTCACATTCCACTGCCATGGCTGCTGAGGGGGTTGGCAGGAGCAGCAGCAGCAACTCCATCAGCAGCAGCCTCAGTCTTCAGTCGCTAATGAGTAGCTTTCTACACCCGCATAGTGAGTCTACTCATGAGCAGCAGGAAGACCTGGAGCAGGACCTGAACCAGCAGGTCGTGTCATACCTTGACATGACCATGCCAACACACCTTGAGGATCCACTGGACTTCTGGGCAGCCAAACTTGACTTGTGGCCGCAACTAGCAGAGTTTGCCCTGGGAAAGCTGTCCTGCCCGGCCAGTAGCGTGCCATCTGAGCGGGTGTTTAGTGCGGCGGGGGCCATAGTAACGCCGAGGAGAACTTGTCTGTCAACTAAAAATGTGGAGAGACTCACCTTTGTGAAAATGAATCAAGGATGGATCAGCCAGGATTTCCACCCACCAATGGCTGATGCATGCGACTAGATTCAGCATGGTGCCACGTTTTACACTTTCCAAATGGTGCGAAACATATTTATGTCTTTAGGCCACTTTTTGGGCTCCTGCTGATGCCAACTTCAGGGTGTGCCTTTCAGCCAAATTTTGGCATCCTGCTGCTACTGCTGCCAACTGCAGTGTGTCTTTAGGCCAATTTTTGGGTTCCTGCTGCCAAGTCCAGTGTGTCTTTCAAGCTAGGTTTGGTCTGCTGCTGCTTGCAACTCCAGGGCGTCATTCAGCCAATTTTTGGGCTCCTGCTGCCAACTCCAGTGTCTCCTTCAAGCTATGTTTGGGCTGCTACCGCTGCTGCTTGCAACTCCAGGGTGTCATTCAGACAATTTTTGGGCTCCTGCTGCCAACTCCAGTGTCTTTTTCAAGCTATGTTTGGGCTGCTGCTGCTGCTTTGCGATTCCAGGGTGTCATTCAGCCAATTTTTGGGCTCCTGCTGCCAACTCCAGTGTGTCTATCAAGCTAAGTTTGGGCTGCTCCTGCTGCTTGCAACTCCAGGGTGTCATTCAGCCAATTTTTGGGCTCCTGCTGCCAAGTCCAGTGTGTCTTTCAAGCTATGTTTGGGCTGCTGCTGCTTGCAACTCCAGGGTGTCATTCAGACAATTTTTGGGCTCCTGCTGCCAACTCCAGTGTGTATTTCAAGCTAGGTTTGGGCTGCTGCTGCTGCCAACTGCGGTGTGTCTTTAGGCCAATTTTTAAGTTCCTGCTGCTAACTCCAGCGTTTCCTTCAAGCTATGTTTGGGCTCTTTCTGGTGCTGCTTGCAACTCCAGGATTTCATTCAGCCAATTTTTGGGCTCCTGCTGCCAACTCCAGTGTGTCTTTCAAGCTATGTTTGGGCTGCTGCTGCTTGCAACTCCAGTGTGTCATTCAGACAATTTTTGGGCTCCTGCTGCCAACTCCAGTGTGTATTTCAAGCTATGTCTGGCCTCCTGCTGCTGCTGCTGCCAACTGCAGTGTGTCTTTAGGCCAATTTTTGGGTTCCTGCTGCCAACTCCAGTGTCTCTTTCAAGCTATGTTTGGCTTCCTGCTTCTGCCAACTGCAGTGTGCCTTTAGGCCAATTTTTGGGTTCCTGCTGCCAGCTCCAGTGTCTCTTTCAAGCTATGTTTGGCCTCCTGCTGCTGCTGCTGCCAACTGCAGTGTGTCTTTAGGCTAATTTTTGGGTTCCTGCTGCCAACTCCAGTGTCTCTTACATGCTATGTTTGGGCTCCTGCTGCTGCTGCTTGCAACTCCAGGGTGTCATTCAGCCAATTTTTGGTTCCTGCTGCCAACTCCAGTGTCTCTTTCAAGCTATGTTTCGGCTCCTGCTGCTGCTGCTTGCAACTCCAAGGTGTCATTCAGCCAATTTTTGGGTTCCTACTGCCAACTCCAGTGTCTCTTTCAAGCTTTGTTTGGGCTGCTGCTGCTGCGGCTTGCAACTCCAGGGTGTCATTCAGACAATTTTTGGGCTCCTGCTGCCAACTCCAGTGTCTCTTTCAAGCTATGTTTGGGCTGCTTGCCACTCCAGGGTGTCATTCAGCCCATTTTTGGGCTCCTGCTGCCAACTCCAGTGTGTCTTTCAAGCTAAGTTTGGGCTGCTGCTGCTTGCAACTCCAGGGTGTCATTCAGCACATTTTTGGGCTCCTGCTGCCAACTCCAGTGTCTCTTTTAAGCTATGTTTGGGCTCCTGCTGCTTGCGACTCCAGGGTGTCATTCAGGCAATTTTTGGGCTCCTGCTGCCAACTCCAGTGTCTCTTTCAAGCTATGTCTTGCCTCCTGCTGCTGCTGCTGCTGCCAACTGCAGTGTGTCATTAGTCCAATTTTTGGGTTCCTGCTGCCAACTCCAGTGTCTTTCAAGCTATGTTTGGCCTCCTGCTGCTGCCAACTGCAGTGTGTCTTTAGGCCAATTTTTGGGCTCCTGCTGCCAAGTCCAGTGTCTCTTTCAAGCTATGTTTGGCCTCCTGCTGCTGCTGCTTGCAACTCCAGGGTGTCATTCAGCCAATTTTGGGCTCCTGCTGCCAACTCCAGTGTGTCTTTCAAGCTAGGTTTGGGCTGCTGCTGCTGCTTGTAACTCCAGAATGTCATTCAGCCAATTTTTGGGCTCCTGCTGCCAACTCCAGTGTCTCTTTCAAGCTATGTTTGGGCTCCTGCTGCTTGCGACTCCAGGGTGTCATTCAGGCAATTTTTGGGCTCCTGCTGCCAACTCCGGTGTCTCTTTCAAGCTATGTTTGGCCTCTTGCTGCTGGTGCTGCTGTCAACTGCAGTGTGTCTTTAGGCCAATTTTTGGGTTCCTGCTGCCAACTCCATTGTCTTTCAAGCTATGTTTGGCCTCGTGCTGCTGCTGCTGCCAACTCCAGTGTATCTTTAGACCAATTTTTGGGTTCCTGCTGCCAAGTCCAGTGTCTCTTTCAAGCTATGTTTGGCCACCTGCTGCTGCTGCTTGCAACTCCAGGGTGTCATTCAGCCAATTTTTGGGCTCCTGCTGCCGACTCCAGTGTGTCTTTCAAGCTATGTTTGGGCTGCTGCTGCTTGCCACTCCAGGGTGTCATTCAGCCAATCTTTGGGCTCCTGCTGCCAACTCTAGTGTCTCTTTCAAGCTATGTTTGGGCTGCTGCTGCTGCTGGTGACTCCAGGGTGTCATTCAGCCAATTTCTGGGCTCCTGCTGCCAACTCCAGTGTGTCTTTCAAGCTAGGTTTGGGCTGCTGCTGCTGCTGCTTACAACTCCGGGGTGTCATTCAGACAATTATTGGGCTCCTCCTGCCAACTTCAGTGTCTCTTTCAAGCTATGTTTGGCCTCCTGCTGCTGCCAACTGCAGTGTGTCTTTAGGCCAATTTTTGGGTTCCTGCTGCCAACTCTAGTGTGTCTTTCAAGCTATGTTTGGGCTACTGCTGCTGCTTGCAACTCTAGGGTGTCATTCAGCCAATTTTTGGACTCCTGTTGCCAAGTCCAGAGTGTGTCTTTCAGGCAATATTTGGGCTGCTGCTGCCAACTGCAGTGTGTCTTTAGGCCAATTTTTGGGTTCCTGCTGCCAACTCCAGTGTCTCTTTCAAGCTATGTTTGGGCTCCAGCTGCTGCTGCTTGCAACTCCAGGGTGTCATTCAGCCAATTTTTAAGCTCCTGCTTCCAACTCCAGTGTGTCTTTCGAGCTAGGTTTGGGCTGCTGCTGCTGCTTGTAACCCAGGGTGTCATTCAGACAATTTTTGGGCTCCTGCTGCCAACTCCAGTGTCTCTTTCAAGCTATGTTTGGGCTCCTGCTGCTGCTGCTTGCAACTCCAGGGTGTCATTCAGACAAATTTTGGGCTCCTGCTGCCAACTCCAGTGTCTCTTTCAAGCTATGTTTGGGCTGCTGCTGCTTGCAACTCCAGGGTGTCATTCAGACAATTTTTGGGCTCCTGCTGCCAACTCCAGTGTGTCTTTCAAGCTAAGTTTGGGCTGCTGCTGCTTGCAACTCCAGGGTGTCATTCAGACAATTTTTGGGCTCCTGCTGCCAACTCCAGTGTTTTTCAAGCTAGGTTTGGGCTGCTGTTGCTGCTGCTTGCAACTCCAGGGTGTCATTCAGACAATTTTTGGGCTCCTGCTGCCAACTCCAGTGTCTCTGTCAAGCTATGTTTGGGCTCCTGCTGCTGCTTGCAACTCCAGGGTGTCATTCAGCCAATTTTTGGGCTCCTGCTGCCAACTCCAGTGTCTCTTTCAAGCTATGTTTGGCCTCCTACTGCTGCTGCTGCTGCCGCCAACTGCAGTGTGTCTTTAGGCAAATTTTTGCGTTCCTGCTGCCAACTCCAGTGTCTCTTTCAAGCTATGTTTGGGCTCCTGCTGCTGCTGCTTGCAACTCCAGGGTGTCATTCAGCCAATTTTTGGGCTCCTGCTGCCAACTCCAGTGTCTCTTTCAAGCTATGTTTGGGCTGCCGCTGCTGCTTACAGCTCCAAGGTGTCATTCAGCCAATTTTTGGGCTCCTGCTGCCAACCCCAGTGTATCTTTCAAGCTATGTTTGGGCTCCTGCTGCTTGCTACTCCAGGGTGTCATTCAGCCAATTTTTGGGCTCCTGCTGCCAACTCCAGTGTCTCTTTCAAGCTATGTTTGGGTTGCTGCTGCTTCCAACTCCAGGGTTTCATTCAGACAATTTGTGGGCTCCTGCTGCCAACTCCAGTGTCTCTTTCAAGCTATGTTTGGTCTCCTGCTGCTGCTGCTGCCAACTACAGTGTGTCATTCAGCCAATTCTTGGGCTCCTGCTGCCAACTCCAGTGTGTATTTCAAGCTAGGTTTGGGCTGCTGCTGCTGCTTGCAACTCCAGGGTGTCATTCAGCCAATTTCTGGGCTCCTACTGCCAACTCCAGTGTCTCTTTCATGCTATGTTTGGGCTCCTGCTGCTGCTGCTTGCCACTCCAGGGTGTCATTCAGCCAATTTTTGGGCTCCTGCTGCTAACTCCAGTGTCTCTTTCAAGCTATGTTTGGGTTGCTGCTGCTTGCAACTCAAGGGTGTTATTCAGCCAATTTTTGGGCTCCTGCTGCTAACTCCAGTGTCTCTTTCAAGCTATGTTTGGGCTGCTGCTGCTGCTGCTTGCGACTCCAGGGTGTCATTCAGCCAATTTTTGGGCTCCTGCTGCCAACTCCAGTGTGTCTTTCAAGGTAGGTTTGGGCTCCTGCTGCTGCTGCTTGCAACTCCAGGGTGTCATTCAGCCAAATTTTGGGCTCCTGCTGCCAACTCCAGTGTGTCTTTCAAGCTAGGTTTGGGCTGCTGCTGTTGCTGCTTGCATCTCCAGGGTGTCATTCAGCCAATTTTTGGGCTCCTGCTGCCAACTCTAGTGTGTCTTTCAAGCTATGTTTGGGCTGCTGCTGCTGCTTGTAACTCCAGGGTGTCATTCAGCCAATTTTTGGGCTCCTGCTGCCAACTCCAGTGTGTCTTTCAAGGTAGGTTTGGGCTCCTGCTGCTGCTGCTTGCAACTCCAGGGTGTCATTCAGCCAAATTTTGGGCTCCTGCTGCCAACTTCAGTGTGTCTTTCAAGCTAGGTTTGGGCTGCTGCTGCTGCTTGCATCTCCAGGGTGTCATTCAGCCAATTTTTGGGCTCCTGCTGCCAACTCCAGTGTGTCTTTCAAGCTATGTTTGGGCTGCTGCTGCTGCTTGTAACTCCAGGGTGTCATTCAGCCAATTTTTGGGCTCCTTCTGCCAACTCCAGTGTCTCTTTCAAGCTTTGTTTGGGCACCTGCTGGTGCTGCTGCTGCTTGCAACTCCAGGGTGTCATTCAGCCAATTTTTGGCTCCTGCTGCCAACTCCAGGATGTCTTTCAGCCATTATTTGGGCTCCTGCTGCTGCCAGCTCCAGGGTGTGTTTTTCAGGCAATATATGGGCCCCTCATAGTGATGCCACCTCAACTCTCTGCAATTGTGCAGCTCTGCAATTCTAATAGCGATGCCTCTGATCTGCATGTCATAATTATTTACAGTATTATTTCGCTAACCCAGTACGCATCCTACACGTGTTACAGCAAGGCAGAATGGTTTACAACCCTATTGAGGCTCTAGGAAGCTCAGAAATAGCCATTTTTAATAGCGATTCATCGCGAATAAATTCGGACCGAAACGAATTTTGACGGAAAATTCGGCAAATCGAATTTTTCAAAAGTTCGCTCATCCCTAATCTTAACCAATGATCACCAACTATGTAAAATTATACCAACCAAACTGAAATTTATATTCCGACGTGCCAAAAATATACACGATAGATTGTTACACAATAGGAGTGGAAAAAAGTGCTGCAAAACAGTTGGCACAAACCAATGCCAAAAAAGGTGCAGTGCATGTAAAGTTATTAAACAAGGAAAGACTGTAACAATACCAGGACAACCACCAATACAATTAAAACATTACGTCTAATGTAATATACATATTGTTTTGCCCATGTGGTCATTTCTACGTCGGCAAAACAAATAGACAACTGAGGAAAAGGATATTCGAACATCAACACGATATTAAAAGTGGGAATCTCAAAACCCCAATTGGGCATCATTTTCTCCGGTTCCACAACCAGAATCCAAAGGGTCTAACCTTTCAGGGTTTGGACCGAATCCACCCGCATCCCAGGAGAGGAGATCTAGAGAGGGTGACATTACAGAGGGAGACCCACTGGATCAGTAGATTAAAGACCCATATCCCCCCGGGTTTAAACGAAATGATCAGCTTTGCCCCCTTCCTATAGCAATAAGGAACTTTTACTGAGGACAGTGTTTTTTTTTCTTTATTAGGATCACTAATGAAAGTACCATAGGCCTGAAACAATCATAACACAGGCAAGGCAACAGGAAATAAGTCAACAAAAAGCTGTCCATGGTAAATGCAATGCAAGGTTAGGGTTCATTCTTCCCACCAACCCTCCACAAAAATTAGGAAAGAATCACAAAGGCGCTATTATATTATGATTTCGAATGAAGTATTGCTGAGCTAATATTTTTTTAATCCTCACACATCTTTTTTTAATCCTCACACATCTCGCAGCACTTCCCTCACCTCCATGGCTGCTCCCAGCCGGCTTCCTCCTCCTCGTGCTGCTTCCTCGCATGGTGTTAGGGCGAGCGCTGTGCGCCCATCTCGCAGCACTTCCCTCACCTCCATGGCTGCTCCCAGCCGGCTTCCTCCTCCTCGTGCTGCTTCCTCGCATGGTCAGGTGCGCGCACGTCCCCGTCCACTAGAGGGCGAGCACGCTGGATTCCTGAAATTTAAAGGGCCTGTACAGCACTGATTGGTGCCTGGTCATCCACTTCCCCTATTTAACCCTTTAAGTGCCAGCATTCCTAGAATTTTTGTCACCCTTTGTTGCCAAACCACGTTTCACTATTTTGCGCTACATATGTTCAACCTTGATTTTTGAAGGGATTTCCAGGGATTTTCCAGGAAAATTATATATTATTTTTTAGTCTGAGTCTGAGCTTCAACATGCAATGTCTTGTTTGGCCTTTTTTTAGTGTATCGTCAATACATTTGAGTGAAATATGTGCAAAAAAATTTTAAAAAATCTATTTTTTGCAATTTGTAGTGTTTTTTGTAATAAAAAATGTAAGTTTGTCATTAAAATCTTATTGCGCGTGAAACCCCAATTTCTCCCGGTTACAGCGATACCACATATGTATAGGTAGACACCCTTTCCTGCCCAGAAGACTCCCCCAAACTGAAACAGCGCTTTAGGAGATTTTCTGATAAAATACAACTATGCTACGCGCTAAGCGCACCTTGCAGTTTTTCCAGAAAAACAACCCTTTACATTTGAAATACCCCCCACAAACTATATATTCTATGGAAGTACACACCTCAAGCTTTCTAGGCGTACCAGGCTTGTTGACATGGGTGCAGTTTTCTGGAAGTAATCTCTTAATCAATTCTTTGGTTGCACAGAGTTTCCCTAAAAAGAATAAAAAAGAAGAATCAAAGCCACATTTTCCTAAATAGAACTATATGCAAACAAGAAAAAACAAGTAAAATTGTAAAAAAGCAACATCTTCCGAACAGAACAGTACCCAACATGCATAGGTAGTGTCAAGGGAAGAGTTGCCAAACAAGTTGCCAAGTAAAGCATGCGCATAACGGTAATTTTACTTGAAATTTTCAGCTCTTCTGACAAAGTGCGCACCTTGCAATTTTTCAACCAAAACAACCCTTTACATTTGGAATATCCCCCATAAATCATATTCCCTGAAAGTACACATGTTAAGCTTTCTAAGCGTACTGAGCTTGTTGTAGTGGGCTCATCTTTCTAGAAGTAATCCATTGAAGAATTCTTAGGTTGCACAGGGGTTCCCTAAAAAAAATGATAAAATAGCAGAATAAAACCACGTTTTCCTAAAATATCAATATGCAAACAAGAAAAAACAAGCTAAATCTAAAAGCACAAGGTCTCCCGAGCAGAACAATACCCAACATGCATAGGTACTATTAACCCTTTTAATTGCCAGCCTACTTGAAGTTTTGTCACCCTCTGTTGACAGGTCATTTTCCCCATTTTGCGCCATGTTTAACCGTGATTTTTGCTGGAATTTCCAGAAATAATCTGGAATAATCTCAATAATGAATGAAATGTCATGAAATATCTTGTTTGTAATTTTTCTACTGTTTTTTGAATATTTTTGCGTAAAAAAACAAAAAAATAAATAAACTAATATTTTTTAGACAATTGTCTCCTTTATTTTAAATAAAGCATTTGTTTTATTAATGAAAACCATATTGCATGTGATAGCTCCATTTCTCCTGATTACAACGGTACCACATATGTATCTGTAGTCCCCCCATTCTTGCCCTGGAGACCCCCCAAACTGAAAAGAGCACTTTATAACATTTACAAATAAAATACAACTACTATCCACATTATAAACATAAGAAGTCAATTAAAAAAAAAATGACATAGGGTCCCCCCTCCCAGGGGGGAGTGACCCCATTTTTGGGGGGAATTTTAAGGGTTAGGGTTAGGCTAACCCTAACCCTTAAAAATCCAGAAACAAAATGACATTGGTTCCCCCTACCCGTCATAACCAGCCCAGGACCAACTATGGGGCTTGTAGGAACAGAGTGGAGGGGCCAGCTTTTGTGGCCCCCCACCCTGCAGCCTACAAGCCCACATACCCTGTGTGGGCCCGGGCTCTTCTGCCCCCCCCCCGGGCTTTGGGGAGGCAGGTAATTGGGAGTGCTGGGGGTTAATGGCAAGTCACCCGCTAGCCGCAGGTGATTTGCCAGCCCCCAGCCTTGTGAACTGGTATAGTTCACAAGGGGTTAAAAGTAAAAAAAAAAACACACAGACACATGGAGAAAAAATATTTTATTTGTTTTTTTTTTTATACTTACCTCCCATCCATTCTGGAGCATTGTGTTCCACGCTGATCACTCTGGCTTCTGCTCTCCTGCTGCTGCGGGAAGCCTTTTATAGCTGCTGGGCGACAGAGCATAAGGGGTTGATTAAAAAAAAAAAACGACATAGGGTGCCTCTTCCCGGGGGACTCCATTTTTGGGGGGGAATTTTAAGGGTTAGGGTTAGGCTCTAGGAGGAACGTGAGGAACTCCGCCTGGAAAAAGATTCTCAGCGCCCTAGGAGGGCATCCCGTTTGGCTCCTGTGTTTCAACATCCTTTGACCGCACATGCGCCCTCCAGTGAGGAGGCTATGCAGGTGGATCAATCCCGCTTAACCCAGCTGGAGAGAACTCGCAGGAGGAATGAGAATCTTTGTTTGTATTGTGCTGGCTCGGAGCACTTCCTGAAAGACTGTCCTATTCGCCCGCCACGACAGGGAAACGGGCGCACTTAGTGAATGTGGGAGAGGCGTCCCTAGGTGTGTGTGCTACCTCTCCACGGCTTACGGTTCCTGTGCAACTCACCGTTGCAGTTACCATCTCCTTAAACCTGACTGCCTTTTTGGATTCAGGCTCTGCAGGAAACTTTATCGAGGCCTCCTTGATTAATAAATATAACATCTCTGTGAACCGCCTCGCAAAGCCTCTATTCATCGGTTAATGGTGACAGGCTTGATTGCACCATGCGTTATCGCACAGTGCTCCCTCATTGTACCTCTCAGATTCTTCTCGGCCTACCCTGGCTTCAACGTCACGACCCCACTCTTGACTGGAATACCGGCGATATCAAGAGTTGGGGTGCAGGCTGCTACAAGAGGTGTTTGAAGTCCGTTCCGGCCAGACCTGTTCCCTCCTCTACTCCACTTCCCGGTCTGCCTGCGATCTATCAGGCCTTCTCTGATGTTTTCTGCAAAAAGCAAGCGGAGGTACTTCCGCCTCATCGACCCTATAATTGTCCTATCGACCTCTTGCCGGGTACCACTCCACCTCGTGGCAGAATCTATCCTCTCTCAAGTCCTGAGACACAGGCTATGTCTGAGTATATACAGGAGAATCTCCAAAGAGGCTTCATACGGAAGTCTTCCTCTCCTGCAGGCGCAGGCTTCTTCTTTGTGGCCAAGAAAGATGGCTCTCTTCGCCCTTGCATTGACTATCGTGGCCTCAACAAGATTACCGTCAAAAATCGTTACCCTTTTCCTTTGATTATTGAACTAATTCACTAAACTCGACCTGAGAGGGGCCTATAATCTGATACGTATACGTGAGGGCGATGAGTGGAAGACCGCCTTTAACACCCGCAATGGCCACTTTGAATACTTAGTGATGCCCTTTGGACTTTGCAATGCACCCGCCGTATTCCAGGAATACATGAACGACATCTTCCGGGACTTGCTTTACTCCTGCGTGGTAGTGTGTATCTGGATGATATACTCGTCTTCTCTTCTAATCCTGAAGAACATCACCGCCACGTCTGGCAAGTCCTGTCTTGCCCCGCCTACACCGCTTATACGCCAAGTTGGAGAAGTGCATATTTGATCAGACCACTCTACCATTTCTTGGGTACTGTCTGAACACCGGGTGAGAACCCTGATTGCGGAGACTGAACTCTGCTCACCTCTCGACCGGGAAGCCTGGAGTCTAAGGGCCAACCTGGTATTCACTAGTGCCTCTGATGGTGAGGATAGGCTGGGCTGCAGTAAGGCCCCAGGTCAGGCAACCTAGGAGTGGGTTTTGCTGAATTCCGGGTAGGAGACAGACCAGAGCTGATCTGGGAGTGTGAAGCAGGCTGAAGTGGGCTGGC
Organism: Gastrophryne carolinensis; assembly: GCA_027917425.1. Taxonomy (NCBI): domain Eukaryota; kingdom Metazoa; phylum Chordata; class Amphibia; order Anura; family Microhylidae; genus Gastrophryne; species Gastrophryne carolinensis. The sequence goes on from CM051242.1 coordinate 109,251,167, forward strand.
AGATCTGAATCAAAGTCGAGAAACAAGCTGAGGTCGTGGGCAGGCAGAACAGGATTGTGGTCACAAAACAAAGCCGAAGTCGTCAGGAAAGCAATACCCACTAAGGGAATAAAATGAGACATTTTAGAAAATCTATCAACCACCATCAAGATGGTGGTAAATCCCTCAGAGGGAGGTAATTCCACAATAAAGTCCATGGAGATGTGGGACCATGGTCTTCCAGGCACTGGCAGGGGAAGAAGTAACCCCACAGGCTTGTGAGAAGAACCCTTACTTCGGGCACAACTCCGGCAGAGATCGATAAAGGAAGCACAGTCTTTATTCAAGGAAGGCCACCAAAAGTGTCGACGGATCAACTCCAAGGTCTTGTGTAGTCCGAAGTGCCCTGCCAAGGTGTGGTCATGAAAAGTCTGTAAAACCGCAGTTCTGGTAGTCCTAGGTACAAATATCTTGCCTTGATGGATAAATAAACCGTCAGAGCAAGGCAGGTCTTCACAATCCTCAAGTGGTAATTCCGAGGAGGCTCTCCGGATCTGAGAGATGAGTTCGGATTCTAATACCAAGAAATGTCCTTCTGGGAGGATTGGTAGTTCTGAGGAATCAGTCTCATCCGAAGTGTCCGGAAGCGGCAATCGGGACAGAGCGTCAGGCTTGGTGTTACGGCTGCCCGGCCGATAGGTAACATGAAAATGAAAGCGGGAGAAAAACAGGGACCAACGCGCCTGACGAGGTTTTGATTGGCAGAACGTAGATATTTCAAGTTTCTGTGATCAGTCAGGATCAGAATAGGATGAACTGCTCCCTTTAACAGGTACCGCCATTCCTCAAGAGCCAATTTAATGGATAGAAGTTCTCGGTCTCCTACGTCATACAGGCATTCATTAGCAGACAACTTGCGAGAAAAGAAGGCGACCGGGTGCAGAACGGCTTTCTCCCCTGAACGTTACGATAGGACGGCCCCCACAGCAATGGATGAGGCATCAACCTCCAAGATGAATGGTAAAGAAGAGTCCGGGTGCGTGAGAACAGGGGCAGAAGTAAAGCATTCCTTTAAGGTCTGAAAGGCTTGCTGAGCAGATTCAGTCCATTTAAAGGTCTTGTCTTTATTTTTTAGATCCGTGGTAGGCCGGACTATGGCAGAGAAGTTACGGATAAACCGGCGATAAAAAATTGGCGAATCCAATGAATCTCTGGACCTTCTTTCGGGAGGTAGGTGCTGGCCACTCAAGTACAGCTGCAACTTTACTAGGGTCCATGGAGAACCCCTGATCTGAGATGAGGACCCCCAGAAAAGAGATGGATGCTTTTTCAAATTCGCACTTCTCTAACTTGGCAAAGAGTTGATGTGCCCGAAGTCGTGAGAGTACTGTTGGCACATGTTCCCGATGTACGGTCAGGTTTTCAGAAAAGACGAGAATGTCATCCAAGTACACAATGACAAAAATATCAAGTAAGTCCCTAAAAATGTAATTGACCAGGTGTTGGAAGGTTGCCGGGGCATTGCACAAACCGAAAGGCATGACAAGATATTCAAAGTGTCCGTAACTAGTTCGAAATGCAGTTTTCCACTCATCCCCTTCTCTTATCCGGACGAGGTTGTTTGCCCCCCTAAGGTCAAGCTTGGTAAAAATCTGTCCAGTTTTAAGGCGCTGAAACAGGTCTGAAATCAAGGGTAGAGGGTAGCGATTCTTGACAGTGACCTTGTTCAATTCCCTGTAGTCAATACAGGGTCATCCATCCAGATACTGACGAAGGGTTAACAACTCCGGATCAGATAGCGGGTAAACCCTGCCAAAAGGGATGGATGCCCCAGGCAAAAGTTCAATTGGGCAATTATAAGACCGATGGGGAGGAAGAGTGTCAGTTCCCTTTTTGTCAAAGACATCCCTAAAGTCCATATAGGCTTCAGGTAAGCTTTGAAGATCCTGTTCCTTGGCAGAATCAGTCAGAGCTAGTTGGTGCCTGGTAGTAGAATTGGAAAAACAGGCATTTAGACAATAAGGAGAATCGAAGAGCACTGTACCCGTTGACCAATTTATTGAAGGGTTATGTGCCAATAACCATGGTAAACCCAAAATGACAGGAAAAGCAGGGGATGGTATGAGATCAAAACTTAGCCATTCAAAATGATCAGGATTAATACATGCTGATAAGGACAAAGTTTGTAAAGTAATTGGACCGGTCTTGAGCAGGGAACCATCAGCCAAGGAAATGGTGAGTGGAAAGGGACGTTGTCTGGAAGGAATGTCTAGGTCCATAAAGCAGCTGCAGGCTCCAGAGTCGATAATGGCTGCCACCTCAATTTTTCTTCTGGGCAACTGGAGACAAAGCGAAACAGAAATATGATTAGCACCAGAAAGCAGGAGGGAGCCTGAATAATGTCTAGTAGGCAACCTCTTTTCCCCGGAGGACGGACTGGGCATCTGAAAAGGAAGTGGCCGGCTTCCCCGCAGTAAAGGCACAGATTGTGCTGGCGATGTCAGTGAGGGGCGAGAAACCCCGAGTTGCATCGGCTCTGAACCACTGTTAACAGCAGCGGAGGGTGGACAGAAGCTGGGAGCATCAGCCGAGGAGGACCCCAATGGAGCGACTGAGGATTACTTCTCTCAAAACGACGTTCCCTTAGTTTCCTATCAATCTTCATGGAGAGTTTTATCAATTCCTCCAGAGATGCAGGCAGATCGGAACGAGCCAGTTCATCTTTGACAGAATCCGCCAGACCCAAACAGAACTGATGACAGAGAGCAGGGTCATTCCAAAGAGTCTCAGTACTCCTCCAGAGAGGATATGATAGGGTCTGATTGTTCAAGTAAGTGATGAGCCCAAATCTGAGGGTTCCTCAGCAGCAAAGAGATAACAGTCTTGACCCTGATGACCTCTGTGGGGTAAGTCCGGGGTTGGAGATCGAACATCAACTGGCAACTATTTTTAAACGATCAAAAATGGTTGCGATCCCCAGAAAAATGTTCAGGCAAAGATATGCGGGGTTCATAGGTACTGGGTGAAGAGCTGGCATTGTCGGCAGTCGCAGGCGTAACAGAGGCTGATGGCGGCACAGGGTTAGTAGCGGCAGGAAGGCTGGCTTGCAGTGTATCCAGGCGGAACTCCAGCTGTAAAAATCCACCATGTAGATTGCCCACTGCCTGTGTCAGAGCAGTCATCTGCTGAACCAAGGCGTCAAAAGCCGGGTGATCTCCGCCAGAGCTCATTATTTACCAGTTGGTACTGTCAGGACACCGGGTGTGAACCCTGATTGCGGAGACTGAACTCTGCTCACCTCTCGACCGGGAGTCTAAGGGCCAACCTGGTATTCACTAGAGCCTCTGATGGTGAGGACAGGCTGGGCTGCAGGAAGGCCCCAGGTCAGGCAACCTAGGAGTGAGTTTTTCTGAATTCCAGGTAGGAGACAGACCAGAGCTGATCTGGGAGTGTGAAGCAGGCTGAAGTCGTGGGCTGGCAGATCTGAATCAAAGTCGAGAAACAAGCTGAGGTCGTGGGCAGGCAGAACAGGATTGTGGTCACAAAACAAAGCCGAAGTCGTCAGGAAAGCAGGATCGTAGTCAGAAGCAAGCCGGGACGGTACACTGGAAGGAATCACAGGAACTCAGGAGCATGCAGGAAAAAGACCAACTGGTAATTGAGGACAAGCATTGTCTTTTTTTATAGGCTCCTGCACATGCTCAGTAGAGAGGACTCACGGGCGGCCTCTGCTGGTCAACAGGAGGAACAGTCCTGGTTCTCTGACATTAGCGAACAGGCGCCCTCTGCTGGACTACAGGGGGAACAGTCCTGGTTCTCCGACATAAGCAAACAGGCGCACCCTGCTGGACTACACGGTGAACAATCCTGGTTCACTGACCGGTACATAGTTTCTGGTCGAGGTCTCCAGATGGACCCCAGCAAGTTAAAGGCAGTGTTGGACTGGCCACGTCCTTCTGGCTTACGGGCTATCCAACGCTTTTTGGGCTTCGCTAATTATTAACGCCAGTTTATTCCCCACTTTTCGACTATAGTTGCGCCTATTGTGGCTCTCACAAAGAAGAACGCCAATGCCAAGTCGTGGCCTCCTCAGGCTGAAGAGGCCTTTAATACACTTAAAAATTCCTTCTCTTCTGCTCCGGTGCTTTCAAGACCAGATCCAGCTAGAGCTTTTGCCCTTGAGATAGATGCCTCCTCCATTGGAGCTGGAGCCGTGCTTACTCAAAAATCCGCTACTGGCAGGAATCTCACCTGCGGTTTCTTTTCGAAAATGTTTTCTCCGGCAGAGAGGAATTACTCCATTGGAGATCGGGAATTACTCGCCATCAAGTTGGCATTGGAAACTGCCCAGCGGTTAAATCCTCGACAAGCCCGATGGTCGTTATTTTTCGCCCGTTTCAACTTAAAATCCACTTCCGTCCAGCTGCCAAGAACATCAGGGCGGACGCCCTTTCTCGCCATTCAGACGTCTCCGGGTCAGAATCCACTCCACTGCATATTATCTCTCCTGAATGACTAGTCCACTCTGCTCCTGCTTCTCTGGTACAGGCACCACCTATAAAGACCTACGTGCCTCCTCGCCAACGTTGCAGAATATTAAAATGGGGACATTCTTCTCATGTAGCTGTCCATGCTGGTATCAGAAAATCTTGTTCTCTCATTTCCAGATATTATTGGTGGCCCTCTCTAGTGAAGGACGTGACGGAATTCATTCAGGCTTGTACCATCTGTGCACGTGACAAGACTCCTCGCCAAAGACCTGCTGGCTTACTTCTTCCCCGACCTATCCCAAATACTCCATGGTCACACATCGCTATGGACTTTATTACTGACCTTCCTTCTTCGCATGGCAACACCGTTGTTTGGGTAGTAGTGGATAGGTTTTCTAAGATGGCGCATTTTACACCTTTGCCTGGCCTTCCTTCGGCTCCTCAGCTGGCGAAACACTTCCTTATGCATATCTTTCGACTTCATGGGCTGCCTGCACACATCGTGTCTGACAGGGGAGTACAATTCGTTTCTAAGTTCTGGAGGGCTCTTTGTAAACAACTGAAGATTAAGTTGGACTTTTCCTCTGCTTATCATCCCCAGTCAAATAGCCAAGTGGAAAGAGTTAACCAAGTCCTCGGCCATTATCTTCGCCATTTTGTTTCTGCGTGTCAAGATGATTGGGTCGACCTTCTGCCATGGGCGGAATTTTCATATGACTTTAAGGATTCTGAATCTACAAGAAAATCCCAGTTCTTTGTGGTGTACGGTCGCCATCCTCTTCCGCCTCTGCCCTTGTCCACGTCTTCTAAAGTACCCGCAGTGGAAGAACTCACACAGGATTTTTCCACCATCTGGCAAGAAACTCAACGTGCTCTTTCTCAAGCTTCCGCTCGTATAAAAAATTGCGCTGATAAAAAGCGAAGAGCTCCTCCTGTTTACTCTCCTGGAGATAAGGTGTGGCTTTCGGTGAAATACATCCGCTTCTGAATTCCCAGCTACAAATTGGGTCCCCGCTTCCTGGGTCCTTATAAGATCAAGCAACAGATCAATCCAGTTTGCTATAAGCTTCACCTTCCAGCATCTCTTCGTATCCCTAACTCCTTCCATGTCTCTCTTTTGAAGCCAGTAGTTCGCAATCGTTTTTCTCCGAAAATCCTGGAACCCGCTCCAATTTCTGGTACCGCGGACGTTTTCACGGTGAAAGAGATCCTGGCCTCTAAGGTTTCCAGAGGCAAAAGATATTTTTTGGTCGATTGGGAAGGCTGTGGTCCAGAGGAAAGATCTTGGGAACCTGAGGAGAACATTCTGGACCATAGTCTCATCTCGGATTTTCTTGGTCCCAAGAAGAGGGGGAGACCCAAGGGGGGGTACTGTTAGGGCGAGCGCTGCGCACCCATCTCGCAGCACTTCCCTCACCTCCATGGCTGCTCCCAGCCGGCTTCCTCCTCCTCATGCTGTTTCCTCGCGTGGTGTTAGGGTGAGCGCTGTGCGCCCATCTCGCAGGACTTCCCTCACCTCCATGGCTGCTCCCAGCCGGCTTCCTCCTCCTCATGCTGCTTCCTCGCATGGTCAGGTGCGCACACGTCCCCGTCCACTAGAGGGCATGTGCGCCGGATTCCTGAAATTTAAAGGGCCTGTACAGCACTGATTGGTGCCTGGTCATCCAATCCTGCATCCACTTCCCCTATTTAAGGGGCACTTCCTTTTCCATCAGTGCCGAATCTTGGTCTTCTTTTGCATGCAAAAAGTCTGTAGTTTTCAGGATTGCTCACCTGTGTACCGACCTCTGCCTGTCCCCGACTCTGAACCTTCGCTGCCCGGCCCGACCTTGGCTACTTACCTTCGATCTCGAGATTGTGCTGCCAGCCCTGACCTCTGCTTGAACTTTGACATTGCCTTTTGCCTGCCTCCTTTGTTTCACGTATCACCTTGGCTGACTGTGTGGCTGAGACGCTGTTGGGGGGTAGCGACCTGGGGGTCACTCGCCGCTGCAATACCAACCTGCCTTGCGGCGGGCTATAGTGAATACCGGTGGCCTCTTAGACTCCACTCCTCTGACACGGCACTTGCTATCAGTAACATAGTCACAGCGGATCCACAAATGTGCTGCCATACCCGGGCCCGTAACAATTATGTATGTAGCATTAGTGAAAATTATGTTCTACTTGTATTTGTACTAAAGCTTAATAATTAATAGATCTGCATATTATTTAGTCTGTTACCAGGCTCCAAAAAAATGGCGCCAGAAGGGCCAAGTGGGGAGCAGTTGTGGCCAGGGGAGAGCGAGTTCCACCCTCCACTCCAGGGGTGCATCCATGTTGCGGTGCCTTTGGAAGCGTGACGCACATTTGTGCTCCATGCCTCCTCGGCAATGCGCTTCTGTCTCTCCCCTTCCCTCCTCCACTACGACGCTGATGGTGAGACTGACCCTCCCCTGTCATGATGATGTCTCCCCACAGACAGCTGGAGTGCAGGTTGCACTCCACGCTCTCGGGGGAGCACATCACTTCCGCCCAGCCACGACAGAAGAGGCTCTGATGCGCACTCATTAAAGCGGTCCTTCACTCTGAATAAGAGTCTATCTTATATGTTTCCCACACCCTGTACATACAGATTGCTCACATTAAAAATCATCCTATCTGCACCTAGTGTATGTTATGAGCCTATAAACATCCAAGATGGCGGCTCATGGAACATCAGGCAGCCTGCAAACAGGAAGTGCCTTCTGACTGTGCTGCTCTGCATTCTGGTACTGCTTACCTTTACATGACCCCAGCTCTGCTCTGTCTGAGCAAAGCACAGCTATAACCCGCCCTCCTGTACTTTATCCCACTCTCCTCTCCTCAGATGCTTCTGAGTCAAGATGGCGGCGCCCGTATACTAAAGTCCTGAACAGAGTTGCAGCCCAGTGGGGGAAAGAATAATAAGTAAGTGACTAAAAACTTAATATATATTAATTTTAAATGCTGGGGAATCATTTTTTAAGGGTTTGGGCTTTTCATTAAATCATGGTGAAGGTCTGGTTTAAGAGTGCTATAAAGAGTCCTGGATGCTGATAGGAGACCGTCCAAGGATGGATGAACTCAGCGGACAGCTTCCAAACTGCCAGCGGTGTAAATTACAGCCGGGGGGTCCCACAAAGTGTTTCTCTCCCATCCAGTTAGTCCAATATTTGATTTTGTTTGTTCTCCTACTTTACTTGCCAATACCTGTAGACATTTATAAACTAAATCTGGATATGCATACTATTTCAGATTAGGGGCATTTGTTTTGTCCATCTTGAATATATATCATGAGGGTACATTCCTTGAATATGTTTATGAATATTAACTGTGGGCGATCAGGCCACTGAAAAGGTACTCTTAAGGTATAAATGCATTTGTCAACAGTTGTTCCTGTGGTTCTTTCCGCATGAAGGCACAGTGTTATTATGTTCCATCACATCGGACAAAATCTAATCAGATGACAATTCTTCCCCCCCCCTTCTTTTTGTTGACTGTGGGGGGCCTTATTTTCTCTTTTCCCTCTCCTTCCCCTTCTCCCTTTTTCTCCTCATAAGGAGCCATTTTAAATCGATACAAATATACATTATATTGATCGGGTGATAATTCTGCGCGGAAGAAGCCCAATTGGGCGAAAATAGTCCGCCTATACCCAGCCAATTTGTAATCAAGTACCAATTGTACCAGCAATCGATTTATTTGACATCTGATGTAAAGCAGTCTAAGAGTGATCGATATTTTATCGATACATAGAACAGTACTTCTTGATATATTTTGTATGGTGGGGTCGAACTCAAAGGTCTATGACAAATCATTGTGATATACCTAAACCCAACAAAACAAAATGTTTTCTCTAATTAATGCTAATTGAGGCCTTGAGTTTGCACCAGCCCACATCTTGTGAAGTGTCAGAGGTTCAGGTCACAAAAGTAGGGGGTGCAGGGTCCAGGGAGGGACAGTGATACAGCACCCTTCTGCTTGTTTTTCTTTGTCTCCTCCTCATGCTGCTGCCAACTCAAGGGTGTGTCTTTCAGGCAATTCTCATTCTGCTGCAAACTCACAGTTGTGCCTTTCAGGCACTTTGTGGTCTACTCATGCTGCTACTTTCCAATGTCTCTTTAAGCTGCTTCCAACTCTAGAGTGTGTCTTTCCAGCAATATATGGTCTCATCATGCTGCTGAAAACTGCAGGCTGTGTCTTTAAGGCAATATATGGTCTCCTCATGCTGCTGCCAATTCCAGGTTGTGTCCTTCAGGCACTTTGTGGTCTACTCATGCTGCTACTTTCCAGGGTGTGTCTTTCTTGTACAATGATTTATTAATCATAGCAAGTAGTGTATAACAAAGCATTTGTCATTGGTACATAATCTGTGACAATATGGACAAAGGTGTATGCACGAAAAAATCTGGACAGTAATTTGGGGACAAATCACATTCAAGACAGAAAAGAGTATATTACAGACGCTCATGCTCCAGGGAATGCACCAGATATGTGGAGATCCACAGAGTAGGGCTACTCCTCAAATTTAAGTTGTCAAATAATACATTAATTAGGATTGAGCTCCATGGCAAATCAGTGCCTTCCTTCCAGATCTTAAACAAATATCTGCTTATAGTGAATGGTGAATAAGAAGAGAAAGGTGAGTAAGGGGAGACAGCAAGAAAGTAAGGAGAAAGGACAAGGAGGAGATGAAAGGGGGGAGGGAAGGGGTAAGGTAAGATGGAGGGAAGACGCCAAGGGACGAGTGGGTATGGGAGGAGGGATATTGGGAGGAGAAATCTATTAAGTTCTTTGCCGCCTGGCACCTGGTTCAGGCCACAACTACCCCAGTGTCTAGTTGGAGGTGGTCAATCCATGGTGCCCAGACCTCCTGGAACCGCTCATACTCATCTAGGGCTATCGCTGTTTCTCCATCACTAATATGTCTGAGAGCCTAGCAGGTACCAGGTTCCAGGGCAGTAGCCTTTCCCGCCACCTCTTTGCTATTACAAGCCTAGAGGCCGCTAGGATGTGGGATGCCAACTTCAATTCCACAGGCGTATAGTTGTTCATCCTGTAGGATAGCAGTGCCTCCCAGGCATTAGAGGAGAAAGTGCCCTTGAAAAGGGACGCCATCAAGTCGTAAACCTTATTCCAGAATTGTTGTGGTACTGGACATGACCACCAAATGTGGTACATGTCTCCAGGTTCTCGGCAGCCACGAAAGCAGAAGGCCGGACAGCCCGGGTTGAATTTGTGCAGCCTGAAGAGGGTCAGGTACCATCTACAGAGGACCTTGTAGGAGTTCTCCTGTATTAACGTGTTACATGAGACCTTCCCCACCGCTCTCCAGACCTGGCTCCAAACATGCTCATCATCTATCTTGCCAGGTCCTCCTCCCACTTTTTCATATAGGAATGCTGTGGATCACTGCCTAGCTTCAATAGGGTGGCATAGAGTTCGGATATGGCTCCCCCAGCTAGAGGCTCCTGCAGACATCTATGCTCAAAATTGGTAGGGAGTTAGGGGAGTCTGCTACCCCGAGTCACTTTGTTGATGACGTGGGTTAGTTGCAGCCCTCTATATCTTTCACCTGGCGGGATGGCAGTCCTAAGTGTGACGGAGTGCGGCCTTCCCCTCTCCAATGTGCCACCACATCTTGTATCACAGTGATGCCCTGTTCCTCCCACCATAAACAGGGGGTTAGCCTAGCAATGGGGCTGCTGGGACGCGTCGCGAGTGCCACCCCAAGTTTGGTGCATGCCTGTCCCAAAGGTCGGGAGGGGGGTCAAGAACCTTGGGAGTTCCCCCGGCCTGAGCCCCTTAGGGATCCATATTAAACCAAAATTGGGGCCACACCTCCGGCAATCGTTTGCACCCAGCCCGGAGTGTTTATTGAAGAGTGTAGGGGGAGCAAGGAAGCCACAGGCGCCGCCACATAGTAGTTATACAGGTGCGGGGCTCCAAGGCCTCCCTGATCCCTCCTACAGTATAAGGTCCTCCTGGCTACTCGTGGGTGGGTTTATCCCCATATATACTTATTGATTTTGTTCTGCAAGGGTTGAAGGGCTGATTTAGTGACCTTGACAGGCAGTACCCTAAAAAAATACAAGATTTTAGGTAGCACTGTCATCTTAACTGCCGCCAGGCGTCCCAACCAGGATGTTCTCAGGTGGCACCAGGAGTGCAGAAGATTCCCTAATTGGTTCATCAGTTCTGGATAGTTGGCCTCAAAGAGAGTGGCATATGATGCCGTCAGCTTAATTCCCAAGTATGGGAGTTTTTTGACCCACTTCCAGGGGTAGTTGTTTTTAAATAGGGTGCTTGCTGTCCCAGATAGGGACACATCCAGGGCCAGCGACTTGGTGGCGTTTAATTTGAGTCCTGTTTGCTAAAATTGCTAAATTCTGCAAATTCCTTCAGCACATTGGGTACTGTCACATGCGGAGAGGTGATGGCAAGCAGCATGTCATCTGCGAACATAGACAGTTTATGCTACCTCCTGGCATGTTCCATCCCGTTAATAGAGTGATTATCTCGAATCCTGGCTGCCAGTGGTTCCAGGGCCATTATAAACAGGATAGGGGACAGGTGGCATCCCTGTCGCATCCCTCTCTTTATGGGGAAGGGGGCTGACTCGAACCCCGAGTACTTTACCTTAGCAGTAGGGGAGCAGTACATAGCTTTGATCCATGCCCTGAGGCCTGGGCCAAACCCCCATTTATCTAAAGCGCTCAGGAGGAAGTCCCAGGAGAGGCAGTCAAATGCCTTTTCCATATCTAACGATAGGAGCAGGTGATTTCTTAGAAAGCTCAATAATTTGAACGATCCGCCGTACCCCATCCGAAGACTGCCTCCCTGGGACAAACCCCACCTAATCTGGGTGTATTAGAGAGCTCAGGAAAGAGTTGATTATGTTAGCAATTATTTTCCCCAGGATCTTTAAGTCCAAGTTTAAGAGTGAAATGGGATGGTAGTTCTGCCAGGCTTGGGGGTTCTTTCCTGGTTTGGGTATCATAACTATGGCTGCTTTTAATATTTCAGGATCAAAGGGTTTTCCTGCCTTGACATGGTTGTACATAGAGGCCAAATGTGGGTTTTTTTGTAAAACAATGCCGTGATTCCATCAGGACCTGGCATCTTTATGGTCTTAAGTGTGCTAATGGCTTGTCTCACCTCTATGATTGTAATGTCTGCGTCTACCAGGGACGAGCTTTCAGGCGACATCCTGGGGAACGTTATGTTCGCCAGATAGGCTTCTATAGCACCCACACTTGGCCTTTGGGGAGAATCATAGAGCTTGGCCAAACCATTCCTAAATTCCTCAAGTACCTTACGTGGGTTACTAGTCAGAGCATTCTTATCTAGCTTCAATTTGATAGGGGAGCCGAGAAGTGTGTATAGTCCCTCCTAAAAGGGTGTAAGTCTCGCCAGACATCAATGAGCTCTAATTTGGAGATGATAGCTGCGTAGGCCTGAGACTCCTTGTGATTTAAAGGGGTAGGGATCTATCCAACACAGGATCCAGGGTTAAGTTGGAGTCTCCTCCAAGAAACACCATCCCCTTAGCATGCCTGCTCAATATGTCACCCAAGTTTTGGAGAAATCCCAATTGACCAGTATTAGGGGCATAGTAATTTAGAATCGTGATTTCCTCATCCTGCAGGGTCCCCTGTAGAAGAAGGTACCTACCTGTAGGGTCAGTAATTTGCTTAGAGCACTGAAATTGGGTGCGAGCATGGAAGGCTATAAACACGCCTCTTTGCTTGGTGGTTTCCTGGGCATGGTACACTAATGGGTATTTCATACTAAGATACTTGGGCGTTGAGCTGACTGAAAAGTGGGACTCCTGCACACAGACAACGTCCGCGTGTATAGAGTGAAAATATTTGAAAACTCTGGATCTTTTGTTGGCCGAGTTGAGACCTTGGACATTGATTGATACTATCTTGAGGGACATCTTATGAGGTATCCAGTAGCGCAGGGTATGAAATATAACATGACCTCAAGCCCACTCCTGGTCCCTGCCTTGGAGATTCAGGTGAGGCCAGGTGCAAGAGGGAGGGTGGGGGGGGCGGCCAGAGGGGTAGAAAGGGGAGGAGGGAGGAAAGGAGAAGGGGGGAGTATAGAAGAGGATAGCAAGAAAAGGAAAAGGAGAGAAGCTAAAGTAAAAAACAGCATCTTAACATTTTGAAGAAAACTAACTTCTGTGACGGTAGTAACCAACAGCGCCATCCTGATGGGGGTCAACCTAGCAGGAGGGGGTAAGGCAGCTTGCGTTACACTTGGGAGCCATAAACATTGTCTGTCTGGGCCTCCGCGCCCCGGCTTACCAGTGTAGGCCTCCGAACACTGCCGGTACAGGGGCTCAGAGTGACGAAAACGGATAACAACATTTCAATAATAGCAGTAAAAGTTGAGAGCAGGGTATGCTATAAAACATGTAACAATAAAATCCTCGTGTCCCCCAGAAAACCAAGGGGAGAGACCCAAGAAGCGCATCTCACCATGCAATGATCATCTTGTGGTGTCCATCGTTTGGAATGCCCCTAGACCGCCCGCAAGGGCTAACCTGGGGAGCAGATCCTAGGCACCCCAACCCGAGGACCATCAACATAAGGCACGGAGGGTAATCCTAGGTAAAACAGGAAACCTTGAACCGACGGGACGCCCGCAGACATCAGAATTCGCCCATGCACGGGGGTGGTGGGGTAGTGAAAAGAAAAAGGGTGCACCTGAGGCCTCCACTACCCATCTCCTGATAGCTGGAAGGTCTGGGACGAGAGACTTTTCATAGCTTGAGAACGTCGTTCCAGCTGGGACTTGCTGGCTTTAGCGGGAAGGGCACGTTCCACTCGGACTTCTCTGTTGGAGTCATCAGGCGCCCAGGTAGGGCCAATTAGTGGTGGGGAATGTTCCAGAGGGCCCAGATCAAGTTGCTTGAAGTGGTTCTTTAACTCTGAAACCGTTGAGGCTTGAATCTGGCGGCCTTGGGTAAAAGTGATTTTAAATGGAAATCCCCAGCAGTACTTTATGCCTTGCTTCTGGAGTTGTTGCACATAGGGTTTAAACATGCGACGTTTCAGGATCGTGAATTGGAAAATAGTGGGGGGTCCCACACCTCCCAAAAACCCCTACAAAGGCAGTAGCACCACTAAGAAAGAGTACTATTATAACCTTTATTAATACATATATCTACAATTATTTACATGAATAATGTTTAAGGACAAGTTAAAAAACATTTTTTTAAAAACATATAACACTAACAGAGGGAAAGGGGACAGTCTGCTCCAAGAGATGTGAGTGTTTCTCGCTTTATTATTTCCTCTGCTGATGTTTATTACCCTCTTATCTTTCGCCCGGTGGGTCCTCGTTAATGTTGTAGATAGGTTCTATGAATTACTATAGGATGATTGGCTCACTTGCACAATAATTGATGTATTATTTAATGTGTGTAATTAGTAAAAACTCTTTGCAATATATATATATATATATATATATATATATATATATATATATATGCACATTTTATTAATTTCATATGACATACTATACGTATTTTATAAGCACATTGCACTTTATTATTTTAGGTCAGCACTAGGGTAGTTATCACTTTCAGAGCAGACAATATTTTCTCTTAGTACAGAGTGAAGGGAGCCCATGGATCATCATTTGTTAGGGCCCCTTCAGGTTGTGTAGAGCAGTGTTGGCTTCTGCCCCTCCCTTCCCCCTTTCCCTCTGTTAGTGTTGTGTATATGTTTTTTAACTTGTCCTTAAACATTATTCATGTAAATAATTGTAGATATATGTATTAATAAAGGTTATAATAGTACTCTTCATAGTGGTGCTACTGCCTTTGTAGGGGTTTTTGGGAGGTGTGGGACCCCCCACTATTTTCCTATTTACTAACAGACTTTGTCTGGTTAAATCCCGGGTAGTTAGCACACTGATTTGTATGCAAAAAAGTTGGTGCGGTCTTCCTTTTGTGCATTTTAGTTTCAGGATCGTGGCTTGGGAAAGGTCTACAAAGACTTGGTAGTCATTACCCTGAAAGGTCAGCAGTGCCCGTTCTCTAGAAGACTTGAGGACAGCCTTCTTTGTGTGGAAATACAAGAATATCACAATAATGTCACGCGGGGGACCTTCCGGCCTACGCCGAGATAGGGCTCTGTGAGCGCGTTCTAGCTCTAACCTTTCTGGTGGAATGCCTGGAATCAGCTCCTGAAGAAGGGCCGTTATGGAGCCCCTGGCGTCTTCCATCCTCTCCGGGAGGCCTCTGAAGCGTAAGTTATTTCGCCGGCAGCGATTCTCAAGATCCTCCTGCTGACGTTGTAGTGCTGCTACCAGGTTGTGTAACTGCTCGATTTTGTTCTCATGGCCTTCTAAAACAGTCAGCATCCCCCATGTGCGCCTCTAATTGCGATGCACCGCCACCCAGATCGCGTAACTCGCCTTTCAGGTCCGCCATCATTTTTACTGACACCGTGGTCATCTCCTCCCTCACCATTGTTCGCAGTAGCTGGAGGGTTGCTTGGTCAAGTGAGGCCGGAGGTCCGGAGCCCGCCAGCTCTGAGGGGAACTGGGCCCAGCTATCGCTCAAGTCCCTGGAGTCCTCCCTCTCAGTGATGCGCACGGCCACCTAGCGCTCATGGATCGCCGCCATCTTGGATTGAGGCCCTCCCTGATCTTTAGCTGGCTTTTTCTTTGGGTTACCCATGGTATGGGTGGGTCGGGTGGGTCTGGGTGTTTCTCTGCACCTTCCCGTAGTTGATATATTTGTCCGTCTGTCGGTCTGCTTCCGTTATATATGGCCCCCGTGAGTGCGGAGCTTGGTCAGGCTGCGACCATACCGATGCCCCGTGCGCATGCGCCGCCGGGTGTGTCTTTCATGCACTATATGTTCTCCTCATGCTTATAACAACTCCAGGTTGTGTCTTTCAGGCACTACATGGTCTCCTCATGGCTGCTGCCAACTCCAGGGTGTGTCTTGCAGGCAATATATGGTCTCCTCATGCTGCTGCCAACTGAAAGGTGTGTCTTTCAAGCAATACATATTCTGCTGATGCTGCTGCAAATTCTTGGGTGTGTCTTTCAGGCAAAGTATGGCCTCCTCATGCTGCTGCCAACTCCAGCTTGTATCTTTCAGGTACTTTGTGGTCTACTCATGCTGCTACTTTCTATGGTGTGTCTTTCAGGAACTATATGATCTCATGCTGCTGCAAACTCCAGGGTGTGTCTTTCAGACACTTTGTTGTCTACTCCAGAGCGCGTTGTCCAGGCGCTATATGCTCTCCTCATTCTGCTGCCAACTCCAGGGTGCACCTTTCCAGCAATATATGGTCTCCTCATGCTGCTGCAAACTCCAGGTTGTCTCCTTCAGGCACTTTGTTGTCTACTCATGCTGCTACTTTCCAGAGCGCGTTGTCCAGGCATTATATGCTCTCCTCATTCTGCTGCCAACTCCAGGGTGTGCCTTTCCAGCAATATATGGTCTCCACATGCTGTTGCCAACTCCAGGGTGTGTCTTTCAGGCAATATGTGGTCTGCTTATGCTGTTGCCAACTCTAGGCTGTGTCATTGAGCCACTATATTGTCTCGTCATGATGCTGCCAACTCCAGGTTGTCTCCTTCGGGCACTTTGTGGTATACTCATGCTGCTACTTTCCAGGGTGTGTTTTTCACACACTATATGTTCTCCTCATGATTATACCAACTCCAGTGTGTGTCATTACGGAACTATGTGGTTTTCTCTAGCTGCTGCCAACTCCAGGTTGTGTCTTTCAGGCAATATATGGTATCCTCATGCTGCTGCTAACTCCAGGGTGTGTCTTTGAGGCAATATATGGTATCCTCATGCTGCTGCCAACCCAAGGGTTTGTCTTTCAGGTAATACATATTCTGCTTATGCTGCTGCAATTTCTAGGGTGTGTCATTTAGCCACTTTATGGTCTCCCCATGCTGCTGCCCACTTCAGGTTGTGTCTTTCAGGAAAAATATGGCATCCTCATGCTGCTGCCAACTCCAGGTTGTATCTTTCAATTGATATATGATCTCCTCATGCTGCTGACACCTGAAGGGTGTATCTTTCAGACAAAATATGGCCTCCTCATGCTGCTGCCAACTCCAGCTTTTATCTTTCAGGCACTTCGTGGTCTACTCATGCTGCTACTTTCCAGGGCGTGTCGTCCAGGCACTATATGCTCTCCTCATTCTGCTGCCAACTCCAGCGTGTGTCTTTCCAGCAATATATGGTCTCCACATGCTGTTGCCAACTCCAGGGTGTGTCTTTCAGGCAATATGTGGTCTGCTTATGCTGTTGCCAACTCTAGGCTGTGTCATTGAGCCACTATATTGTCTCCTCATGATGCTGCCAACTCCAGGTTGTCTCCTTAAGGCACTTTGTGGTATATTCATGCTGCTACTTTCCAGGGTGTGTCTTTCACACACAATATGTTGTCCTCATGCTTATACCAACTCCAGTGTGTGTCATTAAGGCACTATATGGTCTCCTCTAGCTGCTGCCAACTCCAGGTTGTGTCTTTCAGGCACTATATGGTCTCCTCATGCTGCTGCTAACTCCAGGGTGTGTCTTTCAGGCACTATATGGTCTCCTTATGCTGCTGCCGACTTCAGGGTGTGTTTTTGAGACAATATATGGTCTCCTCATGCTGCTGCCAACTCAATGGTGTGTCTTTCAGGTAATACATATTCTGCATATGCTGCTGCAAATTCTAGGGTGTGTCATTCAGCCACTATATGGTCTCCTCATGTTGCTGCCAACTCCAGGTTGTATCTTTCAATCAATATATGATCTCCTCATGCTGCTGACACCTGAAGGGGGTATCTTTCAGACAAAATAGGGCCTCCTCATGCTGCTGCTAACTCCACCTTGTATCTTTCAGGCACTTTGTGGTCTACTCATGTTGCTACTTTCTATGGTGTATCTTTCAGGAACTATATGATCTCATCCTACTGCAAATTCCAGGGTGTGTCTTTCAGGCACTATATGGTCTCCTCAAGCTGCTTCCAACTCAAGGGTGTGTCATTGAGCCACTATATGGTCTCCTCATGCTGCTGTTAAATTCAGATTTTGTCCTTTGGGCATTTTGTGGTCTAATCATGCTGCTACTTTCCAGGGTGTATCATCCAGGCACTATATTCTCTCCTCATTCTGCTGCCAACTCCAGGTTGCATCTTTCAGGCATTATATGGTCTCCTCATGCTGCTGCCAACTCAAAGGTGTGTCTTTTATGCACTTTGTGGTCTACTCATGCTGCTACATTCCAAGCTCTCGTTAAGCTGCTGCCAACTCCGGGGTGTGTATTTGCAGCAATACATGGTCTCCTCATGCATCCTGCCAACTGCAGGGTGTGTCTTTCAGGCAATATATGGTCTGCTTGCTGCCAACTCCAGGGTGTGTCATTGAGCCACTATATGGACTCCTCATGCTGCTGCAAACTCCAGTGTGTCTCTTTCAGGCAATATGTGGTCTCTTCATGCTGCTGCCAACTCCAGGGTGTGTCATTCAGGCAATATGTGGTTTCTTCATGCTGCTGCCAACTCCAGGGTGTGTCTTTCAGGTACTATGTGGTCTCTTCTTGCTTCTGCAATCTCCAGGTTGTGTCTTTCAGGCTATATATGGTCTCCTCTTGCTGCAACTCCAAGTTTTATCTTTCAGGCACTATGTGGTCTACTCATGCTACTGCCAACTCCACGGTGTGTTCTTGATCCCCTATATGGTCTCCTTATGTTGCTGCCAACTTCAGGGTGTGTCCTTCATGCACTATGTGGTCTCCTCATGCTGCTGAAAAAGACCCGGGTGTGTCTTTCTGGCAATATAGTCTCCTCGTGTTGCTGCCACCCCCAGGGTGTGTCTTTTAGCCACTTTGTGGTCTACTCATGCCGCTACATTCCAGGGTATGTCTTTCAGGCAATATATGGTCTCATGGTGCTGCCAACTCCAGGGTGTGTCATTAAGGCACTATGTGGTCTCCTCATGCTACTGCCAACTCCAGGGTGTGTCATTCAGGCCAATATATGGTCTCCTCATGCTGCTGCCAACTCCAGGGTGTGTCTTCCAGGCACTATATGGTCTCCTCATGCTGCTGCCAAATTCAGGGTGTGTCATTCAGACACTATATAGACTTCTCATGCTGCTGCCAACTCCAGGGTGTGTCTTTGAGGCAATATATGGTCTGCATATGCTGCTGCCAACTCCAGGGTGTGCCTTTGAGGCAATATATGGTCTACTTATGTGCTGTCATCTCCAGGGTGAGTCATTAAGGCACTATGTGGTCTCATCTTGCTGCTGCTAACTCCAGAGTGTCATTCAGGCACTTTATGGTCTCCTCATGCTGCTGCCAATTCCAGGGTGTGCGTTTCAGTCAATATATGGTCTTTTCATGCTGCTGACTTACACGTTGTATCTTTAAGGCACCGTATGGTCTCCTCATGCTGCTGCCAACTCCAGGGTGTGTCTTTCAGGCAATATATGGTCGTCTCATGCTGCTGCCAACTTTAGGATGTGTCATTTAGGCAATATATGATCTCCTCATGTTGCTGCAAACTCAAGGGTGTGTCTTGCAGGCAATATATATTCTGCTTATGCTGCTGCCAACTCATTGAGCCACTATATGGTCTCCTCATGCTGCTGCCCACTTCAGGGTGTGTCTTTCAGGCAAAATATGGCCTCCTCATGCTGCTTCCAACTCCAGGTTGTTTCTTTTAGGCAGGGACATAGATGCTGCATCATCACATTACCATAATACACTCTCCTCAGCTCTAGACTCTGCGCCCCCCTCACATATAGCTGCCCCCCCAAATAAATCACCAACCCCGGCTAAATGCAAGCACAACCAGATTGAAACAGTTGTATTGACCTGCTGAACAGCAATGGAGGAAAACCAAAAGCCAGTCGTGACTTTCTGTTCTATAAACAAGCCCTTCATGAACTCAGGACTGCCCTTTCATCTGCTAAGCATATATCTCTTCACTGAATTCTGCACAAGCCCGGAATCCCAAACAAATATTCAACACTTTCAGATCTCTACTCCACCCACCACCCCTCCTCCTACCTCCCATATAACAGCAGAAGAATTTTCTACATTCTTCAAAGAAAAAAAAAACATTCGACTTGGCTTTGCCCCTCAAAATCCTTCTCCACTTCAAACAATCCCCCTGCATTACTCTCTTACTTTCTTCACTCCAATAACTGAACCTGGTCTACCCTCTTGCATTTCTAGGGCCCACTTGACTACCTGCTCCCTCGATCCTATTCCATCCCACCTTATTCCTCAACTGTCTCCATCCCTCACCCCAGCCTTAACCTCTACATTGCCTCTCCACTGGCACCTTTCCTTCCTCCTACAAACATGCAGTTATTACTCCGATAATCAAGAAACCCTCTCTCGACCCCTCTGCCCTCTCCAGCTATTGCCCTATCTTACTACTCCCCTTCTCCTCCATACTTCTTGAACAACATGTCCACTGAGAACTGGCACAATACTTATCTAGAAACAACTTACTTGATCCCTTACAATCAGGATTCCGCCGTAACCGCTCCACTGAAACTGCCCTCACAAAAGTCACCAATGATCTGTTGACTGCCAAAGGCAAAGGTCACTATTCCATCCTCATCCTTCTTGACCTCTCCTCAGCCTTTGACACTGTTGACCACTCCCTGCTTCTTGATATTCTCTCCTCTCTTGGGGTTCAAGAGAACTGCCTGGCAGCTATTACTTCATGTCATCTCGCTACCTCAATCTAAACATGGACAAGACAGAACTGGTCATTTCCCACCATCTAACCCCCCCCCCCTCTCTAATACATCTATTTTTGTCAACAATCACACAATAACAGCAACTCCCCAAGCTCGGTGCCTGGGAGTCATTCTGGACTCTGCACTCTCATTCAAACCACATATTCACTCCCTGGCCACCTCCTGTCGCCTCCAACTTAAAAACATCTCACGCATCCGTCCCTTCCTCTCACCTGACACCACTAAAATGTTAGAGCATGCCCTGGTCATCTCCTGACTAGATTACTGCAACATCCTTCTTTGTGTCTTACCAACTAACAGACTGACACCCCTCCAATATATCCTGAACTCTGCTGCTCACCTCATCTATCTCTCCTCTCGCTCTTCCAGTTCTGCGCCTCTCTGCCAATCCCTACACTGGCTGCCAATCCCACAGCGAATCCTGTTCAAAACTCTAACTCTTGCATACAAAGCTCTCTCCAGCCAGGCCCCTCCCTACATCTCATCTCTAATCCAACAGTATCATCTAGACGCAGCTTCGCTCTGCTGCAGACCTTCTCCTGTACTCCACCCTGGTCACCTCCTTTCATGCCCACCTCCAGGACTCCTCTTGTGCAACTCCAATCTTCTGTAATGCCCTCCCCCGCCCAATCCGCCACTCCACAACTCTCAACACCTTCAAAGGTGCCCTTAAAACTCACTTATTCAAACAAGCATACAATCTGGCTTAACCAATTTTCTAAAGGGCATATGCCACAAAGCTCAATACTGACTGTTTGTGATCCTCCCCCCTCATCTTCAACCCTCTTCCTTTAGACTGTAAGCTCGCAAGGGCAGAGCTCTCGCCCCTTGTTAACTCTGTAAAACTGCACTTAAAATAGTATATGTACTGTATGTTTCTACCCTGTCTGTAATTACTACTTTGTACAGCGCAACGGAAGATGATGGCGCTATATAAATGAACAATAATTATAATACTTTGTGCTCTACTCATGCTGCTACTTCCTATGGTGTGTCTTTCAGGAACTACTGTATATGGTCTCATGCTGCTGCCAACTCCAGGGTGTTTCTCTCAGGCAAAACATGGTCTCCTAATGCTGCTGTCAACTCAAGAGTGTGTCTTTCAGGGAATATATGGTCTCCTCATTCTGTTGCCAACTCCAGGTTGTGTCCTGCAGGCACTTTGTGGCATACACATGCTGCTGCTTTTCAGAGTGTGTCCTCAGGCACTATATGCTCTCCTCATTCTGCTGCCAGCTACAGGTTGTGTCTTTCAGGCACTTTGTGGTCTACTCATACTGCTACCATCAAGGATGTGTCTTTCAGGTACTATATGGTTTCCTCATGCTGCTGCCAACTCCAGGGTATGTCTTTCAGGCAATTCTCATTCTGCTTCTAACTCTAGATGCATCTTTCAGGCACTTTGTGGTCTAAGTCACGCTTCTACTTTCCAAGGTCTCCTCATGCTGCTGCCAACTCCAGGGTGTGTCTTTCAGGCAATATGTGGTCTCCTCATGCTGCTGTCAACTCCAGGGTGTGGCGTTGAGACACAATATGGACTCCTCATGCTGCTGCCAACTCCAGGTTGTGTCTTTAAGGCAATATTTGTTCTCCTCATGCTGCTGCCAACTCCAGGTTGTGTCTTTCAGGCACTTTGTGGTCTACTCATGCTGCTACTTTCCAGGGTGTGTCTTTCACGCATTGTATGTTCTCCTCATGCTTATACCAACTCCAGGGTGTGTCTTTCAGGCAATATATGTTCTGCCTATGCTTCTGCCAACTTTAGAGTGTCTCATTCAGGCACTATGTGGTTTCCTCTTGCTGCTTCTAACTATAGGGCGTGTCATTAAGGCACTATATGGTCTCCTCATGCTGCTGCCTTCCAGGGGTGTCCTTAAGGCAATAAATGGTCTCATCATTCTGCTGCCATTCAGGAAATATATGGTCTTTTCATGCTGCTACCAACTTTAGAATGTGTCATTTAGGCAATATGTGGTCTTCTCTTGCTGCTACCAACTTAAGGGTGTGTCTTTCAGGCAATATATAGTCTGCTTATGCTGCTGCCAACTTTAGGGTGTGTCTTTCAGGCAATATATGGTCTCCTCATGCTGGTGCCAACTCCTGGTTGTGTCTTTCAGGCCCTTTGTGGTCTACTCATGGTGTTACATTCCATGTTTTTCACGCATTATATGTTCTACTCATGCTTACACCAACTGCAGGGTGTGTCATTCAGGAAATATATGGACTCCTCATTTTGCTGCAAATTCCAGGTTGTGTCTTACAGGCAAGCTGTGGTCTAATCATGCTACTACGTTTCAGGGTATGTTTTTCATGCAATATATGCCCCTCGATTCAAAGAGCAAAAGTTAATTGATTTCGTATCGAGAATCGTAAGTTTGGGTGGGTGTTTGTCATTTTTTCTTGTTTTTTTGCCCATTTCGTATTCGCACGATCGTTCGCGCATAGACGTATATGAACATACGCATTTCGTACGGGAATCGTATATTTTGCGTTAGTTCGTGTGTTTTTCCCGTCCAAATCGTATTATTTGCGTCAGATCCTATTTTTTACGTCCTTCACATGGGCTTGCGACCAATTCAGAGAGGTGATTGCTAATTGTTTGGAAGCCCATTAAAGAGCTGCTTTACGAAATGTTTGCCGGCAGCTATTTGGCCTCGGGAGTAGGATGGAGAGGAGCGAGTTTGTGGCACATCAAGGGCTTATGCTTTTTGGCATTGAGTTGATCCAGATGTCTGAGAGCAGATTGCCCCTGCGTCGTCGCATGAACATCGATAGCATGAATGATGTTGAGCTGTTCGAGCTGACCAGGCTTAATCGCGCTTCCCTCCATAAATTATATAGTGAGCTGCGGCCATGGTTAGCCTCGCACCACAAGGAAGGGGCATGCAATTTCAGGTATGACCAAGATGCTTGGCTGCCTGCAATTTTTGGCGAACGGCTCGTTCCAGAGGCTGGGTGCCCTCTCCGTGGGGATGTCACAGCCTACGCTGAGCCGCGCACTATCTAAATTTTTGGAAGGCATGGCTGCCATAACTCCAAAATATATTTATTTTCCGGATGATATGGCAGCCAGAAACGCCATTAAGCTTGGTTTTTATAATGTGGCCGACATGCCCAACGTTATTGGTGCTATTGACTGCACACATGTGGCACTCGTACCTAGGGCTGCCGACGAGTATATATATAGGTATTGAGATTGGTTATTATGTTGGCCAACGTGTAATGTAACCTGTTTTCCTTTGCGGCAGCATATTTTTTTATCCCTCATTTGTGTAGCTGCTTTATCTAGGCTTTTCATTAGTATTTCCCAATAGAGTGCATACATGTTTTTTTTTTTTTTTAATTTTTACAAATATCAATTACCCTTTTTGTATGTTTTTGCCTTAAGGAATCGAAAAATGGGACACTCCCTTAATGTCCAGGCCGCGGTTGGTCCGGACATGCGTTTTATGAGTGTCCTTGCCGGCTACCCAGGATCGTCGCACGACTCGTATATCCTCAGGCGATCTGGGTTGTTTAGGAGATTTGAGGCAGGTGAATTTTCGGGTGCATGGCTGCTTGGTAAGTGTGTCCTATTTGTGTGCTATTAAATGTGGGATTAATCTTGTATTTGTTGATATTTTTGTATTTGAATTCTTTACATAAGCCAGAAACTGCCTTTTTGTTGGGTCATATATTATGAACTCCAAACCAAAATGCTTGCCTCGCTTTGTCCTTCAGAATGTTTTCCCTTTAGTTAGGATGTCTGTAAGTTCCATGTCCCTAAATATATTGGTTGGGAGTTTATACCCAAGGATCTGTGAGCTTTTGCTCCTTTTGTAGTATTGGTCTTTAAATGTCAAAGTGGACTTAAACTGCATACATTGTAGTTTTCATATAAATGTTGATAGCCCCTCAGCAGCATCCTAATTGTAACATGTCAGAAAACTAAAAATATATTTAAATTCCAACTACCCTTGGCCGTGCAGATGTTTGTTAATTAATTGGTATATTGAAGTGCCATTTTTAATTATGTACTACATTAGTGGCAATAGTTATTTTGCTAATGTGCCCTGGGTGTTTTTTTTGGCCCTTTACCTTACATCATTATGATATATGTAAAATTCTTTGTGTTTGTTGTGTTGCCTTTTTAATTTTTATTACATTTAATTGTCTGTTTAAGGTGATTCCGGGTACCCACTTCTACCCTGGCTCATGACGCCTGTGCTGCGGCCCCAGGATGCCTCTCAGGAAGCGTACAACCGTGCGCACCGCAAGACCAGGGCTGTTGTGGAGAGGGCCTTTGGGCTGTTGAAGACCCGTTTTCGTTGCTTGGACCATACTGGGGGCGCCCTGCAATATGATCCCAAAAAAGTGATCAACATAATCATGGCATGTGCTGTTTTGCACAATTTTGCTATACTCGAACGTGTCCCACGTTATGTGGATAGCCTGCCCTCTACAGCCCTAGAGGATGATGGAGAGAATTTTGTTGGGCCACCCAGTGAGTCTGCCCAATCAGTTAGAGCAAACTTGATATTGCAGCATTTTAGTTAATTTTATTTCGTGTATCAACATTCTGTGTGTCTGTGTTAGCCTTTTTGTTAAATATGTTGTTTTGCCGTAATGTGGCATTACCTCAAAGTAAAACATTTTTACCTTAATTGTTGCCTAATGTATTTCATGTAGTTTCCTTAGCTTGATATTTGCATTGTTACACCTCTTAAAACCAAAATTATCTGGTTTAGCCCAAGCTGTTTAAAATGTGTTCCCACTAAAAACGCCACAAGTATTGTAAGTGAGAATATTTTTTTACTTAGGAAAGTTAAAATTATTGTGCTTAACAGAAAACATTCCACATACATCTGTGGTTACAAATGGATGAGATAACAAAAAAAACATCGAGCACATCTACACCTGGAAGTGAGTGGCACAACCAAACAAGGACACCCAGTCCAAAGGCCAGCCTAGTCCAGTCATTAATATTGCCTGTGCCCAGGGATATTTGGGCATGGCCATAATGTCACACAAACATGTCTGCAAACAGGAGGAGCACAAACCAAATACATATTTAAAGCCATAAGTGGCCAGATACACTCCACATAGACCTATGGCATTGGCTAGTGGCCTTAATCATTACTCTAAGGAGCTATATGGGAGCAAATACAAAACACAACCTGCATGAGCAACACAAAATGGATTGTTTGAAACCTCAAAGGACAAGTAAATACAGTGGGGGTTAAGAGAAAAGATGTCCCACACAACCATGGCTTAATAGGGTGGCTGCCCATAATACCCAGGTGGAGGTCCAGGTGGAGGTCCATGTGAATGGGACCTAGCCTGGGCCATGGCAGCATTGTGAATTTGAAACTGCTCCACAATGTTTCTCTGCATATTGGTCATCTCAGCCATGGCTGACTGGATGCCATTACTTGCAGTTACCACGTTGCTGTTGAGGGTACGCAACTCCGCGAGGATGCCCTGTAAGCTGGTATTGATGTTCACCATGTCGGCATGCCTTTCCTCACGCTCTGTAGCGAGCTGTGCCTCATAAGAGTCCCTTTCTTGGGTCCATAATTGAAGCAGGGCACTCTGCCTCCCCTGGGAAATTGTGGGGCGGCGTAATGGAGTCCGCCGCACAATTACCCTGGCTCTTGGGCGTGCCCTGCCGCGTGGTGTCGTCCCCTCAACAGCAACAGGCCTGCTTTGCAAATCCTCAGCAGCAGAGTGAACACTGGGGACTGTTGTGTCAGTCTCCCCATGTGCATGCACAATGGATGGAGATTCACTCTGCTGCTGAGGATTGGCCAGAGAAACATTATGGAGCAGTTCCAAATTGGGACCCAGGGGGAGGTCATCCGACGTGCCCTGCATGGAGACATCAGCTTCCTCCATTTCCTGGATCTCTTCCATGAGTGTGCGGGTCTGTAGGGACATATAAAAAAAAAAGTGTAAGTTGGCGTCCAAATTTGGGATTCCCACAGTTTAACACATGCTTAAGCACTTGGTAGTATTTATGGTACTAAATTAACTTACCGGAAATCTCGGATCTGGGCTCCTATGCTGTACGGACCTGGTAGGCATAAGCAAACTGGGGGGTGAGTTTACCCTTGCTGAGGGATCATGCTGGGCTGAAGAAGAGAAAAACAAACAAGGTAAACACACACATAACCATTTTTTTTATAGGTAATCAAATAAACCACTATTTGTAATATTAAGCAACTCTACAGCAATGGGGACATTTGTTAAAAGACACGCAATTTTAGATAGGTGCAATGCCTCGCGAAAACTGCTAACTGACCTCAGTTCTAAGTCAGGAAGTGTACCCAGTCAGCATACAACTTGCAACGCAAATTTTTGGATTAAGACTACCATTCGCTAGGTCCGGGGTACTCAAACACTTCTTGTAAAGGTCCATTTAAAGGTATGTGGTGAGAGGTGAATGTCTGGCCATGGGGCTGACGCAGGGGGTGTCTAGTTAGAAATAAACACACTGGTGGAGGGGCTTGAGATTTCAAAGTGCAAACTAATAAAGGCTGCTTGCCCTTGCTGGGCTGGATGGGGCAGAGCTGAGGGGACAGGGATTGGATGGCTAAAGGGGGGAGTTCACGAATTGATGGTGATGGGATGGATGGAGCAAATCTGTTACAAATGTATGGGGCTTATGTGGGGGGGGGCATGGGGGGACTGTGGCAGATGGGGCAGAGCTGGGGCAGCGGGACACGATTGTGCCAAGAGAAAGATGTACCAAGTTACTGTGTACCTTGCAATGCCACTTCCTGTGCAGTACTTCATATTGCAATGCTATGTTTCAGGGAGCCATGACATTGGGCAGGAGAACAACCACTACATCGCCGATCAAGGGGGCAGCTCTGAGCACGTCAACACAGAAGTAACTGAGTGCAGGGCTGTCTGGGCAGGGGTCCTGGAATCTGGTGCCAAGGTCCGCATTGGGACCCCGGCCCGCCAGTTGAGTCTCGCTGCTCTAGGTCAGATATGTTTGGGGGTGGGTAATTAAATTGTTAACTCAAACACAACTCACACAACAAATAGCCAACCCATCCATAATGATGTGTGTTTTGTGATTGATTCAAAATATATCACTTTTCATGATAAACTTCATTACTTGACCAATACAATTGGAAATTTGATCTTTGCCATAATGGATGTGGTCCTAAATGTGTGATTCACAGGGACCAAAAGAGGACACAAACAGGCACAGTAGTGCGAGGCCAAGCAAGGCAAACCATAGGGCCATCCCGTCATCTTGTTACTAGTGAACTTTAGATTATTTAGCAAACAGGCAAACATGCAGATTTAAGAGTACTCACCGTGGGTACGGGTCGGTGAGTCTGTGTCCCTTAGACCAGCATGTCCACCGACCGCGACCGGATGGAGAAGTCCCAGCACAATCTCCTCAGCAGGGGTAAACTCCAATTTTGTAGGAAAGCCACCTCCAGTTTTCAGGCTGAAAAGAGAAAATCGTTTGGTACTCAGAAAAGGTGCATACAGTACATCCTAAACCTTATATTTGGAGACATCATTTATTTACCTGTAATTATGCCTTTTAATTTCTTTTTGCCGTACAGCATATTTCAGATCCGAGATTTTCTTCTGAATTTGGGACACATCTTTCCTCTCTTCCCCCGCTGCATTTACTTGTCGTAGGATGGTTTCAAACAATTCCATCTTGCGCTGCTTTGTGGTGTGTTTTGATTTGCTCCCATAGAGCTCGTCATAGTATAATGTAAGGCCACTAGCCAATGCCATATTTTGATCATGGGAGAATCTCCCACTCAACTGGCCGCGGCGCAATGTGCGGCCAGATGGTTGGCTTGGCTGCTCCTCCATGTGTGCAGACACATGTGGTGACATTATGGCCTGGGGCTGGGTAGGGGAATGGACGGATTGTTGGCTTCCCAATGACTGGACTGGACTGGCCAAGGGACTGGGTGTTCTTGCGTGGCTGGCCACCGAACTTCCAGGTGTAGATGTGGTCATGGTGGACATTCTGGGCCCTCTTGGGGGGCTATGTTCCCGGCTGGTGCCAGGTCGGGGGCTCTGTTCCCGGCTGGTGGCAGGTCGTGGGCTTCTGGCCCTGCTGCGGGCCCTTGCTGGGGTTCTTGTCCTCCGGCCTCGCCTTTCTGGGCTTCTGGCCCTGGATGGGGTTCGGGCCCTGGATGTTCTTCTGGCCCTGGATGGTGTTCGGGCCCTGTATGGGCTTCTGGCCCTGGATGGTGTTCGGGCCCTGTATGGGCTTCTGGCCCTGGATGGGGTTCGGGCCCTGGATGTTCTTCTGGCCCTGGATGGTGTTCGGGCCCTGTATGGGCTTCTGGCCCAGGATGGTGTTCGGGCCCTGTATGGGCTTCTGGCCCTGGATGGGGTTCGGGCCCTGTATGGGCTTCTGGCCCTGGATGGGGTTCAGGCCCTGGCTGGGCTTCTGGCCCTGGATGGGGTTCGGGCCCTGGCTGGGCTTCTGGCCCTGGATGGGGTTCGGGCCCTGGCTGGGCTTCTGGCCCTGGATGGGGTTCGGGCCCTGGATGTTCTTCGGGCCCTGGCTGGGCTTCTGGCCCTGGATGGGGTTCGGGCCCTGGCTGGGCTTCTGGCCCTGGATGGGGTTCGGGCCCTGTATGGGCTTCTGGCCCTGGATGGGGTTCAGGCCCTGGCTGGGCTTCTGGCCCTGGATGGGGTTCGGGCCCTGGCTGGGCTTCTGGCCCTGGATGGGGTTCGGGCCCTGGCTGGGCTTCTGGCCCTGGATGGGGTTCGGGCCCTGGATGTTCTTCGGGCCCTGGCTGGGCTTCTGGCCCTGGATGGGGTTCGGGCCCTGGCTGGGCTTCTGGCCCTGGATGGGGTTCGGGCCCTGGATGTTCTTCGGGCCCTGGCTGGGCTTCTGGCCCTGGATGGTGTTCGGGCCCTGGCTGGGCTTCTGGCCCTGGATGGGGTTCGGGCCCTGGATGTTCTTCGGGCCCTGGCTGGGCTTCTGGCCCTGGATGGGGTTCGGGCCCTGGCTGGGCTTCTGGCCCTGGATGGGGTTCGGGCCCTGGATGTTCTTCGGGCCCTGGCTGGGCTTCTGGCCCTGGATGGGGTTCGGGCCCTGGCTGGGCTTCTGGCCCTGGATGGGGTTCGGGCCCTGGATGGTGTTCGGGCCCTGGATGGGGTTCGGGCCCTGGATGGGGTTCGGGCCCTGCTGCGGGGCCTGGGTTGCCGAACTGCCCTACTTGAACCCATGGGCGGTGTGGGCTCCCTTGGGCGGCCTCTTCTGGGGGCAGAGGTGGTGGGTGCTGCTGTTGCCTGTTTTTTTGCGGCAGGGGCACGTGCCTTGGGGCCCCTTTTTTGGCTTCCAGAGGGTCCAGTGTCCCTTGGTGGGGCAGAGGTAGTAGTCTGGGATCGCAGCTTTTTCCTACCTTGCTGGGACCTGGTGGTTGGGCCCTCCGAGGTCTGGCTTTGCTGGGGTCGTTTGGAGATTGCCTTTTTAGGTGCCATCTTCCACAAATGCTCAAAGAGAATGAGCTTTGGGTGCAGGGACCTTTAAATAATGAGCCCAGCGTGTGACGCCTATGCGCACGACTACGCGCTCGTACGGACGTACGTTCGAGCGGAACCAGGAAACCGCTGGGGTTTCACTTATCTGCTGCCTTGAAGAAGCATAAAGATGGCGCCCACTATCTTCACCCGTCAACAGGAAGAGATCCTCATGCTGGTAAGTGCCTGCCTCTGCATTTTAATGTAATAGTCAATGATGGCCTAAATGTAAATGATGCGTTTGGAACTAGTTTGGGGTCTCTTAATGTTTAATAACTGGCTCCTCACACTTCATCCTCAAGGGCCGAGCCTGGCCACGTTTTCACCTGTCTATGCTGATGTCCTAATTAGGGAAATTGCTCAGGCTTAGCAACAGTTAATTAACCTGTGGAGTAGCGGGGCTAGCTGTCAAACCTGGCGTGTCTCGGACCTTGATGCGGATGTTTGAGGAACACTGTTTTCCTAAGCCATAAAAACACAACGGGAAGCCACACACGTGGTCCAAAAGCCTAAGCATAAGCCTACATCTTGGATGTTTAAACCATCCTAACATGCCATAGATGCAGGTGGCCTGATTTTTGATGTTGGCTATTATCTGTATGTACATGGTGTGTGATACATATAACATAAGACCAGACTCTCATTCACAGTCAACGTCCTCTTTAAGGCACTCCCCAAAAATGGCTGCCACTCTAAATGTGTGTGTTAATGACATGAAATTCTCATCTTGTGATGCAACACATATGGGTCTGTGTGTAAAAGTAAAAGCTCTGTGTCCATTATGTTTTTCAGATCATGCTTCAGCGCCGGTATGATTTCGCGCCCAATGTGTGCGAAAAAAGGGACATCGCCCGGGAGATCATCGCGGAAATACACCGTGTGACTAGCACCACCTTCACTCACACCCAGATAATGCAGCATTGGTCGGACCTGAAACGTCTGCACATGCCCCGGGTGCGGAGGTTTTTTGGGATCCATTTCCCAAGTAAGTACAAAGCAATTGCATGGTATATGTTCCAAATGTATAAGTTATGCCTTTATTTATAATGACTTTTCTTTGGTAGTGTTGGAAATGGATTTCAGAATTCGCCGCACCCGGAGGCGTACAGGCCGACCAGTGCTGCATGAGTCTGCATCTGTGAGTGAAGGTGGTGGATCTCCCGGGCGACGGACCTACCCCTCCTCTGTGGCCTCCTCAGACCAGCCCCTGGACCTTACCACAGAGGAGGGGCCCAACCGCGTGGGCGTGGAGTCATACCTGGCCAGGCATGGGGAAGGCTCTGGTATGTCACTCTTCATGTATAGGCACAAAGATATACATGGCAGGCCAAAAACTAAGTTATCCTTTATTATGTATTTGTAGAAGCTTCTGGTGCGGGTGAGATAGTGGAGGAGGAGGCAGCAGAGATGCTGGAAGTCGATCCTGGCGAAGGTGAGTGATGTCAGCCAGACTGGGAGCCAGATATGTTGGGAATAGTGACTCTATACAAGTACTAACCAAATGTCACATGTTTCTCCAGGGACTTCTTCACAGCATAGCCAGGACCAAGGGCAGCCTGTTGGCCCCAACCAGCCATCTGTCGGCCACCAACTCCGTAAGTCTCCATGCCATTATTCATATTAATGTTTTGTTAGCTAATAACACACACATAACAAAAGGCGTAGCCAATGTGTAGTTAACACTTTCATGTGGGCACTTCGTTAGGTTAAAGCGGACCCTAACTTGTTCTTAAGAACATAGCTAATAATTAGGCAACACACTGTACCTACATATTTGAAACATTGAAAAACAGCCTTCAGCCATCTAATGCATGTTAGGAGCCTGTAAACATCCAATATTGCGGAATATGGAATGCGCAATATTTACAGGCAGCATGGGATACAGATTGAAACAAGTAAGGTGCTGCCATGCATTGTGGGACTGATGACCTTTCCCTCAACCCAGCTATGCTCTGGATTCCCAACGCACCACTGTAACCTACTCCCCTGTACTTTATCCAACTCTCCACTCCTCATTAAGTGTTATGCTTCAGAGTCCAGATGGCGGCGCTGTAATCAAAAAACCTCCCAAATGTACTTTGATCTGGTGCAGAATAATTTGGGAATAGTTATTGGTTTTCATTAAATAATGTTGAAGGTCCGGTTTAAGGAGTTTAAAGACTTACCTGTGGGAAATGCATTAACTTTATCCCTTGGAAGAATGACATATGTCATGCATTTACATGTATTTGATTAACCCCAAATCTATTTCCAGCATACAAACCGGTCTGGGACTCCTATTTATGTTTATTTCTCTATTGGTTACAGGGATGATCCCAAAAACATTGGCTGGAAAAAAAAAAAGAATCCAGGAGTTGGTGGCCGAGCTGCTGGCCATACAGGCGACGTTGGGGCCAACAGATGAAGAAGAGGAGGAGGATTAGTGCCCTTGGTCCTGGCTATTTTTGTTAAATGTTTTTAACAGTTGTGAATTTTTACTAATGTTTTAGTTTTTTTTTTTAAAAAAAAACCAAAAAAAATTTTAACTATGTTTTTAAGCAAAAAAAAAAATTTTAAACTGTTTGGAAACCCCAAAAAAAAAAAAATTGAATCTGTTTGTAAACACCAAAAAAAAAAGTTTGAATGTGTTTGTTAAAAAAAAAAAAAAAAAAAAAAATTAAGATGTTTTAAACAAAACAAAAAAAAAAAAAAAAAATATGTTTAAACGAAAAAAAAAAACAAAAATCAAAATAATTTAAATAAATTATATTTTAAGCCTTCATAAATGTGTCTTTTCTAATATGCGCACCCCAAAAAAATTACACTAACAAGAAAAAACACGCTTAGAAACATATAGACATATGTACATTATGTGGTTTGTGTAAGTTTTAGGGTCGTCAACATGAAGTTGGATGCAAGCGCTAAGGGGTTTAGGTAAGTTTTAGGGACCGAGAAATGAAGTTGGATGCAGGCGCTAAGGGGTTTAGGTAAGTTTTAGGGATCGAGAAATGAAGTTGGATGCAGGCGCTAAGGGGTTTAGGTAAGTTTTAGGGACCGAGAAATGAAGAAGGATGCAGGCGCTAAGGGGTTTAGGTAAGTTTTAGGGACCGAGAAATGAAGAAGGATGCAGGCGCTAAGGGGTTTAGGTAAGTTTTAGGGACCGAGAAATGAAGTTGGATGCAGGCGCTAAGGGGTTTAGGTAAGTTTTAGGGACCGAGAAATGAAGTTGGATGCAGGCGCTAAGGGGTTTAGGTAAGTTTTAGGGACCGAGAAATGAAGTTGGATGCAGGCGCTAAGGGGTTTAGGTAAGTTTTAGGGACCGAGAAATGAAGAAGGATGCAAGCGCTAAGGGGTTTAGGTAAGTTTTAGGGACCGAGAAATGAAGAAGGATGCAGGCGCTAAGGGGTTTAGGTAAGTTTTAGGGACCGAGAAATGAAGTTGGATGCAGGCGCTAAGGGGTTTAGGTAAGTTTTAGGGACCGAGAAATGAAGAAGGATGCAAGCGCTAAGGGGTTTAGGTAAGTTTTAGGGACCGAGAAATGAAGTTGGATGCAGGCGCTAAGGGGTTTAGGTAAGTTTTAGGGACCGAGAAATGAAGTTGGATGCAGGCGCTAAGGGGTTTAGGTAAGTTTTAGGGACCGAGAAATGAAGTTGGATGCAGGCGCTAAGGGGTTTAGGTAAGTTTTAGGGACCGAGAAATGAAGTTGGATGCAGGCGCTAAGGGGTTTAGGTAAGTTTTAGGGACCGAGAAATGAAGTTGGATGCAGGCGCTAAGGGGTTTAGGTAAGTTTTAGGGACCGAGAAATGAAGTTGGATGCAGGCGCTAAGGGGTTTAGGTAAGTTTTAGGGACCGAGAAATGAAGTTGGATGCAGGCGCTAAGGGGTTTAGGTAAGTTTTAGGGACCGAGAAATGAAGTTGGATGCAGGCGCTAAGAGGTTTAGGTAAGTTTCTGGTTGAGGGTGCGCATGCGCAAGATCTTATAAACATACGAACGCACGAATGTAAGAGGCCAAAAACCAATGAAAACCAGAGGCAAACGCAAGTAATTGGAAGAGGTGGACGATGGAAGCAGCAGAAAAAACAGGCTGCCGCCGCAACAAGTGAGCACATGAACGTGAAATTTACGCTTGTCAACTGACTGAGGCAAGTTCGGGAGATAACATACGAACGGACGTATATTTTTGGATAGAAACGTATTTGCTTATAGAATCACTCGCAAGTTCATACGAACGCACGAGCGGACGTGAAAAATAGGATGATCGGCACCCAAATCCAAGCTGTTACATGTTTCTTTGAATCAACCCAATGGTCTGCTCATGCTGCTGTCAACTTTAGAGTGTGTCATTCAGGCGCTATGTGCTCTCCTCTTGCTGCTGCCAACTCCAGGGTGTGTCATTTAGGCACTATATGGTCTCCTTGTGCTAAGCTATCCAGTTTGTGTCTTTCAGGAACTATATGGTATCATGCTGCTGCCTTCCAGCCTGTGTCTTTCAGACACTGTATGGTCTACTCACGCTGCTGCTAACTCCAGGGTGTGTCTTTTAGGCAATATATGGCCTCCGCATGCTGCTGCCAACTCCAAGTTGTATCTTTCAGGCACTATATGTTCTCCTCATGCTGCTGCCGACTCCAGGTTGTGTCTTTCAGGCACTATATGTTTGCCTCATTCTGCTGCCAACTCAAGGTGTATGTCTTTCAAGCATTACTTGGTCTGCTTATGCTGCTGCTATACCTAGGGTGTTTCTTTCAGGCACTATGTGGTCCTCTCATGCTGCAGCCAACTCCAGTGTGTGTCTTTCCAATAATATATGGTCTCCTCATGCTGCTGCCAACTCTAGGGTGCGTTATTGAGCCACTATATGTTCTCCTCATGCTGCTGCCAAGTCCAGGGTGTGTCTTCCAGGCAATATATGGTCTCCTCATGCTTCTACTAACTCCAGGTTGTGTCTTACGGGCACTTTATGGTCTCCTCATGCTGCTGCCGACTCCAGAGTGTGTCTATTAAGTACTATATTGTCTCCTCATGCTGCTGCCACCTCAAGGGTGTGTGTTTAGGCAATATATAGTCCCCTCATGTTGCTGCACACTGTCTGTTGCTAGCTCCCCAAAGCTTGGGGGGGGCAGAAAAGACAGAGGACATTGGGCTTTGCATTCTTGTAGCCTGTAGAGTGGGGGCCACCAAAGCTGGCCACTGTGCCCTGTTCTACAAGCCTCCATAGCTGGTCCCCGAGCTGCTTATGCTGGGTATGGAGGACCTCACATAATTTTTGGGTGGATTTTAAGGGTTTTTAATGCTTTGTTACCCGTCACCCAGCAGGTATTAAAGGGTTCCAGCAGCAGCAGGAGAGCAGAAGCCAAAGTGATTAGTGTGTGTAGCGATAACCCTTATCGCCGGAGGGCTTCACCGCCCGAGACGTCCTTTTCCCAATCGTAAGAGGTGCTGCTGGAATTCCAGAGTCGTCCGTGAGGAAACAGGAACAGCCCTTACAAGGGCTAGTGAACTGTAATATAGCGTTTCCCCCAATAAGAGACAGAACTCAGTATTGAGGGTGAAGATGAACTGACTCTATTAGTGCCACTCTAGGCCTTATATACACAAGTCTCCATTGCATGACACACACACCGACCAATAGCAGCAGGGCACACAATCCCTCAACTCTGCCGGTGACGTAATCAATCAATACAATGGCAGTCAGAACAATGAATAACGTAATCAATCAATACAATGGCAGTCAGAACAATGAATAACGTAATCAATCAATACAATGGCAGTCAGAACAATGAATAACGTAATCAATCAATACAATGGCAGTCAGAACAATGAATAACGTAATCAATCAATACACTGGCAGTCTGTAACATGCTTAAGAAAAGGAAAGTAATGAACCTGTGTAAAATCCAAAGGGGCAGAGAGTCTGTCACAGTGTGGAACACATAGTGTGCTGGGATGGATGGTAGCTAAGTTTGAAAAAAGTAATAATAATAAAATATTTTTTCTCTGTGTCCATGTGTTGTTTTACATTTAACACTTTGTAAACTGATAAAAGATCCATGAGACCCCTATAACAGTGCACAAAGCTTAGAGGGCTGGCAATTCACCTGCGGCTAGCGGGTGACTTGCTATTAACCCTCCTGACCCCCATTACCTGCCTCCCCAAAGCCTGTGGGGGGGCAGAAGAGCCCAGGGGTCATTTAGGCTGTGCAGGCTTGTAGCATGCAGAGCGGGGGGCAGTAGGGCTGGCCCCTATGCCCTGTTCTACAAGCCCCTATAGCTGGTCCCTAGGCTGGTTATGCTGGGTAGGGAAACCCCACTCAATTTTGGGGGGGATTTTTAACCCTTAAAATTCTTCCAAAAATGCACCCCCCCCCCCCATGAATGGGGACCCCATGCAATTTTTTTAACCCTTTATAGCGTGGATAGTAGTTGTATTTTATTTGTAAATGTTATAAAGTGCTCTTTTCAGTTTGGGGGGTCTCCTGGCTAGGAACATGGAGCTACTGATACACTTGTGGTACCATTGTAATAAGGTGAAATGGGACCTTCACAAGCAATATGGTTTTCTATCATAAAATTAATGTTTTAATTAAAATAAATAAGAGAATTTTTTACATTTTTTAAGTTTTTTTTTTATTTTTCTACTCAAAAAAAATTAAACAGTGGAAAAATTACAAACAAGACATTTCATGTTAAAGCCTACACTCACAAAAAGAAAATAAAAAAATAACAGTTAAACAATGCAAAATGGTGAAAAATGACCTGTCAACAGAGGGTTACAAAATCTCTCGTAGGCTGGCAGTTAAAAGGGTTAAAAGTACCTATGTATGTTGGGTATTGTTCTGTTTGGGGGACCTTGTGCTTTCAGATTTTTCAATTTTTTCAAATTTTCAAGTAAAATTACCCTTACGTGCATGCTTTATTTTGGGGTGGTTGGCAACTCCCCCCTTAACAGTACCTATGATTGTTGGGTATTGTTCTGTTTGGGGGACCTTGTCTTTACAGATATAACTTGTTTGCTTGTTTGCATATTGTTGTTTAAGGAAAATGGGGCTTTGTTTCTGCTTTTTTATCCTTTTTTTAGGGAAGCTCTGTGCAACCAAAGAATTAATTGAGGGATTAATCTCAGAAAACTGTGCCCACATCAACAAGCCTGCTACGCCTAGAAAGCTTGATGTGTGTACTTCCGGAGAATATATAGTTGCTGTGCGTATTTCAAATGTAAAGGGTGGTTCTTTTATAAATACTGCAAGGTGCGCAAAGCAGTTATATTTTATCTGAAAATCTCCTAAAGCGCTGTTTCAGTTTGGGGGAGTCTACCAGGAAAAAGTGTCTACTAATACATATGTGGTACTGTTGGAACCAGGAAAAATGGGGCTTTTATATGCGATAAGATTTTATGGAAAAACTTACATTTTTTATTACAAAAAAAACAAATTGTAAATAAATGATTTTTCTCAAAACATCCTCTGGGCAGCATACTCTTGAGACTTCCGAGTCCGACCCACAAGGCAGAGAACACGCAACCACCTGAATCACATAAAAACTTGACTCCACCCCTCATTCCCTCCTCATTGTTTTCATTTTCCTCTGTGAGGCAAGAGCCAGACCACCAGCTCCTGAACCAGGAAGGTTTATGTAAGTATTAGCCGCTGTGGGCCTTGGCAGGCAGGTCCATTTTCTGGTCCTGGAGGCGTAACTTGCCAGGGGCCCGGCATACCCTCAGGTTTCTAGGCCAGAATTTCGTTCTCTGATCTCCTTAGAGAAGACAAAGGGGGTAAGCACTTATTTCCCTCTTTTTGAGGATGATTGGAGAAAGCCAGGATTGCCAGTCACAACTTTTTTCAGAAGGAGGATCATGGATTTTGGGTGGAATAGGAGGTGTGATTTTTTATTTTTTTTGCGACTTTATGCAACTTTTTGCGCCTTTTATTGTGACTTTTTTGTGAATTTTTTAAGGTGTTACTTTTTTGGTGTATGTACCTTTAAGAGGTGGGGAGAAGAGAAAGCAAAACTGAATAGCCGCTTCTCTTCTCCTCCACCTGACACCTGCATATGCGGCTCACCTCTCGAGCTGGCCGCAGCGCAGCTTTAGGCTGAGGCTGCCCTGTCTCTCGCAGTACCTCCAGGTAGCCGGCCTTAGGCCGACGCCCGCCTCTTCCCCGGCTCGTGGCTTCCGACGGGTGCCTCTTCTCCCCGGCCTGTGGCTTCTGTCCTGATGACCGCCTCTTCTCCTCAGCCCGCGGCTTCTAAACCCAACGGTCCCATCTTCCTCTGGCCTGTGGCACTCCCCTTCCATCCTCCTCCTCTGGCAGCGCCCGGCTTTCAGATCAAGGTTCCTGGAGCACTTCCAGGTAGGATTTTTGGCGTTATCACACGCGGGACAGTATTTTCTTTTTAATAGAAGAAGGGTGATTAGTGGCTTCTCCACCCGTCGGCAGTGACATTATTCTCACCTGCTGCCGGGTTTCCTGCATGGAAAAACATGTGCTTGGATCCTTAAAGGGGCAGCACATAGTTGTTTTGTATGTTTATAACTGTCCTCCCTCTGCTTGACTTGGTCACAAGAGGGTTCAAATTAATTAGGGGATTTTAATTCTACCCTTTCTTTTTTTTAGAAGGTTTAGCAGTAGATTCCCTTTACCCGGAATGGCGGACCAGGCTGGCACAGAAAAGGTTATAATGGACCTTAAGAAGCATATTTCATTCTCTCTTGAAGGCTTTAGTGAGCCTCGGAATGTTGGGTACCAGGGCAGATTTTTTCGCACGGCCACAGGGCCTTTTTGGAACCCTCCTCTTTTTTGGGTCTTCTGGGGGGCCCTCCTTTTTACCAGCTCATGAATCAGACAACCCAATTGTAGCTTCTGTTGAGAAGAAGGTTTGTTCCTAGTAAGAGGGGGTTCGGGCCTCTCTGTCGGAATTCTCCCCTCAGGGAAGAATTGTTATTTCCCCAGGGGGACTTTTTACACTTGCATATGATTTATTTATCTATGGGCATTGAGGTGAAGGAGTCGGGCCTAGATCTGAACATGATGGATTTTATCAGGATCTGGTGCCGGACAAGTACCTATCCTTTCTTTTTCATAGTTCATTCAGGGATATTATTTTATTTGAGTGGAAGGACCCAACTAAGAATATTTTCTTAAAAGAAGATATCCCTTTTTTCGGAGGAAGATTCTCAGTTTGGGAATAATTCCCTAAGCGTGATGCACCTTTTTGTTAAGGTCTCAGAGTGGTCGGATTTAGCCCTTGAGGATTTTGGTGTAATCGGGGATCCTTCAGGCTATAAGATGGATTCGCTGCTTAAAGGAGCTTGCATCTAATACACTAATACACTTAGGCCTGTTTTGGCTTCCACTTTGGAATGATACTTAAGGCCTGGTTTATTCTTTTTTTCAGCCACAGCTTTTTATTACAGTTGTAATGGCTGAGTCTGTAAAATTTCTGGCGCAAGGCTGTGATTAATTCAGTGCACAGGACTCTATGGTTAAGGACCTGGTCTGGTGATACTGGATCGAAAGTGCACATTGGAGCCTGACTGAGGTTCTTTCACAATTCTTGGCAGAACCTCTTAGATTGCCCATTTGTTTCACTAGGGATAAGAGAAGGGTTCCCATAGAATTTACTTTAACCCCACCTTCAAAGATTTTTGGTCTCCTGTCTGCCTAAGGGTTCAGTAGAGGGTTTGGCGATCTAAGAAAGTCGGGCTACCATGTTCTCAAGGGGGGTGGTTATCCCAGTCCCTCATCAACAGCAGGGTGCAGGATTATATTCCAGCATCTTTCTGGTAATAAAGGCCTCAGAAGGGTTCAGATTCATTCTAAACCTAAAGGAGCTTAACATCAGTATTTGGCATTTTCCTTCAAAGATTTTTGGTCTCCTGTCTGCCCAAGGGTTCAGAAGAGGGATTGGCGATCTAAGAAAGTCGGGCTACCATGTTACCAAGGGGGGTGGTTATCCCCGTCCCTCATCAACAGCAGGGTGCAGGATTTTATTCCAGCATCTTTCTGGTAATAAAGGCCTCAGAAGGGTTCAGGTTCATTCTAAACCTAAAGGAGCTTAACATCAGTATTTGGCATTTTCAGTCAAGGATAGCCTTTCACTGGGCACCTTTAGAGTATCAATAAATCTGAAGGATGCCTACTGGCAGATTCCGATGAGTTCCCCTTGGCCAGTACTTTCTAAGGTTTGCAATTAAGGTCAGTGACCAGATTTTTCACTTCTAACTTGTCTGCTTTAATTTTGGCCTGGCATCAGCTCCCAGGTTACCAAGGTATTAGCAGAAGCTCTGGAATATCTGAAGACAGAGAAGGATTGGCATTTTGCCTTACCTGGACTTACCTAGACTGTTGCTGTTTGCTACGTCTGGGGACTAATTGCTTCAGGATCTCGTTTACACTCTGCAGCGGTTAGAACATCTTGGTTGGGTTCTAAACCCCAAGAATTGGAGCTGAATTCCCTCCCAGGTGACGACTTAGATCAGCACCATTCATCAGACATTAGTTTTGCCATCTCAGTAGGTAGTGACCCTCCAGGAAGCAGTTCAGTCTCTGTGTAGTGAGACAGGCTATGTATGTTCTGACGTTCTAAGCTGTAAGAAAAGGTCAGTTGCATTCAAGAACTTTACAGATGCCCATTTGAAACAATTGGAACGGATCTCGGGATGGATCGGAGGAAGTGTTTCCAGTACCCAGATCGGTGAAGAAGTCTTTGGATTGGTGGCTAACCAAGGACAGATTTGTCAACAATCTAGCTTGGAGGGACCCCAAAGAAAGGATAGTGGCTTCAGATGCTTCGGCTTGGGGGGTTCATTGCGAGGTCTGGGCAGTCCAGGGGAAGTGGTCCAGGGCTCTGAGTCGGTTCTCTTCCTTCTTGAGAAGAGTTAATTGCAGTTAAAGAAGCATAGCAGTATTGGCTCATCATCTGGAAAATCGTCATGTCCAGATAAGATCTGACAATGCCACTAGGCTGGCATATCTGTATCGTCAGAGAGGAACAAGGTTCCCTCGATTATGGTAGGTAGCAACGGAAAATTTGCTGTGGGCAGAACAGAACTTGAAGTCATTGTCAGTAGCTCATTGTAAAGGAATATTAAATCAGCTAGTGGATATCTTTGGGTCAATCTGCGCTAAAGGAGTCAGAGGGGTCTCTGTATCCAAGAGTGTTCAAGCAGGTCTGTGGTTGGAGAGGTGCATCGGAGGTGAATCCAGCGGCATCTGCAAAAAATCACAAGTTGGTAAAGTACTTGTAGGTGAATCCAGCAGAATTTGGACTTGCGAGTAGTTGCACTGAATCATGGTTGGTATTTTAGCCTAGCTTTTGCATTTCATCCAAGTTTGGTTTTTCCCATTGGTATTGAACAAGATTCAAGGAACCAGCAACATTTCTACTGGCAGGAGCCATTGAGACTCTCAGTAATCTCGGAATTGTTATCTCGGGGACCAGTTCAATGTCTGGACTGGTGGACCTGACGGGGTGAACTCTGAAGTCTACTTACTTTTTAAGAAAAGATGTTTGTGGAAGGTGATCAAAACTCTGCTCTCAAACAGGAAATGGGTCTTAGCATCAGCACCTGAAGATTCAGTTGGCAGCTTTATGGGTTTCTTGGATAAGAGACTGTCTTCCTTCTCCCTGGTTTGACATTTTCTTCTAGCAGCCAAACATTTAAAGTGGGTACACACAAAAGTTGTGCCCCAGTGGGACGTTCAGTTTTTGGAATCAACACTTTGTTCTTATCAAGGAGTCGAACGTTGAGTTTATGCTTGGGAGGTTTTGTTCTGGTAGTGGTTTCTTCGACCCGCAGGATAAGTAACATTGAGGATTTATCTTGTCGTCATCCATTCCTCCAGGTTTTCCTGGATTGGGTAGTGTGGAGATTGGATTCTTGCTATATTCCAAAAATTGCTTCGGATTTTCACAGAACCCATGAGATTGTTCTTCCTTCAATGGATGATAAGGAGTCTGCAGATACGAGATCTTTGGATATCAGAGCTTCTCTGTTGGAATATCTTCATTGAACCAAGGAGTGGAGGAAAGCAGACAGTTTATTTGTGGCATTTTTTGGGACCAAGGAAAGGTCAATGAGTGTCTAAGACAAGATAGGTGAAGAGTTCTATCAAGATGGCCTATCAAGGTAGTTCGGTACTGGGTACAGTTACTGCACATTCTACAAGAAGCGTGTCTACGTCTTGGGCAGAGCAGGCTTGGGCCTCAAACAGATTCAGCCAGGACTTTTGGGAGGCATTTTCGGTTGGATCTTCTTACTTAACAAGATCAGTCTTTCTCTAGAAGTTTTCTCTGGGCTGTTCTTCCCGACCAATAGAGGTAGATCTCTGCTATCTCTCAGGAGTATGCTGCCCGCAGGATGTTTTGAGAAAACTTAAGTTAGTTACCTGGTCATTTCTTTTCTAAACATCTGAATGAGCAGCATACAGTGTTTTCCCTTCCTTTATACATTATATATTATATGAATTAAAGTAGATTTTTGATATTATGTTGTGGGTTGTGGGTCTGTCTCTCTTTTTATCTTTCAGATCTCTACAACAACTGAGGAATGAGGGGTGGAGTCAAGTTTTTATGTGATTCTGGTGGTCACGTGTTCCCTGCCTTGTGGGTGGGACTAGGACATTTCAGGAGTATGCTGCCTGTTCAGGTATTTAGAAAAGATATTACTATCTTAAGTTTTTTTATCTGTTATTTTACCCAAAAATATTGAGAATACATTTAAAAAATGATAAGACAAGTGCAACAATATTTCATTTGCAAACAAAAAAAGCAGAAACAAAGCCACATTTTCCTACAATATTACAATATGCAAACAAGAAAAAACAAGTTAAATCTGTTAAAAGGTTATGGGGCAGTTAAAGGAGCAATGGAGGAGAGGTCACTTACACACCCCCTTCAGGAATTATCCAGCCAGGCTTGTTTTTTTTTTATCAATGGAAGAAAGAGAAATCAGGTGACAGGTTCTGTCACCCCTAATACACTAAACCTGTAACCTCTGGATTTTATTCCTACCGGGAGAAGAAAACCAAAAGCTTGGCAAGAGTTTTATTTAGTTTGGGTTTATAAATGACCCCTCCTCTCATTAGCCAACATGTTTATATGGGTTTTTAATATTACACAATTTCATGATAGTGCACCTTTAAAGGGTTATAAGGCAATTAAAAATAACTCATAATGCAACTCGGACTAAAATTAAAGGGTTAGTTAATTTGTCAGCAGGTCCAAGCATTTGGAGGGAAATAACAGGAACCATTAATTTCCATTTCTTTTCATTATAAATCTGCTGTGTCCAAAAAGCTGGAAATGGGATGCTAATGGGGGGCTGGGATCTTAATAGAGGTTTAGATTTTTGTAATTAAGTTTCTATCACAGTGGGAGGGTGAGAGTCTGTAACTGATGACAAACACAATGCAATGTCTATGCATAAACACAATAGATAGATAGAGAGTCTAACTGATAATGAAGGTGTAAGATTACTCCACAGGGACATCAAATAACCTCCCTCACAGACACTCAGTCACCTTTTTTAGTTTGTGTGTGAGGGGATTAGCCTGATGTTGCTCTTTAATGTGGACAAAACCCGGCATTCACACTATCCTGAATTGGGATGCTCCGTTGTCAGAAACCCCTCTCCAGTTTGCCACAAAACATACCTTTTCCGTTCCACAGCTCATGCGTGGGCTCTTGTCCCACCAGTGCTTTATGCCGTGCATATTATTGCAGGGCATAAAGCTCCATTCAAACTCGAGCTCTGGCACAGGGAAGCTGGAGCGGACTCCTGACCAGTCTCTCTGGGTTGTGCAGCCCTCTCCCTGACCCATCTGAATAGAGCACGTCCAGGTGCAGGGAGATGTGGTAGTGGGCCATGAGCAGTTTGGGAGCACCGGAAAGGTGAGTGAATTGAGGCGATGTTGGGGGTGCTCACACAGCAGGGTATCTTGAATCAGGATGCCCAAAGGTTGCTGGATCGGCTGGCACTGTGGAGTCTTTTATACTCTAGGGCCGCCAAAACAGGTTGTTGTTCCATTTAAAGGAGAAGAAGCAACCCCCTCAAGTCTTTACAGTTCAGGGGGTTGCTCCGTCTTTTAATGGAGCATCCCATTTGCCATCCCCCACTTTGTGAAACCCCTTCGGATAACCCAACTTCACTTATACCTTCCCAGATCCCTTGCCATATCTTAGCGTCAAACCCAGATCCCCAGCACATCACCATATGAGGCACATACCCACACTAGGCCGTTCTGAATGGTCAACATGGGCACTCCCACAGTTTGAGGTGAGCGGGGATGTGGCTGGTGGCACTAACTTGATTCAGATCTCCTTTCTGGCTCTCACACTTTGTTCTTGTGGGCCACAGCCCATCCCCAGCCTCCCTGCAGCTGAGGTGCTCCTGCATCACGTGCTTGTGTGCCTATTAATTTAAGTGTGGTTCAGGAGTGCACACAGAGAGAACATGCTGCCTTGTGTAGGTTCACGCCAGGCGCTGCCCAAAGTACCAAGGACAGTGCTGGATTTTAGGAAGAGGTGAGTTTTTGTTTTGTTAAAATGACCTACAGTATCCTCATTTAATCTGGTCATGGAATCTAAAAGCTGTCACCAATACATCGCTTGTGGAGCATTAATATGCACAGCATAAAGTGCTGGTTGAACAACCCTGGCAGGAGAATTGTGTAGGCAATCTGGGGGGGTTTAACCCTTTAAGTGCCAAGCACGTAACACCTACGTGCTGGCTTGGCTGGGCCTTAAGTGCCAAGCCCGTAGGTGTTACGTGCTCGAATTTCCCTGCTCCTAGTATAAAAAATAAAAATGAAAAATACTCACCTGACCCCT
The DNA here is from genome assembly GCA_027917425.1 of Gastrophryne carolinensis. Classification (NCBI taxonomy): domain Eukaryota; kingdom Metazoa; phylum Chordata; class Amphibia; order Anura; family Microhylidae; genus Gastrophryne; species Gastrophryne carolinensis. The sequence goes on from CM051242.1 coordinate 109,295,706, forward strand.
CGTTGGATCCGGCCGGGTCTCCACTTTAATTTGGTGCCATCCGATCCCCCGTGGGGGGTCGGATAGCTCCAGGAGAGCCCCTGGAATAGCCCCCCCCCCCCCCCGCTTCGGCAGCAAATAAAAATGACATTTGCTTACCTGTGGTCGCGCTGCCTTGGGGGCGGGGCCAGGTGACATCATTGTGATGTCACCAGCAGCCGGCTTCTTCTGCCCAAGCCCCCGAGACTGAATCAGTCTGCTCGGTGCTTGGAGCACGGAGCAGAGGAGAGGGGTGTGATGCCCCCCCCCTCCTCCCCAGGCTCTCTGTTCCAAACAGCGAGCAGACTGTCAGCGGAGATCGCCGGGGGACACAGGATCGGAGGTGAGTAAAGTAAAAAAAATAAAATATTAAAGTTCATTTTTTTTATGTGTCTGTGTTTTTTTTATTCCACATTTAACCCCTTGTGAACTGGTAAGGGGTCCATGTGACCCCTTATACCAGTTCACAAGGCTGGGGGGGTGGCCTAGCAGGTGACTTGCCATTAACCCCCGGCACCCCCATTACCTGCCACCCCAAAGCCCAGGGGGGGGCAGAAGAGCCCGGGCCCACATAGGCTATGTGGGCTCGTAGGCTGCAGGGTGGGGGGGTGCCACAAAAGCTGGCCCCCCACTCTGTGCCTACAAGCCCCCATAGCTGGTCCTGGGCTGGTTACTTTGGGTAAGGGGGACCCCACATAATTTTTGGGGGGGATTTTTAAGGGTTTTTAACCCTTAAAAATCCCCCCCAAAAATGGGGTCCCCCCATTTGTGTTCTGTCATCCAGCAGCTATAAAAGGCTTCCAGCAGGTGAGCAGAAGCCAGTGATCGCCGAGGGGCACAGGGCTCCAAGATGGATGGGAGGTGAGTATTAAAAATAAAAAATAAAATAATTTTTTCTTTTTGTGTGTGTCTGTGTTTTTTTTTTACATTTAACCCCTTGTGAACTGTCAAGGGGTCCATGACCCCTATACCAGTTCACAAGGCTGGGGGAGGTGGCAAGTCACCTGTGACTAGCGGGTGACTTGTCATTAACCCCCGGCACCCCCATTACCTGCCTCCCCAAAGCCCAGGGGGGGGCAGAAGAGCCCAGGCCCACGGGCTATGCGGGATTGTAGCCTGCAGGGCCAGGGGCCACAAAAGCTGGCCCCTGCGCCCTGTTTCTACAAGCCCTGCATAGCTGGTCCCGAGCTGGTTACTTTGGGTAAAGGGGTCCCCCCAGGGAGGGGGGACCCTATGTAATTTTTTTTTCTCGATTTAACCCTTTGTAGTGTGGATGGTAGTTGTATTTTATTTGTAAATGTTATAGATTACTTGTTTCAGTTAGGGGGGGTCTCCTGGGCAGGAACGGGGGGCTACCGATAAATATGTGGTACCGTTCTAATCGGTAGAAATGGGGCTTTCACATGCAATATGCTTTTCCTTAATAAAATACATTTTTTATTTAAAATAAAGGAGTCAATTTTCTAAAAATGTTTTTATTTATTTATTTACTTAATAATATTGTAAAAACAAAATAAAATTTACAAACAAGACATTTCATGTTAAAGCCTAAACTCTGCTGCAAAAAATATAAATATAATTTTCCTGAAAATTACAGCAAAAATGGCGCAAAAATGGCGCAAAATGGGGAAAAATCACCTGTCAACAGAAGGTGACAAAATCTCAAGTAGGCTGGCAATTAAAAGGGTTAATAGTACCTCTGCATGTTGGGTATTGTTCTGTTCGGGAGACCTTGCGCTTTCAGACTTAGCTTGTTTTTTCTGGTTTGCATATTTATATTTTAGGAAAAGGTGTTTTTTATTCAGCTTTTTTATACATTTTTTAGGGAAACCCTGCGCAACCAAAGAATTCTTTGAGGAATTAATTCCAGAAAGATGAGCCCACTACAACAAGCTGGGTACGCTTAGTAAGCTTAACATGTGTACTTTCAGGGAATATATGGTTTATGGGGAATATTCCAAATGTAAAGGGTTGTTTTGGTTGAAAAATCGCAAGGTGCGCACTTTGTCTGCAGAACTGAAATTTTCAAGTAAAATTACCGTTACGCACATGCTTTACTTTGGGGTGTTTGGCAACTCTTCCCTTGACAGAACCTATGCATGTTGGGTATTGTTCTGTTCGGGGAATGTTGCTTTTTCAGATTAAACTTGTTTTTTCTTGTTTGTATATAGTTTTTTTTAGGAAAATGTGGCTTTGATTCTTCTTTTTTATCCTTTTTTTGGGGGAAACTCTTTGCAACCAAAGAATACATTGAGGAATTACTTCCAGAAAACTATGGGCACATCAACATGCTTGGTACACCTAGAAAGCTTGAGGTGTGAACTTCCAGAGAATATACAGTTTGTTGGGGGTATTTCAAATGTAAAGGGTTGTTTTTCTGGTAAAACTGCAAGGTGCGCATAGCGCATATCACAGTTGTATTTTTTCTGAAAATCCCCTAAAGCGCTATTTCAGTTTGAGGGAGTCTCCTGGGCAGGAAAGGGTGTCTACCTATACATATGTGGTATCGCTGTAACCGGGAGAAATTGGGATTTCACACGCAATAAGATTTTATTGACAAACTTACATTTTTTATTACAAAAAACACTACAAATTGTAAAAAAATAATTTTTTTTTATTTTTTTTCACATATTTCACCCAAAAATATTGAGAATACACCTAAAAATTACAAACAAGACATTTCATGTTAAAGCCCAGACTCTGCTGAAAAAAACAATATATCATTTTCCTGGGAAATCGCTGGAAATCCTTTCAAAAATGACAGTTGAACATGTGTAGCGCAATATAGTGAAACATGGTCTGGCAACAAGGAGTGGCAAATGCTGCAGGTTGGCACTGAAAGGGTTAATACAGTGGGCATCCCAAATGAGCAAAAACCCAATTTTATTTTACATAAAAGGTAAAAACACTGCTCTGCCTTTCTGGGGGGGGGGGTCACATCTGGGTTCCTCCCTTGAGCGCACCCCTGATTTTAGGATGTCTATGGGGTGTATCTGTGATCCCCTTTATATATATATATATATATATATATATATATATATATATACCGTATATACTCGAGTATAGGTCGATCCGAATATAAGCCGAGGCACCTAATTTTACCACAAAAAACTGGAAAATGTATTGACTCGAGTATAAGCCTAGGGTGGGAAATGGATGTGGGTTCTACCCCCGCTGCCCCCAACTTCATAGTCAGTCTGCAGGCTTCCTGCCTCATTCCCTGTGCAGACTTTAGGGCCTCATTCCCTGTGCAGACTTTAGGGCCTCATTCCCTGTGCACCCACCCCCACCGTACCTCAGCTCCTGTGTCTTGTGCAGGGAGGCGGGGATGATCTTCTCCCCCTCCACGGCCGCCATCTTTACCGGTCTCTGCAGCCCTGCTTCTTCATTCATTATGGGCAGGGGAGCAGCTCCTTCGCCGTCCCCTGCTCTGCTGTGCTGTGGGCTGGGATCGGTCGCCGCTCCGCTGGAGGCAGAGGGACCGCTCACCGCCGCCTCATGCATACTGGGAGGGGGGGGGGTGTTCACTCACCCTCGATGTCGGCCGCCATCTTGGCTGCGCAAGCCGCGTCTGCCGTCGGCTCCCCGTGGGTCGCTGCGGGCGCCGCCTCCTTCCTCGTCATCGGCAAACCCGCCAGCCAGTGTGCGCTCTTCTCCCCGCCATGCAGGTACTCCTCCCAGCACGTAGATGCTTCCGATGAGGGGGATGATGAAAGCGCAGCTTCCCGCTCCCTGCCTGCGCGTTCTCTCTGCCCGGCCGCCGAGCCTCTTCCCGCACTGCCACCACCTCTACGCCATTCGAGCGCCAGGCCACGCCCCCCTGTGTCCAAATCTCCACCTGCACTGACTCGAGTATAAGCCGAGGCGGCTTTTTTCAGCCCAAAAAGTGGGCTGAAAAACTCGGCTTATACTCGAGTATATACGGTATATATATATAGTGGTAAAGTGTATGGGAAAGTGCTAAATGATGTATATTTCTCCCTTGCTTTGCTCAATCAGGCACGATCCATGCCGGGTTTACAGGACCCCAGTCCACTTTCCCAGTGCTCTACAGGGTTTTCCCTAATCCCAGTTCTCACACAGGTGATGAGGCTAATTGTGGGGAAGCCAAATAAAAGGAGCCGATGAGGCTTTCAGTTTGCTGTTGAAGAGCCTGGGATGAGGAGCCCAGGCCTTGCTACTCACAAAGACTGACAGATCTGAATTGCAGCCGAATGACTTTTTTGTGTCACCCGAATCTGGGACTTGTGGATTAACAGCCGGGACTTGTATGCCCTGAAAGCAGACCTGTTACAAGGACTCGCAGTTTGCTGTTTTATTATATCCTGGACTTTACTAGAGCTGGTGAGGTAACCGCTTGTTGTACTGCATTGTAGGTTGCAACCTCCTCTGAAATTTAGAGATTTTTGGCTGTTGAATATATACTTTCAATAAATTGCTTACGATTTGAAGAAGAACTGTCGTCCGAGTCACTGCCGTTCGCCTCAGATCCTGACAATATATATATGCTAAACAACTTCAGAACGCTATAAATGTGTTCAATTTATATGTGTTCAAGAATATTATATGTGTATACTAACTACGGTAATTAACAAATAACAATACTAATAACATGAAATATTTGTCTGCTTGTCAACTAGTAATAATACTAATTATATGAAATGTCTGTCTGCTTGTCATGTACATAGGGCATTGAGGAAGCCGTGTAAGGCGAAACATGATACATGTCTGCCCTTTTTTAGAAAATTGATGAAGTACTGTACTGGTAACGCTTATGAGTTCTTTGGATGAGTGGAGACAAAGAATTGTAAAAGATACACACATTGTATAATACATGAAAGTCACAAATGGTCAATTCTGTTTTTAAACTTATTTAATAAATTGAAACTAAATCTACAATAATTGCAAGGTGTGGTTACAGTCCTGAGCCCTAAACATTTCTTCAGGGTAACCTATTCCTGAACAAAGATTGGTCAATATATATATGTGCTGAGGGTCTGAGAAAGTCCCTCAGATCTAACTACTGTACCCGGGGAGTGCATGATAGAATTATATTTAAAAAAAACATTTTTTATTACAAAAATAGTTGAAGCAGAACAAAACCCACAAGGCACACTAACCTTCCCCTTGGGGCATCCCAATCGGAATGAGTCACAGTGAGAAACCCCCCAGGGTGCCTTAAAACTCACCTGCTTTACGGTCTCCTTCATCAATGAGCCTTTGGATTGGGTAAAGGTTATCAATATGGGGGGCTTGATTCTAGGCTGGCCACTGGGGGGGGGGGTTGTCCTGCTCTAATGTCCGCACCAGTGCCCAGTTACATTTAGTTATTCTACTGCCTGTGAGTTATTGAGGTTCAAGGAATTGTTGTCCAATGAGATGGAGAGAAACTGTATTGAGGTGAAGAGGTTCTCCTGAATCGCCAACTAGGAAGACTATGAAAGTCAATGGCACTTTTTAAGTCTAAAAAGAGTAGGAATTTTTTTTTCACCTTTTTACACTGTAGTAATGACTTTCATTGTCTTCCTAGCTGTTAATTCATTAACAGTGAAATCCTTGAGATTTTTTTTTCAACTAAAGTGCATTTGATTTTTTTTTGGGCTGTTACTGAAGTGAGTCCAGTGTGTTGCAGTGATGATATGCCATGCTCTTAAGCTCCTCCTGGTGTCGACAGCACTGAATAGCAGCCTATCTCAAATTTCTAGGGTATTGAATTTCAACACAGTAGCCAGATATAATCACCAGTCCCACATAACCAATTGTGTTAAGCCTGGGCAAGAGTTAGGGGGGCTACATCTGTAAGTGTCACTGTCAGAAGTAATATTGGAGTATCCTGGAGTTCATTTTCATCTGGTGCAAGCAGACAATAGGGTTTGGAACGTGTTTGTAGGCCCCAATGCTGCTGGCAGAGTGGTGAGGCCAGAACAATTTGAGGCAGTTGTAGCTTATATGGCACTTAGTGGTACCAGTTCCATTGTATTGTCTTTCACCCACTCCATTTCTGACGAGAGGGCTGAGCACTCCTCCTCACTCCACTTGAAATCAGCATGGCCGTCCCAGCCACAAGTCATGGAGTCACTAATACTCTATGATGACATTCCTAGCTGGGGTATAATGGACCATCCACCTGCCCCTGCCCCAGTTGCAGACCTAGGGTTCCAATATGACCAACAAATTAAGTTGGAGGATGAGGACGTAGCCAGTGGACTATTGCAGGACCTATTGCCGACTACTGCAGCTTTCTTCAATGTTGAGGCTGAGAGGGAGGCTAGCAGGGAGGAGTGGGTGGAAGAGAATGCCAGGGGTATTGACGAGGTTCTAGACCCAATGTGAGGTGAAGGCCATCATCAGAGTTCAGAGGAAGAGGTGGTGTCACACAGCCCCAGACAGCCAGCAGAAGACAAAGACGAGTGCAAACCATCAGTGGTCAGCCCACTGCTACTACTGTCCACCAAGCCCAGGGACTGAACATGCCAAAGCAGCCTCAAAGGATCTCACCAGCATGGCATTTCAAGCAGTGCACAGACAACAATACACAGGTCAGGTGCACGCTGTGCCAACAGTCCCTGAAGCAAGGAAAATCAGCACCTCGTGCACCTCTGCAACTTCCATCTGGTGGAGACAGACAATTTGAAAAAATCTGATGGCGGTAGCTGTCCCATAATACCATTTCCAGTCGGCGGTACTTTTCTCACCAGGCCATCCCTGCCCTGCACCAGCAGGTTGTGGAGAAAATAAGGTATGCACTGGGAAATTACAACCACATCTCCACTGAAGCAAGCATGGGCAGGTTGCATCTAACTGCCCAGTGTTGCATCTCTCTAACTGCCCACTGGGTCAATGTAGTTGCGGCTGAGACTGAGGCGGTAAGCAATGTGGCGCATATCTTTCCACCACCCAGGTTTGCTGGAAATCAGTCTACCTAATATGCTTACTCCTCAAGCAGTCAGTGTAATCCCTGCCCCACCAATTTGAGCACTGCCATGGGAAAATGGCAGCTTGCAGTGCTAAAACTCATCTGTCTGGGTGAAAGACCCCACACTTCCCAAAAGCTGTGGACCAGCATCTAGAAGCAGACAGAGTGTCTGCTGCTGTTGCACCTTAAGCCTGGCAAAATGGTGTGCGACAACGGGGGTAACCTTGTAGCAGCCTCGGGCCAAGCCGGGTTGGTGCACATCCCTTTCCTCGTGCATGTGCTCAACTTGGTGGTGTAGAGAGTCCTGGTCCATTATTCAGAGATGGCGGAATTGCTGCATAAAGTGCGTACTAACACACAGGGGCCTTGAACTATAGGTATTGCAGATTACTAACAGGTGCCTTGAACTATAGGTATTGCAGACCACTAACAGGTGCCTTGAACTATAGGTATTGCAGACCACAAACAGATGCCTGAAACTATAGGTATTGCAGACCACTAACAGGTGCCTTGAACTATAGATATTGCAGGCAACTAACAGGTGCCTTGAACTATAGGTATTGCAGACCACTAACAGGTGCCTTGATCTACAGGTATTGCAGATAACATACAAGTACTTTGAATTATAGGTGTCAGGAATAGCCTTGTTACGTCTGTCTAGGTGGACTGTTTCCCTTAAGTTTTCCCTTAGTTAAGATGGCGGCTTGTGTCTCAGCTGGGTGCCATCTTACTTCCTGTCATATATATAAACCTCTCAGGCCTGTTGCTCAGTGCTTGAGTATTGTGTTTGACTTCCTGCTTTTGAAGTTCTCCAGCCTGGAACTTGCTCTCCGGTTTGTTCCTCCTTTTGCGGTTTACCCTGCAAGTCCTTGCTACCTGCTGACTGTTAATCAAGTCTCTTTCTGATACCTCGCCTGGATCTCTGCATATCTTCTCGTCTCTGCCATTGGACTCCATCAGTATTCGCCAGTATCGTGACAGGATACACAAGCCAAAAATGGAGTCCGCTGGGATTGGGAATTCGGAGGTTCGCATTAACCAGCTGCAGTCTACTCTGGCTAATATGCCCGACGAGATGCAGACGTTGAAAAATAAATATGATCATCTATGATTAAGGGCCGCTGAAGGACCCGAAACGCGTCAGAGTTCTATACTGTTTTTACCTGGCTTTGGATGTTTTTGACTTGTCTTGGAGACACTGATGATTTTAATACTTTTGGAATAAAGAATCTACTTTTAAGGAAGTGCGGATCCACCATTTTTTCTTCAAAATAAATATGATGCCTTTGAAGGACAGACTTCTCACAATGTCCATATTTATGGACAAGCAATTCAAGAGCTACGTGGGGCGGTGCAGACATTATCTGACCGGATGGCTCACTTGGAGGCTCAAGCTTCTGTACTACCTACTTCCGTGCCTGCCATGAGTCCTAAGTTGCCACCATTCAGATTTGGCGGAGATCGTGACAAATTCAGGGGATTCCTCAATCAATGTAGGCTATACTTTGATGCAAATCCAACCCAGTTTCCTACTGACCAGTCTAAAATCCTGTGTATCATCATGTTGCTGACACATAAAGCCATTGCCTGGGCTAGTCCTCTGATTGAGACCCAAGACCCCCAGCTGAACAACCTTGAAGACTTCATCAACGCCATGAGTCAAATGTTTGATGATCCCAATCGAGGTGCTACAGCTGAAGCAGCACTACTAGCTTTGTGCCAAGGCAGACGCCCCGTCACCGAGTATGCAATGGAGTTCAAGAGGTGGGCTATCGACAATGATTTGAATGACGCAGCGAAAATGTCTTTCTTTAGGAAAGGACTTTCCAGCTCATTAAAAGATGAACTTGCCCGTGCAGAGGCCCCTTTAGGCTTAGACGACTTTATTAACCATTGTATTAGAATTGACACCCGACTGTCTGAACGACGACAAGAGAAATTGGCTACCTTGAATTTTGATACTAAGCAGTACCCTTCTTTTCCTGTAGCTACTTCTAAGGAACCGCAAGGAAAGATTCAAAGGGAATCGGGAAGTGAGCCGATGCAAGTAGATTCCATACTAAGGCGTGAAAGCGTTGACAGAAGAGAGCACAGGCTCCGGGAAAGTTTATGCTTCTACTGCGGAAAATCTGACCACTTCCTTATCAACTGTCCTAGCCACCCTCGGAGATTAGTAGCAGCTATTATGGATCCTGACTTTTCGGACAGAGAATCAATTGTTTCCGAAACAGAATTATCAGAGAAAGCAGTTATCCATTCTATGTCATCGGTGGCCCCTCATATTAAGAAAGAAAATAAAGACTCCCACTGCTTCCTTCCCATTAAGTTTCTGTCTAATTCTCAGTGGATTTCTGCCTCTGCTAAGGTGGACTCTGGGGATAGTGGCAATTTCATGGACCTTTCTTTTGCCCAAAAGCATGGGGTCAGATTTAACAAAAAACTCTCACCCTTGGTAATGGAAACCGTAGATGGATCTCCACTGAGCTCTGGGCCTGTGGATCAAGAGACAGAGCCACTTGAGATCATTATAACACCCCAGCACCGTGAAGTTCTCTCTTTCCTGTTGATCTCATCTCCACATTTTCCGGTTATTTTAGCCTACCATGGTTGCAAGCACAGAACCCTGTCATCAACTGGGAAACTAAAGAAATACATTTCCCTGGGGAGGATGGTCTTTCAACAGGGTTCTCTGAACAAGAGGCTCGATTCAGAGAGACACAAAAAAACTTCCGTTTTAGTGCCGTTGTCATTTTCAAAAGTTCCCGCTCTCGTATGAATGTGCGAGTGATTCTATGCATGCATTGTAAACGTTCTGTACGAGTACGAGTACGAGGATGTCATTTTCCATCGAGACTTTTCTGATTCATTTTCTCAGGCAACAACGTAGCCTTTCGTTTTTGCCCTTTTCCCATTGTATCCTCACACGAATCCTTTACGTTATCCGATAGATTCTGTTTCACTTTTACCCAAAATAATCGTCCAGACGGAATCCTTACGATCTTGCGCCTGCGCACTACCAACTTAACTCATTAAAGTGCTCGCATACATACCACTTAGCGCTATCCTGCAGCTTCCCTTTTGATCCTTTAAAGCTCACCCTAACCACTTAGCGCTATCCTGCAGCTTCCCTTTTGATCCTTTAAAGCTCACCCTAACCACTTAGCGCTATCCTGCAGCTTCCCTTTTGAACCCTTAAAGCTCCCCCTAACCACTTAGCGATATCCTGCAGCTTCCCTTTTGAACCCTTAAAGCTCACCCTAAGCACTTAGCACTATCCTGCAGCTTCCCTTTTGAACCCTTAAAGCTCACCCTAACCACTTAGCACTATCCTGCAGCTTCCCTTTTGAACCCTTAAAACTTACCCAAATCACTTCGCGGTTAGGTTCTTCTTCCATTTTAGGTCCCTAAAACTTACCCAAACCACTTGGCGGCTAGGTTTTTCGTCATTTACCGCACCCTAAAACTTACCCAAATCACTTCGCGGTTAGGTTCTTCTTCCATTTTAGGTCCCTTAAACTTACCCAAACCACTTCGCGGTTAGGTTCTTCTTCCATTTTCGGTCCCTAAAACTTACCCAAACCACTTCGTGGTTAGGTTCTTCTTCCATTTTCGATCCCTAAAACTTACCCAAATCACTTCGCGGTTCGGTTCTTCTTCCATTTTAGGTCCCTAAAACTTACCCAAACCACTTCGCGGTTAGGTTTTTCGTCATTTACCGCACCCTAAAACTTACCCAAATCACTTCGCGGTTAGGTTCTTCTTCCATTTTAGGTCCCTAAAACTTACCCAAACCACTTCGCGGTTAGGTTCTTCTTCCATTTTAGGTCCCTAAAACTTACCCAAACCACTTCGCTGTTAGGCTCTTCTTCTATTTTAGGTCCCTAAAACTTACCCAAATCACTTCGCGGTTAGGTTCTTCTTCCATTTGAGGTCCCTAAAACGTACCCAAACCACTTCGCGGTTAAGTTCTTCTTCCATTTTAGGTCCCTAAAACTTACCCAAACCACTTCGCAGTTAGGTTCTTTTTCCATTTTAGGTCCCTAAAACTTACCCAAATCACTTCGCAGTTAGGTTCTTCTTCCATTTTAGGTCCCTAAAACTTACCCAAACCACTTGGCGGCTAGGTTTTTCCTCATTTACCGCACCCTAAAACTTACCCTTTTTTTTTGGCCTGGCCTAATAAAACTTTTATTAACTTTTTAAAATAATTAAAAATGTTAAACAATTTTAAAAATAGCGACAGCAGAACAGCCCCAGGACCCAGGACTCTACTCCTCTTCGTCTTCTTCTGTTGTCCCCAACGAGTCAACCATCACCTTCATATTGGCCACCAACGCAAGGACCCTCCGATTCATTTCCAAAATTTGTTGCCGTGTGGTCCCTGTAAACTTACCCAAATCACTTCGCGGTTAGGTTCTTCTTCCATTTTAGGTCCCTAAAACTTACCCAAACCACTTGGCGGCTAGGTTTTTCGTCATTTACCGCACCCTAAAACTTACCCAAATCACTTCGCGGTTAGGTTCTTCTTCCATTTTAGGTCCCTTAAACTTACCCAAACCACTTCGCGGTTAGGTTCTTCTTCCATTTTCGGTCCCTAAAACTTACCCAAACCACTTCGTGGTTAGGTTCTTCTTCCATTTTCGATCCCTAAAACTTACCCAAATCACTTCGCGGTTCGGTTCTTCTTCCATTTTAGGTCCCTAAAACTTACCCAAACCACTTCGCGGTTAGGTTTTTCGTCATTTACCGCACCCTAAAACTTACCCAAATCACTTCGCGGTTAGGTTCTTCTTCCATTTTAGGTCCCTAAAACTTACCCAAACCACTTCGCGGTTAGGTTCTTCTTCCATTTTAGGTCCCTAAAACTTACCCAAACCACTTCGCTGTTAGGCTCTTCTTCTATTTTAGGTCCCTAAAACTTACCCAAATCACTTCGCGGTTAGGTTCTTCTTCCATTTGAGGTCCCTAAAACGTACCCAAACCACTTCGCGGTTAAGTTCTTCTTCCATTTTAGGTCCCTAAAACTTACCCAAACCACTTCGCAGTTAGGTTCTTTTTCCATTTTAGGTCCCTAAAACTTACCCAAATCACTTCGCAGTTAGGTTCTTCTTCCATTTTAGGTCCCTAAAACTTACCCAAACCACTTGGCGGCTAGGTTTTTCCTCATTTACCGCACCCTAAAACTTACCCTTTTTTTTTGGCCTGGCCTAATAAAACTTTTATTAACTTTTTAAAATAATTAAAAATGTTAAACAATTTTAAAAATAGCGACAGCAGAACAGCCCCAGGACCCAGGACTCTACTCCTCTTCGTCTTCTTCTGTTGTCCCCAACGAGTCAACCATCACCTTCATATTGGCCACCAACGCAAGGACCCTCCGATTCATTTCCAAAATTTGTTGCCGTGTGGTCCCTGTAACAAACGGAGAAAAGATCATTAGTTTGATACCAATACATGTTTGCCACCTGTGGATTGAATGTTTTTAAGTTACACCAATAAATAAAGGCTACATATGTAATTCTGTTAAGTCATTAAGCTAAGGAAGTGGCCACAGGTCAGTCTGTCAAGTCATTATGCTAAGGAAGTGGCCACGGGTCAGTCTTATATTGCCATTGGCTAGGGCTTGATGTATCTGTGTGTTGATGTCAAGTACCACATAAATGCAAATAATGCCCGAACTACTTACTTGGTTGGTGGCCGAGAGATGGCTCGTTGGGGACAACACGATGATGTCCTGGGCCCTGGCTCTGCTGTGAAGAAGTGCCTGTAGAAACATGGGAAATACGTTCAGTTTTCTGGTCAAATTCCTCAGTAAGCAAATGTCTATTGGCAAGTCTGGTTCACATCACTCACCTTCTCCAGGTTCTGCTTGGAGCACATCTGCTGCCTCTTCCACTACCTCACCCGCTCCCGAAGCATCTAGACAAACAAATGAAAGGAATCAGTTGGGTAGAAGATAGCATGTATATGTGTGTGCGTAGACATGAAGAGTGACATACCAGAGGCTCCCGCATGCGTAGCAGGGTACGACTGCCTGCCCACGCTGTGCCACCCCTCCTCTGTGGTAAGGTCCAGGGGCTGGTCTGAGGAGCCCACAGAGGAGGGGTAGGCCCGTCGCCCTAGAGATCCACCACCTTCACTCCCAGCTGCAGAATCATGCAGCACTGGTCGGCCTGTGCGCCTCCGGGTGCGGCAAATGCGGAAATCCATTTCCAACACTAACAAAGAAAAGGCATTATAAATAAAAGGCCTACCTTCTGTCGCAGTTACATCTTGCATGCAATCGCTATGTACTTACTTGGGAAATGGATACCGAAAAATCTCCGCACCCGGGGCATGTGCAGTCGTTTCAGGTCCGACCAATGCTGCATGATCTGTGTGTGGGTGAAGGTGGTGTCGGTCTGATGTTGGATCTCTGCGATGATCTCCAGGGCGACGTTTTGTTTTTCAAACGAGTTGGGCAGGTAGTCGTACCTGCGCTCCAGCATGGTCTACAAAACATAAATCAAACATAGCAATAAATTATAAATGCCTATCCCGAAGTGCCAACAATACATTATTTGGTTCTATCACATTAACACATACACACACACACTTCTAGCCTAAGTTAACTTTCCAATCTGGCCGCACTGTTGTTTGGCACGTGTGTGGCGTGTGTTTGGGTGTGCATGTAGTTTAACCAAATTTTGTACAAATCTCATACTTCGTGCGCATCCTTAACATGTCGAGCAGCATTTAGATGTCACTTGAAAGGCCTACAAAGACACTTACGAGCATGATGATCTCTTCTTATTGGCGGGTGAAGATAGTGGGCGCCATCTTTCTTCTTCTTCTCGGCAGCAGATAAGTAATGCCCCAGCGGTTTCCGGGTTCCTCCGTGCGAACGGCCGGACGTGCGCGTAAGCGAACGCGTAGGCGTCACACGGCGGATACCTTATTTAAAGGTCCCTGCACACACAGCTCATTCTCTTTGAGTGTCCATGCAAAATGCCAGCCAAAAAAGCAGCACCTAAACCTGAAAAGGAGACCACGCTAAAGAAGGCTACCAAGCGGCCTGAGCATGTCGAGGGCCCCAAAACAAGGTCTCAAGAGGCAAAAGCGAAGCTAAGGCCTACAACAAAGGCTGCGCAAAAAAAGGAGGTTGCAGCAGCCAAAACAAAGACCAAGGCACCAAAGGCTACAGCAGCTCATGCCCTCTAAACGGGTAAGAGGGTACGAAGCCCCACCCTGCCCCACATACCCCCCCCACGTGGCACCAAGACACTTGCCAAAGGGTCCAAACACAGGCCAAGAAGCCGCAGCAGGTCCAGGAGCCGCAGCAGGTCCAGGAGCCGCAGCAGGTCCAGGAGCCGCAGCAGGTCCAGAAGCCGCACCAGGGCCAGAGGCCGCAGCAGGTCCAGAAGCCGCAGCAGGTCCAGAAGCCGCACCAGGGCCAGAAGCCGCAGCAGGGCCAGAAGCCGCAGCAGGGCCAGAAGCCACAGCAGGGCCAGAAACCGCACCAGGGCCAGAAGCCGCACCAGGGCCAGAAGCTGCAGCAGGGCCAGGAGCCGCAGCAGGGCCAGGAGCCACAGCAGGGTCAGAAGGCCAACATCCAAAAGCAGCCACAGCAGGCCCAGAAGCCCCAAAAGGAAGGCAAGGCCAAGGTCCCCCTCCCCACCCGCACGTGGCTACCAAACCAAGGCCAAGAGTGGCCGACCCACCAGCTCTGGCTCACCACAGCCAAGTACCTCAAAGGGCCCACAGAGCCACAGGGCCACAAGCAGCAGCTCCAGCTCCTACAGACCCTCTTTTCCTCGCCCACATTCTCCTCCAGCACAGGTTGTCAGGCATTCCCCCTATGCCACATCAACACCTGCAACTTCAGTGGCCACCCAGCCACGAACACCCAGTCCCTTTCCAAGTCCAGTACGATCAACAGCCAGCCTCCAGTCCTCGACGTCTCCTACATACCCCCAGGCAAGAATGTCACCCCATTTGCCACCAAACACTGAGGAGCCACAACCACCGCAAACAGGGCGCACATTGCGCAGAGGCCACTTGAGTGGCCGTTTTGGTGAGTCCCAAACTCTGGCATTGGCTAGTGGGCTAACGTTATATTATGATGAGCTATATGGGAGCAAATCCAAATCTGCTAGCAAGCAGCGCAAATGCGAAATTTTGGCAGAACTCACCAGACAAGTCAATGCAGTGGGGGACGAACTCAAAGATGTAGAACAGATTCAGCGGAAGATCTCGGACCTGAAATATGCCGTACGGAAGAAACAGAATAAAAGGCGGCAGTACAGGTACATAGCTTATTTGTTGGTTTTTAGTCTTCTTGTCTATCCATCAGTGCGCTTAATTATGATTACTATGTTTTTCAGCTTACAAACTGGTGGAGGATTCCCCACTAAATTGAAATTTACCCAGGCTGAGGAGATGGTGCTGGGCCTGCTACATCCTGTTGCGTTAGAGGGACACCCGGCACAACAGGACACGGACAACCCGCCAATTCCAGCAGGTTAGTAATGTGTGAATGACCCCAAAAATGTGGGAAAAATTCTAATTAGGCAGCAAGGCATATCTAAACACATGGCCCTAGGGTGTGGCTTGTAGTAGAGTGATCACTTTGACCAGGGTGTGTCATGTGTGTTGACAGGTAATGTGCAAATGAGCATGACCATACATGATGTTTAAGAACATTTAGGAAGAGTAGGAAACTATGGAGCTTAGGAAATGAATACGTGATATGTATTTATTGACAATCACACGCCACACTAACATCTTTTGCTGTTGGGCAATTTGCTAAGAGCTGGGTTTGGGGCCCAACGGCTTAAGATGGTGTGATTGAAATGTTTAAGAGATACAATGTTCCCCACCAGAATCATATTGTAACTGCTATTTGCCAGCTTAGTGTGTTAACTTAATGGCCTATAAGGGATGTGGAAACACACACAACAGCCATTACTTGCCTGTTTGTTTTTCGGCACGTGACCAATGTGTCTATTCTGGTTCAACAATCCATGCACAATATAATGGCATTCATAGTGAAGGCCAAGTGGCACCGTTGTGGTAGTGGCCATTCCTGCTTGGCCACGTTTTTGTTTGAAGCATATGTGTTATTAACCATCACCAATGCATAGTTGTGTGTTTACATTGTTGTTTTTCTTCTAATGCAGCCCAGCCTCATCCCTCAGCTAGTGGGGGCTCCTCTGCCATTTTACCTCTGCCGTCTTCTTCCGTGCTGCCTAGGACCCAGGATCTGAGATCTACGGTAAGTGTTTTTTGATGCTGTTGCATATGCATGTGGCTTGCCATGTTTTTATTGTCTGATTTACATATGTATTCCCCACACTGAACCTTTTTGTTTTACATGTCCCCAACAGAGTCACACACTGATGGAGGAAATCCAGGAGCTGGAGGAGGATGGAAGCTTCCTTGGAGCTTATGAAGATCTCCCCCTGGGCCAGAATCTGCAACTGTTCCAAAATGTTTCTCTGACAAATCCTCAGCAGCAGAGGGAAGCTGCATGCTGCCTGCACATCGTGGGCAGCATGCAGAGACTGCCCCTCCAGTCCCCAGTTTCAGATCTGCTGTTGAGGATTTGTCCAGCATACCTGTGGCTGTTGGGGGTCCTAGAGCAACATCATCTGCACGCCCCACAACCCGGGGAATTGGGAGGCATACTAAGCAATGTCGCCCAGTTTCCCAGGGTAGGGGCGTGCAGATGATGGAGGCAGCATAGCTCCATGAGAGGCGGCTTTTTCGTCGGCAAAATCAACACAATCACGAAAATATTATTGGGCAATTAGATCAACTCAATAATACCTTAAGTGCCATGCTGACTGAATTTAGGACCCACATGGCCAACTTGACATCAGAAATCAGGTCCAGCATGGCAGAAATGCAAAATAACCAAAGAAACATTTTGGAACAGTTGCAGATTCTGAATGCAACACATGCCCAGGTTAGGGCCCACCCCCAAGGGCCCCAACCTGGGTTCTATGGGCATCCCCCATATTAATGTGTATTTGGCATGAATCTGTTCTACATCTTTGTTCGACATCCCCACTGGATTGACTTGTCTGGTGAGCCCTACAAATCTTGCATTTTGAGCTGCATTTACTAGTATGTTTAGGATTTGCCCCCATATAGCTCATTAAACTCCTGAGGTAGCCCACTAGCCAATGCCAGAGGACAAGCCTCACTGAAGCGGCCACTTAAGCTGTTGCGCTGCAGCCTTGCCCATAATTACATTTGTGGTGGCTCCTCATGTTTGTAGCCATGATTGGGTGACATTCTGGCCTGGCAAACTAAGACCTTGGACCCTGGCTGTGATTGTACTGTACTTGGATTGGGACTGGGTGTTCTTGTTTGGGTGGCCCACTGAGAAAGAGGTGTAGATGTGGCATAGGTATGTCTGCTTTCAACCTGTGCCTGTGGAAAGTGTGGGCAAGCAGGAGAGGGCTTATTTGTGTGCATTTTTGTGTTATGGAACATGTTTTGACATTAATTTAATGTCCATGTCTTCCCCCGAAGTATGTGAGTGGCCATCACCTACCATTATGTTGTTAAAAAACGAACCTTTTAAAAAGTTAAAAAACTTTTGTTGACCAAGTTAATGTCTGTGGTTTTTTGATTAAGAAATATGAGCTCAAGTAGCCACCAATACAAACACTAACAAATATTTCAAAATAAGTCCACAAACATTATTGTTGATTGGTGTAACTAATTCATTATTGTTTTGGTCAAAATTAAAATAAACCAAAAAAATACAAAGTTAACAAAACAATAACAACAAAGAAAGTCCCAAGAAAAATAAACAAAGCCAAAAAAATTATCCAAAATGTGTGGCGATTAAATTATCACGGACGGCTTGGCCAGACGCACTGTGCTGGCCAACATAGGCGTCCTCAGCCTCATCGGCGGGTGGAGAGGGTGGCAAATCAACATAGCGGGGGACCCGCTGCAAGATCGCAAAATTATGCAGCGCTGCACAGGCCATAATTATATTGATGACCTTTTTGGGGTCATACTGAAGGGAGCCCCCATTGTGGTCCAAACACTGAAATTGGGTCTTCAAGAGTCCAAAGGCCCTCTCCACCACTGCCCTGGTTTTTCTGTGCGCCCGATTATAGGCCTCTTGTGCTGGAGTCTGTGGGCGGAGTACAGGATTCATCAGCCACGGGAGGAGTGGATACCCCGAATTTCCTAGAAAAATTTAAGGTAAACAAATATTACCATTAATGCATACATTGCAGGGCCCAAATCCAAAAAATACATGATTAAGAAGGTAGGTGACATTGTCACCAAAACATGAGCATACATATTGCACAGGCAAAAGCAAGAAATAAACATATCTGATAGATGGGGGACCAAAGTTGTCAAAAAATATTGCGGATGCTGGGCAATCAGGCAGACTGGTACCAGCTATTGTTTCCTGTCTGTGCTTCAGAACAATGTAGGATGGGTTAACTTTACATGACCCATTTTCAGCTTTGTCTGAGTCCAAAACAGGTATAAGCCGGCCCCTGCACTCTACTCAGTAAGTGTAATGCAGGTAAGCAAAGATGGCGCAGACCCTCTGCTAAAGTCACTAACAGATTGACCGAAAAGTGTGGGGAAGACTGTTTAAGACTTTTGCTCAAATTACACTTTGGAGTTGAAACAATGCAGGACAAACATTTTGCCTGCCAATGTAGTTTGGATAATGTAATGGGTCCAGTCAGGTTTCACATGTTCCCAAGGTGATGACCAAGCCATCGTTTAAGAAAGGTGAATCCAACCAAAATCCAAGCCATACATATAAACTAAAAAAATGTAATTGGACTCAACTTACCAAGGAGCCATGCACCCGCAAATTCCCCTGACTCAAACCGACGGAATAATCCTGATCTGCGAAGGATGTAGGCGTCATGGGCTGAGCCAGGGTAGCCTGCGAGGACGCTAAGAAAGCGCATGTCCTGGGCCACCACTGCTTGCACATTCAGTGAGTGGCCCATTTTTCTGTTCCTGGGTAAAAAGATTTAAAAATGACATCATTAACGCTTTGAAAATTAGTCAAACGCTCAATTCTAACACCCTAAGTCAAACGTTATCATCAACTAACACTAAACAACTACCTTAAATTTAAGTGCCCACCAAAAGGAGATGTATGTTAGAGCCTTTAAAAGGTTGAGTTACTTGTTCCATTTTAAGTACACTTTCAAATGTTTGACTTTGACCGAACTGTTTTTTTTTCTAAGTGCAAAATACGGTCCATTGGTTCACATACACTCTTTGCAAGGAGGGAGGATTAGCAAGGAGGGACTGATTCCAATGAGGGAATATGTAAAAGGAGAGACTAGTAACATAGAGGGCATAATTAAAAGGAGGGACTATTAACAATGATGCAATAATTACAAGGAGGGACTATTGTCAATGAGAGATTTATTAAAAGGAGGGACTAATAACAATGATGCAATAATTACAAGGAGGGACTATTATCAATGAGGGATTTATTACAAGGAGGGACGAAAACAAATGATGTTATTGACCAAAGGAGGGACACCAAAAAATAAAAAAAAAACAAAATGGAAGAATAAACTTGCCTGTATATGTACTCGTCGCAAGCAGGAGGGACAAGGGCAACGTGGGTGCAGTCAATGGCACCCATGACGTTGGGCATGTCGGCGATATTATAAAATGCCAGCTTAATCGCGTTTCTGGCTACCTTATCCTCAGGAAAACAAATATATTTCCGAGTTATGGTAGCTATGCCTTCCAAAAACTTGGATAGGGCGCGGCTCAGCATAGGCTGTGAGATCCCCACGGAGAGGGCACCCAGCCTCTGGAACGAGCCGTTCGCCAAAAATTGCAGGCAGCCAAGCATCTTGGTCATACCTGAAATTGCTTGCCCCTTCCTTGTGGTGTGGGCTACCCATGGCCACAGCTCACTATACAATTTATGGAGGGAAGCGCGATTAAGCCTGGTGAGCTCGAACAGCTCAACGTCATGCATGCCATTGATGTCCATGCGTCGCTGCCGGTGCAGTCTGGCCTCTGACCTCCGGACGATCTCAATGCCCATGAGCTGCAGATCCTCATGCTCCTCAAATGCAGTAGACTTGTCCATGCCTGCTAGTTCCGACATCAAAATGGTCCCGTAAGTGGATCGACAATGAAACGGATTTATTGGGTGTTGGCCCATTGGCAATCAGCTCTCTGAATTAATCGCCAGCCCATTGCAATAACATAAGTTTTCTGAACAGTCGAAACATTTCAGATTTGGTGGAAAAAAGCTCCCGAAATAGCGAAAAACTTCTGATTTGCTTTGGATCATCGAAAGAGCATATACGCATTTTCCCGAACGTTCGTATGAATGAAAAATGGACGAAAAAAAGCAAAAAAATTACAAACACCCACCAAAACTTTCACAAACAGCTACGGAAGTCCGGACGAATGTGTCTCTGAATCGAGGCTAAGATTCTAAAGAACCAGTTGAAAATAATAAAATGGTAGAATTACCCTCTGTATACAAGGACTATGCGGACGTGTGCGAAAAACAAAATGCCGACAAGCTTCCCCTACATCGATCTTATGACTGTCCCATAGAATTGCTTCCTGGTGCACCTATACCCTTTGGACACATTTACCCTTTGGCAGACCCCGAACTAAAAGCTCTCAAGGATTACATAGAAGAAAACCTGGCTAAGGGGTTCATTCGCCCATCTTCCTCACCTGCGGGGGTTCCCATATTCTTTGTAAAAAAAAAGGACGGTTATCTAAGACCGTGCATTGACTACAGGGAACTTAACAAAATTACAATCAAGAACCGCTACCCTCTACCATTGATTCCTGAGCTCTTGGAGAGAGTACAACATGCAAAGGTGTTCACCAAGTTAGACCTGCGTGGCGCTTATAACTTGGTCCGTATAAGACCCGGAGATGGATGAAAGACAGCGTTTAGGTCACGTTATGGACATTTTTAATATCTCGTGATGTCTTTTGGTCTTTGCAACGCCCCTGCTACCTTCCAACATCTTGTCAATGATATCTTCAGAGATCTTTGGGACCAGTTTGTAGTCATCTATTTGGATGATATCTTAATTTTCTCCAACTCTATGGAAGAACATCAGAGACATGTGAAATTGATTCTGGATCGTCTAAGGAAGAATCAACTCTACATTAAAATTGAAAAATGTGAATTTCATCAAACTGAAATCCAATTTCTGGGTTATATCATTTCACCCCGTGGTCTACACATGGACCCTAGCAAGATTAAAGCAATAGTAGACTGGCCTACTCCATAAATGATGTTCAACGTTTCATAGGTTTTGCCAATTTTTATAGACGTTTCATTAGAAATTTCTCGGAGATCATAACTCCTATTACACAGTTGACTAAGAAAAGAAATGCCTTTGCCTGGTCTCCTCAAGCACAAGAATCCTTTTGTCTCCTAAAGTCCAAGTTCACTACAGCCCCAATGCTAGTCCATCCCGATCCAGAATGCACCTTCATTGTGGAAGTAGATGCTTCAGACTGTGCTATGGGGCTATTCTGTCTCAGAGAACAGGAGACAGGGGGTTATTGCATCCCTGTGCCTTTTTCTCCCCAAGTTTATCACCCGCTGAGAAGAATTATGATGTGGGGAATAAAGAACTGCTGGCCATTATTGCAGCATTCAAGGAATGGAGGCATCTCCTTCAAGGAATCTCACAGCGAATAATTGTTCTAACTGATCACCGTAACTTGGAGTTTGTTAGATCTGCCAAGTGTCTATCTCCCCGCCAAACTCGCTGGAGTCTCTTTCTCAACCAATTCAACTTTGTAATCTCATACCGGCCTGGATCTCGTAATGGGAAAGCGGATGCTCTATCTAGAATTTTTTCAAATGATTCCACTTTTATTATTCCACCCAAAACTATTGTTCCTGAGTCTAACTTTATTGAAGTAATCCAAAATAAGGACTTGCTGGAAGAGATAAGAGGCCTATAACACCGATTCCTTGCTGTCTCAACCATCTGATGAAGTGCACTTAACGCTTAAAAACAAGACGTGGATCTATGGGCAACAGCTATATATACCCAAAACAGTAAGATTAAAAATTCTAAAGCTAGTCCATGATTCTAAGATTGCTGGTCACAGGGGAGTGCAGAAGACACAGGAATTCCTATCTCGTTTCTTTTGGTGGCCCAATTATCAACAGGACGTAAGAAAATATGTATTGTCATGTGGCATTTGTGCTGGATGCAAGACTCCACGTTCTTCACCCTTGGGTTTGTTACAGCCTTTGCCAATCCCCTCTCGTCCCTGGGGTTCCATTTCATGGACTTTATCGTAGATCTACCTAACTTTAAAGGAAAAGATACAATTCTGGTAGTAGTTGACCGGCTTACCAAGGCTGCACACTTCATTCCATGTACCGGCCTACCTTCCGCTAAAGACACTGCTGACCTTGTAGTTCAGAATGTGTTTCGTTTTCATGGAGTTCCTGATGAAGTCATCTCGGATTGGGTACAGTTTACATCAAAATTTTGGCTGAGTTTTTGTTCAGCACTCGATATTGAGGTTAACTTATCAACCGCCTTTCACCCACAATCTACCCTGCTGTTTTACCTATGCCTGCAGTTGCGGAAAGGATCTCTAAATTACAGCAAAATTTGGAACTAATCAAGACAACGTTGGAGAAGGCTCAAGAAAATTACAAGAAGGCGGCAGATGTAGGCCAGCACCAATGTTTAAAGTGGGAGATAAAGTATGGCTTTCCACCAGAAATTTGAGACTCAAGTTGCCTTCACCAAAACTGGGACAGAAATTTATTGGGCCCTATAAGATTATCACGATTACTAGTCCTGTAGCTGTTAAGCTCCAACTCCCTCAGTCCATGAAGATTCATCCTGTGTTTCATGTGTCTCTGTTAAAACCTGTTGTGCTCAACCCTTTTCCGGAATGTATTCCTTCTCCTCCCGATGCAGTGGAGGTAGATGGGCAAGAACAGTTTATTGTAGAAGAAATCTTGGACTCTAGAATCTTTAGGAACCAACTACAATACCTTGTTAAGTGGCAAGGTTATGGGCCTGAAGAAAATTCTTGGGAACCTGTGAGTCATATGAATGCTCCCCGACTGATCAAACAGTCCTGACATCCTGGGAGGCCGAGACAGGTCACGTCCAGAGGCTGCTGTTGAGGTGGGAGTAATGTCAGGAATAGCCTTGTTACGTCTGTCTAGTTGGACTGTTTCCCTTAAGTTTTCCCTTATTTAAGATGGCGAATTGTGTCTGAGCTGGGTGCCATCTTACTTCCTGTCATATATATAAACATCTCAGGCCTGTTGCTTAGTGCTTGAGTATTGTGTTTGACTTCCTGCTTATGCAGTTCTCCAGCCTGGAACTTGCTCTTCGGTTTGTTCCTCCTTTTGCGGTTTACCCTGCAAATCCTTGCTACCTGCTGACTGTTAATCAAGTCTCTTTTTGATACCTCGCCTGGATCTCTGCATATCTTCCTGCTACTCCTGTGTTGACTTCCTGTGTTCTGGCCTAGTCTCTGCCATTGGACTCCATCAGTATTCACCAGTATCGTGACAATAGGTATTGCAGAACAGATGACCTGAACAATTGGTAACCACACTATTTTTTTTTAGTTCCCAAGAGGGTCTTTAATGCCCTGAACCAGGGGATACTGCACTAACAATAGATTTTGAAGAGCACTAACACACAAGTGCCCTGCACAATTGGTATTAAAGTGTGGTTCACCCCAGTGCCTAGATTGAGGGATAGCAGTACACACAAACCCCAGTGCTTAAATTAAAAGGGGAGTTAAGGCCACACACGAAACTTAGTGCTTATATGAAAATGTAGATTAAGGGGCCAAGCAAACCCTAGTGCTAAAATGAAAAAGGTGGGTTAAGGCCACACACAAACCCCAGTGCTTATAGCTTCTTGTAGGATAAGGGGATATACCCCGGTGCTTAGATGAAGAGGTGGGTTATGGCCGCACACAAACCCCAGTGCTTATAGCTTCTTGTCGGATAAGGGGATACACCCCAGTGCTAAGATGAAGAGGTGGGTTATGGCCGCACACAAACCCCAGTGCTTAAGCTTCTTGTAGGATAAGGGGGATACACCACAGTTTTTAAATGATGTTGTGGTATAAGAGTACACACAAACTCCAGTCATTAAATGAAAAGGTGGGTTAAGGTCTCACACAAAACCCAGTGCTTATAACTTCTTGTAGGAATAAGGGGATACACCCCAATGCTTAAAGGAAGATGTGGGTTAAGCCGGACCTTCAGCGTGATATAATGAAAAGCCCAAACCCTTAAAAAACTATTCCCCAGCATCTAAAATTAATATATTTTAAAGTTTTTAGTCACTTACCTATTATTCTTTCCCCCACCGGGCTGCAACTCTGTTCAGGACTCTAGGATACGGGCGCCGCCATCTTGTCTCAGAAACATCACATATACCGAGGAGAGGAGAGCGGAATAAAGTACAGGGCTGGGGTTATAGCTGTGCTTTGCACAGAGAAGAGCTGGGGTCAGGGAAAAGTCAGCAATCCCAGATTGAAGAACAACACAGTCAGAAAACACTTCCTGTTTACAGGCTGCCTGATGTTGCATGAGCCGCCATCTTGGATGTTTAAAGGCTCATAACATGCTGCAGGTAGGATGATTTTTAATGTGAGCAATCTGTATGTACAGGGTGTGGGAAACATATAAGATATGCTCTTATTCAGGGTGAAGGTCCGTTTTAAGGGGGCACACAAAACCCAGTGCTTATAGCTTCTCGTAGGATAAGGGGATATACCCCAGTGCTTACAGGATATTGTGGGATAATAGTACGCACAAACCTCAATGCTTAAATTATGACACTACAATTGCAAGACAAGCCACATGTATACTATACATCTGGTACCCGGCTGTCATATCAGGAAACACCAGAATATACACAGCTTGAATCCTCCCCCCCCCCCCTTTAGAACTATTTGAAGTCTTCCTCCTTAGCGATTAGGAATATCTAAAAAAAAACTAATCTCCTCTCTAAATCCGCCCCCTCACCAACCCGCCCAATCATTCCTCTAAGTGCCCTTATTCTCCCCTTTCTCTTATTTCCCGCCTTCATTTCTATTCCTCCTATACTTCTTGTTGTGAAATACATTTGGCCAAAGACCCTGCCGATACTCCCTTTTGTAGGGTGCAAACTAGAAATGGATATTTTTGCTTTTTGAATTGTCCTAGAAAACTGTTTTTTTGCTGTCCCTCCCTGTAAGATGGCAGGTCATAGGTGTGGCAATTAAATCATTGATACACACAACAATGGAAATTAATGGAGGTGGCAGAGCTTTACAGCTAAAACAAGCACCATTTTCTGGGATTAGAGTGAAGCAGGAGCACTTAAAATTGACAAAAGGTACTCTTCTTGGGGGGAGTAATTCAGGTGATGTTAGTTAAAAATGTGGGTTTTGGTCTGCTTTAAGTGCCAGGCTACCTGGAGTTTTTGTCACAAACTGTTGCCAGACCATTTTTCACTATTTTGCGTTACGCATGTTCAACTCAATTTTCAACTCAATTTTCCCAGGAAAATTATATATTGTTTTTTTTCAGCAGAGTCTGGGCTTTAACATGCAATGTCTGTGTTTATAATATTTTAAGTGTATTCTCAATATTTTGGGGTGAAATATGTCCATAAAATCTTATTGCAGGAATTCTTAATTTCTCCCAGTTACAGTGGTACCACATATGTATTGGTAGACACCCTTTCCTGCCCAGGAGACTCTCCCCAAACTGAAACAGTGCTTTAGGAGGTTTTCAGATAAAATACAACTATGCTATGTGCTATGTGGCCCTTGCAGTTTTTCAAGAAAAATAATTTTCTGGAAGAAATTCTTCAATGAATTATTTGGTTGCACAGTGTTTCCCTAAAAAAGCAGAACCAAACTCACATTTTCCTAAACAAAACAATATGCAAACAAGAAAAAAGTATAAAAAAGCAAGGTCTCCCAAACATAACAATACCCAACATGCATAGCTTCTATCAAGGGAAGACTTGTCAAACACCCCAAAGTAAAGCATGTGCGTAAGGGTAATTTTACATACAAATTTCAGCTCTGCAGACAAAGTGAACAGCTTGCGCTTTTTCTAACAAAACAACCCTTTACATTTGGAATACCCCCCACAAACCATATATTCACTAAAAGTAAACGTGTTAAACTTTTGAAGCTTACCCAGCTTAGTAGTAGTTGTAGTGGGCTCATCTTTCTGGAAGTAATCCAGGAAAAATATATATTATTTTTTTGCAGCAGAGTGTAGGCTTTAACATGAAATGTCTTGTTCGTAATTTATTATAACATTTTTTTTAATTATTTTGAATTAAAAAAAATAAATAAATTGTCTACTATTTTAAATAAAACATTAAAGAAAACCATATTCCATGTAAAAGTCCCATTTCTCCTGATTTCAACGGTACCTCATATGTATTGCTAGCCCCCCATTCTTGCAGAGGAGACCCCCAAACTGAAAAGAGCACTTTATAACATTTACTAATAAAATACAAGTACTATCCACACTATAAAAGGTTAAACAAAAAAATGGCGTAGGGTCCCCCTTCGGGGGGGGGGAGGGCACCAATTTTGGGGGGAATTTTAGGACTTAAAAATCCAGCCAGCACAGCCCCAATGGTCCAGTCCTTTCTGCCCCCCAGGCTTTGGGGAGACAGGTCATTTGGGGGGGCTAAGCCTTGTGAACTGGTATGGGGGTTATATGGATCCCTTATCAGTTCACAAAGGGTTAAATGTAAAAATTATTTTATTAAGGGGGGAGGTTTCCGAAGATATCGGAATACCCCTGGTTGGGAGTGTTTTAATGGGTTAATGTAAAAAAGATATACTTTCTACTGTTGGTGATTTAGTGATACTCTTATTTATTTACTAGTGTGGCAAGTATCAAGATCACAACACACATTAAATAGTTTTTCATAATGTGTCAATTGTACATAAAATCAACATCTTTCAGACAGTTAATCACAAGTCACTGTCTGCTGTCTTACAGTTTGTAGCAAGCAATGTACTCTTCTGTTTAACAGTTTGTAGCAAGTCACTGTTTTGTAGTTTGTAGCAAGCAAGAACAATCTGTTACTCCTCAGTTGCAGCAAGTTAGGGGTTAAAATATGTGCAAACGTTTCGCGGAAAGCTTCTTCAGTGCACTCTAATTCTAATAATACACAACATATAACAGTTTGTAGCAAGCATATTTGGTGTGTTGTATTATTCAATATACACATATGTATTAATCATAATATCTACCTTATATATAGTTGGTTCTAGAGGAGCACTTACTGACCAGTTGCCCTGGGTTGTGTTCCAAGTATCTTCTTATTCCTATGAGCATATACTAGTTAGTAATATGTGTCAGTGAAGTTTGTATGTATAGATGTATACAGATTACCTTATAATAGGCAGATCAGTGATCGCTGTGTCCATAGGTAACAGAATTTAGTTGTAATTGGACAGAGATGAAAACTCGGTCCTAATCCTTGTGTCTGTTGTATGGCCCAGGACTTATTATGTATTGTGCCTGGTGCCGATTTTTCTTCAGAGTGGCTGAATGCGGGATGTCTGGGGGAGAAAAGGGTGACACAAACTTACCTCTGTTCGTTGGTACCCGTCCCTAGAGTTGGGGGCGGGGGAAGCGGAATGCCCTGCAGCCGCTGCGCGCCACGGATCAGCGCCGTCTGCTCGAGATAGAGCCGGCTTGCCGTTTATTTCCGGGCGAGGTGTCGTGTGCTGAGCTCCGCCTCCTGGGGCCGTCCAATGGCCTTCTCCAGGGCTCTAAGGGCCAATCAGAGGTGCCATTTCTCTGCCTGTCAAAGGCAGTGGGAGTGACTATGTTGTAATGTCACTTCCTTGCTGGGCGGCCCCCACCAACTCTCACAGGAAGTAACTCTATGTGCGCAGCCATTTTCTGGGTTAGAAACCCGTATTACAGTGACTGATGTAGTTGCTATATTGGGATCTTCTTATCTTTGTGTTTTTTTAATGTCTTATTGATGTGTATTTATTAGCCATTATCTAGGTAGTAAATAGTGAGCTTATAAGTTAATAAAGGTTCTAAATTAGTACCTATTGGGCTGTGTTACCATTTATCATGTTGCTTGCGTTAAGGCAAGGCATCTGGTGAGAAGCGCTTCTCTTTCCATTTTCGTGTTCATTTTTCTGTAATGCACACCTCAAGTGTCATGTTGTTCGTTTTATTCTTAGTTTGATCATAATTGCCTGATTCTGGGGGGAAATGTGTTATTCTTTGTGTTAAGGGCTATTCTTTTGTGACTCCTATCAGGAGTGGGGCTTAGCTAGTTGCGTCTTTATTTTTTCTCTGTAGCCTATTTTAGGAATGGGACATAGCTGATTGCGTCATTGAGCCCTGGGGGGGTGACCGCTTTTAATGTGGATATCCACTTGGTCTCTCTTTGTAATGTTTGCTTTCTTATATCTCCCCCTCGTGGGTGTTGATGGACTCTATCCAGTACTTGAAAATGGATGTCTCTAAGGGACCCACCATGGTGTGTTGTCCAGTGTCTCCCTACCGGAGTGAGCAGATTTCTCTTTTTGATATCCCTGGTATGTTCATAGATCCTTATTTTTAATTTTCTGTTTGTTTTACCAATGTAAAAACGAGGGCAATTACAGGTTAGTACATATACCACATCTGTGGTGTCACAGTAGGCATAGTGTCTCTGGTAGATTATTTGGCCTATAGGAAGTTCTATGTTCTTGCCTGTTTTAATGTATTGGCACGTGGAGCACCCCTCGCATCGGTATGTTCCTGGTGTTTTGCAACAAACGGGTTTCTTATCCTTAACATAGTGACTATATACCAGTTGGTCCCAAATTGATTTTGCTTTTCTAAATGTTAGTTTTGGGAGGTCTGTCACAAATTTACCCACATCTGGGTCTGCCTTTAGGATATACCAATGGTTCTGTAGTATATTCCTAATAGTCCTGTGTTGTGTGTTGTACGTCTTTATGAAACCATCAAATCTAATATATTTTCAGTACTGTACTAATGTGTATTTCTCTGCAAAAAGTTAAATTTAGGATATACAGTAAACAAAATATTAGAGCAGGATCAAAGGGTACATGTTGGGGTTAAGGTGAGTTTATTTATTTCTTTACATGAACTTGAATTATCTTTTTGATTGACTGTCACTAAAATAAGGCTATTGTATATCCCAGCTCTTGTTGAATTATTTCCTACATGTTTTAATAAGCCATTTAATTTCCTGTTTTCTCCTAGCTAAAGCTATATATAATCTGTATGCTGTATCCAACCATTCGGGTACCACCATGAGCGGACATTATACTGCTTACTGCAAAAATTCGAACAACAGAGAATGGTATACTTTTAATGACTCAAGGTAATGGTCAAGTTTTTACTTTATTTTCTATTTCTGAAACCTTTTTTCATTTGCTTTGGAAGAAGACTATAAAACTAAATGACGGGGGGGCGTGGCTCGACATGGCGCCGTAAAGACGCATATGGAGGGAGATCCGCACTGACCTTGAAGAAAACGGCACCCAGGCAATCCAGCGGAGCTACTGAAGCAGATGCCCAGGAAGGGGAAAGGCAGGGGAACCTCCGGGAGGTCCCGCGATCGATCCATCCCCTCTTTCTTCTGCGCCAGGGGGGACAGTGTGGCCCGGGAGATGGAATCCAAGATGGCGGCGGGGAGCGCGGAGCTGTGCGGAGCCGAGGCCCGCCCCGCACACACGGCACGGCTCGGCCCCGATCGACAGGGAGGAGAGGAGGACCGGCGGCCCTGTGGAGGTGAGACCCTTGCGTCGCCGGTGGCGGGTGGCCTCCCCCCGCCCCCGCCGGAACACAGCGGAGACGGACATATGCCGGCTGATAAGGAGGGAGGCGCCCCTGTACCGCTGATGGAGGGAGGCGGCGGACGCTTACCGGCCGAGCCCGGGAGATACTGTCAGCTGGTGGCAGCTCAGATACACTGCGGGGCGGACGGCCTCACAGGAACCACTGGCAGAGCACCCGGCGGTACAGACATCAATTCCCCCCCAGGCCATATACCCTGTGTCTCCGGTCAGAATGTGACACTTAATGGTACACAGCCGCAGGGAGCCCATTCAGCAGGAGAGGGGAAACTTCAATGGAGTAATGGCGACCCCCCCTCAAAGATGTTTGTGGATAGGGCTGGGTCCCCAGAAATAGCCAGCATTACCCCAGACTCACCACCTCAGAGCAGGGGAATGACGCACATGTCCCCGACCAGTGGAGATGAGATGCAGCTCTCACCTGGGTCCATCCCCTTCTCTCCAGAGCCAAGGTCCACTCCGGGTACCACGCTTCCTCCGGAGAGCCCTATCCCGCCTTGGAGGACCAACCACGGGACAGCCTTGAATAAAGGACAATGCGACCACTCCCCGTGGGACACACTTAAACTGCCACAGCGGGATTGGCACCAGTATGTCCCCTCGCCCGTGGGGGGATCGCCCCACCCTTCCCACCCTGCAGCCCGTCAAACGGAGCAAGAGATGCATAACCCCAAGTCAAGCCCCTATACCGAGGCGGCACCCCCGCGCAGCCCCACACCCTCAGCGCTCAGCCATAGCTCCTGCCCCTCCGTTCCACTTGATCTTCTGTCACATGTAGTAGCAGAGGCGGTTAGAGTTAACATCAAAGAGGCCCTATGTGGCCTCCCTACCAAAGGTGACTTTGATGGATACGTTTCCAGGATGGAGGGGGCCTTTAAGAAAGAGCTGGCGACCCTTCAGGGAGCTGTGACGGATGTTGCGCTTAGAGTGGACGGTGTGGAGACCTCGCACGGGGCATTAGAGGCACGCGTGGCAACGCTAGAACAACAGCAAACAGAGAGCAAGCGACATGTGTCCGACCTACTCCTTGCACATGATGACGCTGAGAATCGCAATCGACGGAACAACCTTCGACTGAGGGGGGTACCTGAGTCTGTGGAGCCCCGTGACCTTGCAGCTACGGTAACAACTATCTTCAATGAGCTTCTGGAGCTCCCCAGCACCAACCACATTGAACTGGACCGCGTGCACCGCGCCCTGGGCCCTCGCCCGACGGAGAGGGACAGACCCCGAGACATCATATGCAGGGTCCACTACTTCAGAATCAAGGAAGAGATCATCCGCCGAGCATGGGAGAAGGGGCACATTGCGTTCCGGGGCGCCCAGGTGACCATCCTGCAGGATTTGTCCCGAAGGACTTTGCAAATGAGGAGGCTTCTCAAACCCCTGCTGGAAGCTATCCAGAATCGGGGGGCTACTTACCGTTGGGGTCACCCCTTCCAACTGAGAATCCGGAAAGATGGCAGTCTCTTCGTGCTGAAATCTCCAAGCCAACTTCGGGACTTGTTTCATTTTTTGGAGACGGCCCCAGTGGACGTGCCGGATTGGACTGCCCCGGATTTGCCGACCTTCGGTGTTCGGCTGCCACGAGGAGCAGATGGTCCCTTTCGTGGAGGCGGCAGAAGAAACAGACGAGAACGCTGATCCTGTGGCGCCAATACCTGATCCCCCCTGCGCCGGTACGTCCCACTACCCTGTGATTTAATGCCTGGGGGTGGGCGGACGGGACAGATGGGGCGGGTGGCGCAGTGAAGAAAGCTCCCTGACTCTTTGAAGCTGGTTTGAAATGGTTTCTGTTGGGTCTGGGTGCCGGCTGGGGGCTCGTGCCTCACGGGTCGCCGGCTGGACGCCCAGTGTTAAATTGTTTAGATTAAAGTTAACATATATGTTTAAGGGCCGCCTCGCGCGATTGGGCTGGAGTGGGCCTCGTCGTGCCTGGCGGGGTATGTTCCCCCAGCCCTCTTACTTGTATAGCGGTTTGTTGCTAAGTTTGTTTAGAACGGACTCTGTTTGATCACATATGTATGGGTGCTGACCGGTCATGGTTGGACGGGGCCTCCCGATTGGCCACGCATTGGCTCGCTTTTCCCCCTGGCAGGAAGCTCACCCCACTCCTATGGGCATTGGACGCTGCCACGGGTGTCTGGCCGCCACTTGGTAGGGTTGTGCAGCGGTCCATGTGGCTGCGCCCTATCGGCCCCGTTGCGCCATCTCACCGTCCCCAACCATCATATTGTCTGATTCCCCTTCCATAATACTAACGCCTTGGAGTGCAACAGTATGAAGAAATTTGCAATATAGTGCGGCTCACCCCACGAGGTTTGCGACCCTAGTCCTCCTCTCCCCCCTTGTATAACAGGTGCACCCCTCTAGCGACGGCTTTGGCCCTCGAGGAGGGGAAGACAGAAGCGGACCGCTACCCAGCCCCATTATTGGGGAGATAGTGTGGAATTCCATCGTCCTCCGCTAAAAAGCACCGCTTCCAGAACACGCGTACCGCGACTTACCGGTTGACCATTACTAGGTCTAGGTTATTGTTTTATATTTGTTTGCTCCCCTGTCCCTGTGTTCCTCTACGTCCTCTGTCGTTGCCCTAACCCCCAACCCCTCTTCCCGGTTCCACACAGCCCCAGAGACCCTAGCGACTGCCTTGTTCTACTTGTCTTACTGGGGAGTCGCCGGTGGGCTCGTGCACACTATGGGCTCGCTGAAGGTTGTATCGCTAAATGTGAAAGGCCTTAACACGCCAGAAAAAAGAACTATACTGTGGCAGGAGTTAAGGAGATATAAGGCGAAAATAATCTTTATCCAGGAGACGCACTTTAAAAAAGGGGCCTCCCCTAAGCTGAATAGTAAATTCTTCCCGCATGTCTTCACCAGCAGTACCTTGGAGGGTAAGAAAAAAGGCACAGCAATTTTAATAGCGGGAGACACCCCTTTTTCCCTGTTAGATTCCTGGACTGATGACTCGGGGAGAGTGGTCATGGTCAAAGGCACAATCAATCAGAAATGCTACACCCTGATTTCCATATACGCTCCCAACCAGGGTCAGGTCCAGTTCCTCAAACAGACATTAGACAAAGTTGAGAAATTTGCAGAGGGAGAACTGATCCTCGGTGGGGATTTCAACCTACCGATTGACCCTCTCATCGACACCTCGGCGGGCAAATCGTCCATTACCCAATCGGCCTTGAGATCCTTGAAGAAAAGGCTGCATGGTCTGCAGCTGGTAGACGCGTGGCGAATTAGAAATCCCACGGCTAGGGATTATTCATTCTACTCAAAAGTACACAAAACGTATTCCCGAATTGACTATCTCTGGGTCTCGCATAGCTTACTGGAGCATATTTCGGGTGATGGCATCTACCCCACCTCATTCTCGGACCATGCACCAGTCTACCTGGATTTGGATCTAGTGAGCAGGCCCCCCTCCCCCTTTACTTGGAGGCTGAACGAGTCGCTGCTGCAGAACCCAGTGGTGCTGCAGGCTGTCAGGGACGGCATCACCTCATACTTTAATGAGAACGACAATGGGGAGGTCTCGCCCCTGATCCTCTGGGAGGCCCACAAAAGTGTTATTCGGGGCATACTAATTAACCATGCCTCGCGATTGAAGAGGGAGAACACAGCTTTGCTGGCGAGACTGACAGAGAGGGTCAACACCCTGGAACTCTCCCACAAACAGTCAGAGGCAGCGAGTGTCCTCGGTGAGCTTACGCAAGCTAGAGTGGCTCTCAATGCCCTACTAAGGCAAAAAGCCAAGCATGTGATCAGAAAGTGTAAAAGGCGGTATTATGAGTTTGGCAACAAAAACAGCGCTCTCCTTGCGAGAGCCCTCAAACAGCAGCAGGCCCAGAACTTCATATCGGAAATTATGGACGAATCCCAGCAGAAACAGCACACCTCAGAGGCTATAGCGGGCACCTTCAGGAACTATTATGCGGGTCTCTATGGGCTGCGCGGGGATACATCGAGTGTGAGGCAATCAGAGAGAATTAGGCAATACCTGGCGGGCTCTGATATGCCGAGGGTCTCGGAGGAGGCCGCTGCCCTGCTTGAGGCTCCAATTAGTGTGGGGGAACTAGCCGAGGCCATTAAGTCAACACCCACGGGCAAGGCGCCGGGACCGGATGGTTACACAGCCAGGTACTATAAAACCTTTGAGGGCCTGTTGGGCCCACGGCTGGTAAAGGCTTGGAACACAATAATAGATGGGGAGAACCCGGGAGCTTTCTCGAGCAGGGAACTAGAAGCCCATATCACGGTCATACATAAGCCAGGGAAGGACCCATTATCCTGCAAAAGCTATAGGCCCATCTCACTGCTTAATGCAGATATGAAGCTATATGCTAAAGTGTTAGCCAATAGGTTGTCACCTCTGGTCCCCCATCTGGTGCACCTGGATCAGACCGGGTTTGTGCTGCACAGAGAGGCCAGGGACAATGTCGTCCGAGCCATCAACGTCATCCATGCAGCCAAAACCTCAGAGACCCCCCTGATGCTTCTCTCTACAGACGCCGAAAAGGCCTTTGATAGGGTAAGCTGGTCTTTTATGAAAGAGTCTCTCGGGTGCATCGGGTTGGGGGACAATATGAGATTGTACATAGAGGCCCTATACACCACTCCCTCGGCACGAATAAGAATTAACGGACACCTCTCGGGTCCGGTGTGGATCAGCAATGGAACCCGCCAGGGCTGCCCCCTCTCACCCCTCCTCTTTGCCCTATCACTCGAGCCATTCCTGTGTAGAATTAGAAACAACAAAGACATCCAGGGACTGACCTCCCGAGAGAGCACCCACAAAGTCGCTGCTTACGCGGATGACCTGCTCTTTTTTATTACTAACCCCTCCGTAACTATCCCGGTCCTGATGAAGGAATTCGAGACATATGGGAGGCTCTCACACCTAAAAATCAATTTTGATAAGTCAGAGGCCATGAATGTTTCCCTCCGAGGCGACCTAGTCAGGACCATACGGCAGTCCTTTCCCTTTAAGTGGGCCAAGGCCTCTTTAACATACCTGGGAACCCAGTTGCCATGCTCCCTGTATAACATAGTGTCCTTGAATTTCTTTCCTATGGCCAGAAGAATTAGGACCGACTTGGAGAGGTGGGACCTTCCCACATTCTCCTGGATGGGGAGGGTGAACATAATAAAGATGACGGTGCTGCCCAGACTGTTGTACTTGTTCCAGACCCTGCCGGTCCGGATCCCAGCGAGCTTCTTTGCCGACCTTAGCAGGTCTCTCTTGAGCTTCGTCTGGAAAAGGAAGCGACCGAGACTCGGGAAACGCACACTACACAGACCCAAGAATCAGGGGGGCATGGCACTGCCAGACATTAGGCTCTACTGGGCGGCCTCGCACTTGCAGAGAACCTGCGAGTGGGTGACATGTCAAGACACAAAAAGGTGGGTTCAGCTAGAGCGGGCCGCGACCCTCACCCCACCAGACGTGTTGATGTGGGGCAGGGGGGACCTGCCCATGGACCTAAAGAGGCATCCAACCATCGGGGCATCATTGAAGGTCTTTGAGAAGTATAGATCATACTCGGAGATATCCCCGTGGCCTTCTCCCATGGTACCCGTAATCACTAATCCGTTGCTGGCCCCTAGATCAGCCAGAGCAGACCTCAGGGAATGGAATGGGGTTCCGCAGCTGAGAGCGGGAGACTTGATTACAGAGAGGGGGTGGGTATCGTTGCCGGATTTGAGATCCAGGTGGGGAAACGCAGACCTAGACCCATGGACCCTGGTTAGATTACAATCCTTTGTAGTAGGGCAGGGACTGAAGAGGGAAAGGTGCAGGTCCCACACTATGCTTGAGAAGATTTGCCTGGGCGAAGCACCAAATGACCACTTGACCTCCAAATTATACTCGCTACTGGTGGGAGAGCGGGATGACCCCCCGGCGTTCTGGAGAGAATGGGAGGCTGACTTGGGGATGGAGCTAGATGAGGATCAGAGAGAGAAGATTTCATCTCTTGCCCACAAATCCTCTATTGCCACCAGGGTACAGGAATCTAATTATAAGGTACTGGCCCGATGGTACTATACACCGGACAGGCTCAATAGAATGTCTGCCTCGGTGGACCCACATTGCTGGAGGTGTGGAGCCGAACGGGGCACTCTGATACACATCCTCTGGTCCTGCCCCAAGATTCGCCCGTATTGGGAGGGCGTGCTAGCCTTAATCTCTCAACTCACAGGGGGCCAGCCCCTCACAGACCCGGCTCAGATCCTGCTGCATCTGACGAGTCACTCTGTAAGCGAATATAAGAAATCGCTTCGGGTTCACCTGTTAAATGCGGCTAAGTTAGCGATTCCAAGATTTTGGAAACAAAGAAGAGCCCCCACGGTGAGGGATTGGGCCGCCGAGGTGTTAAACATATCGGAGATGGAGGATCTCACACTTGCTACACATGACAGAGATGAGCAATACAGGCGCACTTGGATGCCCTGGTTAATTTATCAGGAGTCTAAAGAGTTCAAGCAGTTATTCACGGAACCAGAGAGCCGATGACCATGACCTGCACCACTGCACTGATGTGCTGTGATGGGAGTGCACCCCCACCCCCTCCCCTGTCTTGGCCCCCTCCACGGGAGGCTCTCCCCACCCGGTGGCCTCCACTTGCCCCTGAGTTACTTACCTGTGGTCCTCTGAGCCGCGCAGGCCACCCAGCTGCTGCCTCGCCCCTTTTTGCACCCGAACCCTTACCCATATAACCTTTCCCCCACTGACCTATTGTGTATTGTACTTTATGGTATTTTGTATTTTTCGTATGTGTGTTTATATGCAAAACTTTAAATAAAGAAAAAATAAAAAAAAACTAAATGACAATTAATGTTATTAAGCGGAACACAACCCAGGATTTTGACTTTATCGGTTTTGTTATGTTCCCCTGTGACATCCCACTTTGGGATGCCGTGCTGTGTGTAACCCCCCAGTTCACCCAGTAAAGCTCAAATCCACTCACTCCAATGGCTCATGCATGGCCAGAGCACTTTGCCCTGTGTTCACATTCTCGCTCCCATCCCAGCCCATCTGCATGCTGCCGGGGATGCTTCAGAGTGCCACTCCCCATTGAAAACAATCAGAGGGAAAATGCTCTGATTAGGCACTGTTGAACTGGGGAAAGGGGAACATTTACCAGCACTCTGGGGGTCTCACACAGCTGAGCATCCTGATTTGGGATGCCCCGGGGAAAGCCAGAGGCCAGCCCTTTTAGATTCCAGGGCGGCCACTGGTGGATATTGTTCTGCTTAAAATCTCTAGTGTTCAGATATCAGAACAAAGGAAATCACTCTAGGTTTAGGTAGAATAAAGCTTAAAGTGGACCAAGCTGGATCGATCCATTCCCACCCTGCGGGGCATCCAAAATCAGGATGTCCTGCTGTGTTAAAACCCACAGGACACCCGCTACACTTACCTCAATCCCGGTCCAACGGCACATGCGCAGGCTGCGGGTGCATCTCGCGCTTCTCTCTAGCAGGGCTAAGACGCCGCTAAGATGTGCACAGCTCAGCAGCTCCGAGCACGCTGATTGGACGAGTGGCCGCTCATGCGCCATAGGACCGTGGTGAGGTGAGTTGATCTGGGCAATCTGGGGTGTTTCCCGATCGGGGTGCCCCCGGGGAAGTGGACCAAAACCCAGGATAGTCAAAATCCTGGGTTTTGGTCCACTTTAACAGTAATTTCCAGATTACTTTATATTTTACTCAAATAAAAAATATTTTGTAATCCATTGTCAGTCAACTAACTTATGTAATGGGAGAAAAGTCATTGTTCAGCCAGTAAAATAACAACTCTGTACTCACTTTTTGTCCCCCAAAGATCCTCCTAGTCTGGTGCGCTAAATTTCCGGTCACATCTGTGTTCTCGATGATAGACTGCAATTTGTAAAAGTGACAATGGCATGCCATCTCTATAAACTGCAATGGAAGGAGCATCCCTTAGTCACACCAGGTCTTGATACACTCCCTGCCTTGCAGTCAATGGAGGGAGTGTTCCATAGTTCCTGTGACAGATCAGGGGCCATCATTGGGAATATGTATATGACTGCTGATCAGGTCGAAACAGTGCAGGACTCGATCTGCCAATCAGGTAAGATTTAAGAAGGAAGACTAGGAGGCCGATTCAGTAATAGCGCCAGGTAGCGACAGATGAGCGACTGAAGTATGGCGCTATGAGCGCCGCTAGCGTACGCCGCGGGAGGCAGCGATTCGCTATAGCAGGCCTCCTCAGTCGCTACCTGGCGTTGTTGGGAACAATGCCTACATTAGTGAATATGATGTTTCAGATCAGCTTTGTAGGCGCTGTCATTTGGACACACGCTATTCAACACAGCGCCTGCGCGTTGCTTTGCTGTTGGCTTGAAATCAATGTTAGTACCTTCAGAAGTAAACACATTGCAACATGTTTCTTTGTTGAATTTGTATTTATTTTTTACATTTTTTGGTTGAAAGTGAAAAATTATAAATCCACTGGATTGTTATCTTGGTGCCTAAAAAAGAATAAAAAGTGGAGTTAGTATTTATATTTAATTTTGCTTTTTCGCAGTAATTGACATTTTTTGTTTTTGGTTTGGGACAGTTTTTGCCAACTTGCACAACAACCCTAATTGTTATGTTGGTCAACTTCCCCCCCCCCCCCCTTATAGTGGTTTTGGTCATCTTACACCCCCCTTATAGTGGTTTGGGTCAACTTCCCCCCCCCCCTTTTATTGGTTTTGGTCATCTTACACCCCCCTTATAGTGGTTTTGGTCATCTTACACCCCCCTTATAGTGGTTTGGGTCAACTCCCCCCCCCCTTTTATTGGTTTTGGTCATCTTACACCCCCCTTATAGTGGTTTTGGTCATCTTACACCCCCCTTATAGTGGTTTGGGTCAACTTCCCCCCCCCCCTTTTATTGGTTTTGGTCATCTTACACCCCCCTTATAGTGGTTTGGGTCAACTTCCCCCCCCCCCCTCTTTTATTGGTTTTGGTCATCTTACATCTTACATGGTCACACACAACCATGACATTCATGGAGTGGAACTGCTTTCTGTTCCTATAATGCAGCTCCTGTGCACGGGGAGGGCGGAAAGGGATATGTGTACCATCAACGCACCCTAGCACATTGGGGATCCCTCCCATGCGATAGAAAGCACGTTTTATTTGGGCAACCTCATCCTCGTCCTCAAGAAACTGGATGTAAATAGGGATCAGGTCACAAATAGCCAGTACTACCTGGAAAAATATGCGGCTCATTGTAGCCTGGCTGATCCCGCTGAGGAGGGCAGAGGTTGCCTGGAAGGTCCCTCGTGCCAAAATATTTAGACTGGCACATAGGCGTACTATGCCTGGAATGGATCTGGTGCGTTTGGTGGATGGCTCGATTTTGTGCTTAATCTGATCATATAGGGACTGTAGTGCAGCACGATTCAGACGGAAGCGGCTCCTGATCTGCTCGTCACTTAAATCCCACACTGAAAGGCGGATTCCAAAGGATCGGGGTGCCCTAAGCCTCACAGCACCCTCCTCCCTGGCCTCCTGCTCTTCCAGCATTCTCACACATCCCTGCACCCATAACCCATACATCACCCTCTTATCCATCTCACACTCAACAGATATACAAAAGAAGCAAAACAAAAACAAAAACCACAAACACACCACACACACAAGCAAGCACACTACTCACACACTCACTACAATGCAGCTCACCACAAAACCAGAAGTATAGTGGTCTGAACCACCAGACTGCTGAAAGTCAGCTTTCTAAGTTAGGCACAACCAAGAGGGGAGTTGCTGCACAGCCCACAAAAGGGCCCAAAATCAAGCCTCACTTGCTGTATGCTCCACAATATTTGCATATGCCAACAAAATCAATCTCCTAAAGAAACAGCACTGATGTCAGAAATCACCCAACAAGCCACAGAGAGTGAGGACCAAACCCAGCCAGACACTAAAATGAGCTAAGGGACCAACGCACCACACCACCACACCACAGCCTTTGCCACAGTGTAACACTACCAGAAGGTTGGCAAATCCAGCCATTTATACTTCACTTTGAAAAAGGACAGGTCCGCTTTGCCGCCTTTTGCGTTGCTCTGCTATTTCCTGTCTGCAATTAGCTGACCC
Source organism: Gastrophryne carolinensis (assembly GCA_027917425.1). NCBI lineage: Eukaryota > Metazoa > Chordata > Amphibia > Anura > Microhylidae > Gastrophryne > Gastrophryne carolinensis. The sequence goes on from CM051242.1 coordinate 109,335,605, forward strand.
AGGTGTGCATGAAACGGAGTGCGCACGCGCACGCTAGTAGCGCTACTAGCGTACGTGAGCCTAAACTTGCGTGCATTAATGGACATGGCTGAAAATTCTGTGGTGGACCAATGAAAGGTAAGCTGCTCTTTATTTAAATAGCCATTTGTATAGCCACATGTCACAAGTGTTTAATATACATGAGTACATTGTTGTCTTTGGTTGTGTGTTGTTTGGTTAATGAGCTCTGTAATTAGTTAATTGACTACCACACATGTTAGAGCACATAAAACCTGGCCAAACCAAAAAGAGGGTGATACCATTCTGTAGTCTGCATGCGTGCTTGTTGGTTGTGTATTGGTGTGTGTGTGCAGCTACAGGATGGAGCCAAATTCTGGGCATCTGCCGGCCACAGCTGGCTCAAGTAGGAGTGTGGTGGGTGCTGTGCGCAGACCTCCCTTAAGGAAAAGGGCCCAGCCTGAAGGTGATGCAGCACCCCAGGCTATGCGCCCAATTGCCAAGAGGGAGACAGAATTTAATTTGGCAGAGAATAATACTCTTGTGCGTCTTACACTTGCAAAATGGGAGCTGATATTTGGCTCCCAAAGCAAGTCTATAGGAAAACAAGAAAGGAGCAAATTGTGGGATGCCATTGGTGTTGAGCTTACTAGCAGTGCTCAACACCCACGTAGTGGCCCATCCTGCAGGAAACGCTTCTACACTTTGAGAAGGGCCCTTATGCAAAAGATGAATCATGATCTTGATGTCGAGAGTGGGACCATCCAGGGTCCAAAGAGTACCTACAGGCCATATGAGGAGATGCTGAAGGCCAAAATTCCACTCGTTCGGCTGCAGGGTGTGGATGCTGGGGATGACACCACAGGTTGGACTGAAGGTACATATTTTCTGCATATTTTTTGCTGGTAATGTGTCACTGATCACATAACCTGTTGCAATGGAGTTAACTGGTTTTACTGGAACATGTGTGGAGTCAGGAAAGGTCACCTTAACATGGTGGATTACAGACAGGAAAAAGGCAAACAATGCATTCATCTTGATATAAAGAAACAGTACAATGTACTGTGGAAAGACTACACACAAGTGTATACAACAATGTCATCTACCGTCATAACTATAAACTGCAGTCACTCCAGCAAAATACTAAGCTGTGAGCTGTTGTTTCTCCAACAATCTGACCTACAGCTGGGGAAAGGAAGATGATGGGGGACAGAGAGGGGTTTGTTAAGGCTTAAGCTTTCCATCTCATTGGAGTAGGAATACTTCAGCGTGACAAAATCGGGAAGAGAATCCTGCCAATTTAAACCAATGGGCACCTTCACATCTATGCACTGCATTGCAGTGCATTTTGGGAAACCCCCTCCTCTGATGAACCACCTCCACTGCCTAATCCACTGGGGGAGGCGTTCCTCTTCTCTGTTTGCTGTCTGCTCTGCTGCACCATCTCTCCTTCTCGGAGTCTGCCACCTCCTCTGCTGGGATGCCTCTTCTCTGCTGTCATTCCCTTTTGGTCTGCTGCTATCTCTGCCAGGTCTGTGGCCTCCCCTGCTGGTCCAATGCTCCTCCACTGGGACTGCTACTACCTTTTCAGGGTCTGCTGACTCCAGTGGCCTGCTGCTCTTTTGCTTGGTCGGTTACTTTCCTTGCTGAGCTGCCGTCCCTCCACCAGGTCCATCACCTCTGGCACTGGATTGCTCCACTAATTGATGCATAAGGCTAAACAAAGTGTATTGTTACGCTGTAATTGTACATTTGAAAGGTTGAAACTGAATTAGTTGCATAGGAATTCAGTCCATATTTCAGGGAAAATGTGTTCGGCACGAATCTCTTTGGGATTTGTGCTGATCCAATTTTTTCCTGAAATTAAATAAAAACAACTCCTTTGCAGCCTTTGTAATCCATGGTCCTTACTCTGCAGCCTGATCACCAGCACTTCCTGATGCGTGACATCAATGTGAGAGGTGAGGACCTCCCCCTCTCATTCACAGTGATGTCACACGCCAGAAGCAGAGATCGCCTGTCTTACAAGAACTTGCCCACACACCTGCGGTCTGAGAAGCCAGCAAGAGTACACCTGCCACCCCCACCTGCTGCTTGGGAAGCTACTTGTAGGTCCCCCACCCGCCGCCTCAAAAACTGGAAGCCCCCCACCTGCTGCCCCAGATGCTTGTCAGAGGCCTCCTACCAACAACCTCAGCAGTCGGCCTTAGGCCCCAACCAGCAGCCTAGCAGACTAGCTGGAGGCCCCCTCCCACCCAACCAAACTACAAGCAAAGAAGCTGACCGGGTGGTAGCCTGCCTTCCCGCCGAGATGCCGGCTGTATCCTGCCTGCTCGCCAGCCGAAGAAAAGCCATCTGGAGCAGGTGAGTTTATTTAAATTTCCAGCGGTAGATATGAATGATTAGTCCGGATTCCATTTGGACAAAACCGATTTTCTTGTAGAAATTCAGTGAATCATCCGAATCCAATTTTTAGGAAGTTCGCTCATCTTTACTAACCAGGGTTAAACCCTTAAAAATGTAAATATAAATGGTGAAACAAGCCCGGGAAGCAACTATGTGGGCTCGTAGCCCAAATAGCCTGCACAGTAATCAGATGGGTGGCTTTGTCAGGTCACGTATGTCCCTTTAAACTGGTATAGGGGTCTCAAGGCAACATTATCAGTTTACAAAGGGTTTATTCAGAGCCTGGTGAGAAAGCTCACTTCTCCTTAGTAGAGACAATTGCTATACACTTTCATGGTCTACCTTGAGGCTGATTCAGAGCCAGGTGAAAATTTACAACCAGTTTTCTATCCTAAAAAAGAAGTGTTCCAACCAGGCTCTGAATCGACCCTAACATGTTAAGTGAAAAAAAACACTTGAAAAAAATCTTTATTAAATTCTTTTTATCTATTGAGGTAAGTAAATACATAGCCACGTAAAATTTACATTGCTGGCATTTAATGGTTGCCAATGCCAAAAAGTAAGTTTCACATGGCTGGCATTTAAAGGGTTATCCTTTAACCCTTGCCAGTGCCAGGGGTCTCCTCTTTCTTCAGGGGCCTCCGATCTCCCCCCCCCCCCGTTGTCTTCAGCAGGCAGAGAAGACTAGAGAAATGGCTTCTGACAGCTCACTCTGCAGGGAGGGGCTTTTCATACCAGCTAGTGTATTGACATCCGCTCACTCCACCAGTATAAAAGGCCCCTCTCTGAAGCTGGAGTGAGCAGAGGATCCCACTCTCAGCTTCCACCAAATACATACAGTCTGGAGTAGTAGGGATCGGCCAGCATGGGGCATCACCTGGAGGTAATAAGTAAAAAAAGTGAATGAATGACTTTTGAATGTGTGTGTTTTTTTTACCATTTGTTAACTGGCAAGTGGTCCTTGAGACGGCTATATTCACATGGAAGGAGGGGCTTGCAAGTCACCTGCCAGAAAGCAGGTGCTCAGGCTCCCCTGCTACACTCCTGGTGACCTGGTCTACCAGCCCCTATAGGTGGTGAATAGCTCTTAAAAATGATTTAAAATTCACCACATATTTGCTTCTCCTGCCAAGCCTGTAGCATTTTCCCCGGCTACTGTAATTTTTTTATTTTTTTTTAAAGCAAACATTTCTCCTCCTCCTCTTCCTTGGAGGGCATCCAATCTCCCCCTGGGGTCTCCTGGCTACTTGAGAGCACCCAAAAAGCCCCCCTGTTTCCTCCACCACCACTGGCCAAAAATAGTGATGACATTCACTCACCTGCGCCTGCAATCCCTCCTGCCAGGTCTTCTCTTCACCCGGGGGGTCTCTGATCCCCCCAGGCCCCAAAAGTGGCCCCTTCCACCAGCTGTCATTGGATCAGTGAGGTACTGTGGAGACAGGATCAGAGGGGTATGCAGGCTTGTAGCCTGCAGGGCGGGGGCCACCAAGGCTGGCACCTGCACCCTGTTATACAAGCTCACATAGCTGGTCCCTGGGCTGGTTATGCTGGGAAGGGGGGACGTTACATCAAAAATTAAATGGTTGGTGGCACACTTTTAAATGATGCTATATCTAGTCAAAAAGACCTCAATAGATAGGGTGCTGCCTGTCTGGATATTCCTTCATATCCTACAGACCATATATTTTGAAATGTCAGGCGCACACCAATTATAAGCTTTAAAAAAAACTCTTCACTGCTGAGCTATGCAGTGAAGTTGTTACATGCTGATACAATTGAATGTCATTACATATGTAACTAATACAGATCACTGCTCTGTAGATCGTTCTGCCTGTTTGTAAATAAGATTATACTGTGGACACAGTTGATATTTTGCTATATATGCTGTGTGCTTAAGGTTATAGAGCAGTGGTCATTGATTTTACCACAGCAAATGCTTATATATTTAATGAGATTTTTTCTCTTGCTCATATGCGTGTAATATGTAGCAATTTGTGTATCATTTTCCCCAAATGTATCTGAGATAAAGCGTTATCTCTACAAATAAGCTGTATATACCAGTCCTAGAATTGTTAAATAAAAAGAGGTTTTTTAAAGCTTATAATTGGTGTGCGCCTGACATTTCAAAATATATGGTCTGTAGGATATGAAGGAATATCCAGACAGGCAGCACCCTATCTATTGAGGTCTTTTTGACTAGAAAGAGAATCATTTAAAAGTGTGCCACCAACCATTTAATTTTTGATGTTGTGTTTTCTTCATAGGTGTGCACCTTTTTCTCAGAGATTTGACTATGACTTTTTGTGATCTGCACAGTGTGCAGACATACTGTCGTACTCTCAGGCAGAGATAGACACAGTTATTTCTAGATTTGGGGACACAAATGATATATTCTCTAAAGATGATGTCTCCTTAAAACGACAATTTGAAAACCAGAAAAGACGATTAGTACAATATCAATTGCACTTGATTTCTGTGACAAATGGTTCCAGATATTAAATAAATGTAGTCTGGATCTGATAACTCTAACTGTTCAAGGTATACAAAATCAGATAGGAGAAATAGATAAGGCAGTGGAAAGCTTACAGAAAAAACTAGAGAATACCCTGAATCTAAATGATTATAGATCATACCTTGAAACTATTGAAGTGTCGATTGAGCAACATAAAAAAGACACATTACAGATCAAGTTGAATAAATACCGTAGAGATTTAGCAGACTACGAGGAGAATAGGGTGTATACCTGGAAGGAACATAGAAGGTTCAGGAGAACTCCTTATAATCTAGCACCAAATCAGAGTGATTCAGATACTAGCTCTAGTGATAACAGTACCAGACCTTTTTTAGGGAGAGGCCCCAAATCAAGAAAACCTCCAAAAAAACCCGTAGGGGACGTAAGACCAAAACAAGACGATCAACGCCAAACGAGGAGCAGGACCCAGAGGATGACCTAGTGGTCAATATATCTGGATATCCACTGACAGGAATTGAAAGGCGAGTCCTAAATAAAGGGTTGGGGTTTGTACCACTGTACAGGGGAGATCCTCTTGAACTTGATATTGAGTTGCAAAAATTTTTTAGGTCTGTACGCCTGCGAGCATATTTTGATACAATGCCACCTCATCCGCCGACTGAAAGGAAGATGCCCACCATACAAGGGGCTGATTTAACAGAGTGTAAAAACCCAAGTAAGTGGCAACCACCAACATTATTTCATACGGTTGAGGCCTTTATAAAAACTGTAGAGAAAGAGATTAAGCATTTAAATTGGAAACATGCTAAGAAAATGCACCCTAATCTGAACCGTGAGGAACGTGAGGCTTTGACCTCCCTTAAGAAAAATTCTGCTATAACAATTAAACCGGCAGATAAAGGGGGTGCAATTGTAGTCATGGATAGTAATTACTATGATGAGGTTATATTGACACAATTGAGAGATAGACAAATATATACAAAACTAAGTTCAGATCCTACGAATGAAATTGGTGCAAAAATCTGTCATGTTCTTAAAGAAGGACTTGATGCAGGGTATATAGATAAGAAGTTATATGATTACTTAAGCTGCAAGGATCCACTAATTCCGTTGTTTTACATTCTCCCGAAAATTCACAAAGATGCCGAGAGACCACCTGGCAGACCGATTGTAGCGGGAACGAACTCTATCTTCCAGCCACTAGCGACCTATTTAGACAAGATCTTGCAGGTAAAAGTGACTAGTACAGGGAGGCCGATTCATTAATAGCGCCAGGTAGCGACAGATGAGCGACTGTAGCGTGATTTTTTCAGCGCCAGCCAGTATTCGCTGTGCTTGGCCGGCATTAGCTTGATGACAGCGACTCAGTCGGGGCGCGGTAATGTTGAATACGGGCTGGGGGGTCGCTGTTTCACAGGTTCAGCGTTGTATGTGAGCGCCTGACAGCGAATGGCCAGAGCGAACGGCTAGCTTCATATTCATCAACAAATCACGCTCCGAATGTGCTGTCGCTGTCCATTCCTTGTTTAAACCCCAGAGCGCTGGCGGCGATGTGTATTAACTAGTTTTTAACCCCTAAACAACCATATTTTTTGAATGTAACATTATACATGTTTTTAGAATCATTTTGTAATATGAATACATTAATCTCAGACCTGTTAGATCAATTCTGCACATATTTTTTTAATTTTTTTTTTTTACTTAAAAATAAATCCTAACATTGCAGAAGTGGTCTCCGATTTTTTGACATTAAAAAAATATAAAAAATAAAAATACCAATTAATTATGATTAATTATAGATTGCTTCATTGAAATGCATTGGACATCGCCAGGGAGCGACAGCTCATACCTGGCGCTGTGAGGGAATTTGCAGCGGCGCTGTTCGGTCCAGGCGGCTTCATGATGAATGCCGCGCTAGCCGTCGCTCTCGCCGGCGCTAGCCTCATTTTGCTTGATAAATGCGTCATTGTGACCGCCGCCGGGCGTACTTGAGTCGGTAGTCGCCGTTAGCTGCCGCTACCTGGCGCTCGTCAGACACTACCTGGCGCTATCGCTTGATGAATAAGGGCCTAAGTCATATCTAGTTGATACGGGGGATTTTTTGAACAAAATTAAAGATCTGGGGACCCTACCGGAAAATACTTGGCTATGTAGTATGGATGTTAATAGCCTTTATACATCCATACCACATGATGCGGGCTTGGGGGTGATAGATACCATCCTGTGTGACTTGGGACTATCTGATGGAAATAGAAAATTCCACATGGACCTTATGACCATGATATTGAGACAAAACTACTTTCAGTACAAGGCCGATTTTTCCAATGTGGCCCCCTCGTATGCTAATCTATTTATGGCACATTATGAAGCCCAGTATGTGTATACACACCCCCTTTATGATTCCCATGTACTTTTATGGGTTCGTTACATCGACGATGTTTTTTTCTTGTGGCAGGGCCCCTATGACAAGTTGATTGAATTTAAAGAGGACCTAGACAGAGCAAGTCTGACTATTTCGTTTACAATAGATGCGCATCAAAACCAGGTACATTTCCTGGATGTTTTGATTACCAAAAAGGATAATGTATTGCATACGGATGTGTATACTAAGCCCACAGACCGTAATACTTACCTGTCTTATGAGAGTTTCCATCCCGGACCACTGAAGAAAGGTTTACCTTTTAGTCAGTTTCTGAGGTTGCGTCGCATAATTAGCGATGATGACAAATTCCTGCAACAGGCACAGATAATGTCACAAAACTTTAAGAAAAGGGGTTATCCGGCAGAAGTGGTTGAAAAGGCGAAAGATCAAGCATTTGCTAAAAATAGAGCATCCCTACTTAGACATAATCCGGGGAAAGTTAATAAACGGATACCATGTATATTAACACATTCTACAAAATGTCCCCAGGTACGCCACATTATAAGAAGAAATTGGCATATTCTATCAAGTGATGAGAAATTGAAAGAAGTCTTTCAGGCACCGCCTATGTTTGCTTTTAAGAAATCCAGAAGCTTAAGGAATCATCTGATTAAAGCTAGCAACCCAACATCTGATAGACCAGAATTAAGAACAGGTACTAATTGGCTAAGGGACTTGATGCGCCCGCTAGGCATGTATCCCTGTGGTCATTGTACTCAATGCTCCTTTGTAATAAAATCGAAAAAATTTTACCATCCACTAACGGGACAAGCAATTAATTTTGATTTTTTTGCTAACTGCTCGACGAGCAATGTGATATATGCACTGAAATGTCCCTGTGGAAAGGTATATATAGGAAAAACTAGCAGACCTATTAGGGATCGGATTAGCGAACATAGGAGCTCGATCAGGAGATGTGATATAGAGTCTCCAGTGGCTAGGCACTTTTGGCAAGAGGGACATCAAGTCTCACAGTTAAGATACTCAGTTATAGAGATAGTGAAGAAACCAGCGAGAGGAGTGAATATGGAGAGATTGATCTTACAAAGAGAATTGTATTGGATTTATCGTCTAAAAACTAAATCCCCCTCTGGATTGAATGAGGACATAGACCTTACACCCTTTTTGTAATAGCTTAGTTAGAACTGTGTACTAAGAATTCACCTGTGATGGAATTTATTTAAAAATTCGTATACTATTACTTTTGGTCTTAGCTAATATTAAAGGTTTAGGTATGCTTCTGGTAAATGGGAGCATCATCTTGGTTGAGGTCAGCTTTAAGTTGAGGGCTACATATTGGAATAGTATTATTAAAGGTACTACAATAGAGTAGGTATTGGTTATGAGCATGTTGATCTATTAATGAATAAGATATATATATATATATATATATATATATATATATATATGGATATACCCTATAGTATTGTTTTTAACAGATTTTAAAATATTTTTATTGAATTTTTCATAGGTGCTGCAGCCTTAGAATGGATCAAGAAACCCCCTCAGTGGATCCCCAAGCAAAAATACAGACAACAGATGTTTATTTATAATGACATTGGAAACAAAGTTTTGTGCTTCAACAAAATGTCCGGTACGCCGAGCCCCGTGCGTCTGCGCAGCCGCAGACTGGAGTACAGTGTCATCCCTGTGTGTGATGTCACTGACCCAGCCCTCTGCTGCTGCCAGACCGGGACTCGCCGAAACCGGAAGTGACACGCGGCGCCGCACCGGAAGTGACGCGACGCCGCGTCAGGTCACATGGCCGGCCGGCCGGCCAGGGGGATCCATTTAAAAGCGCGCGCGAGGCTGCACAGAGTAGGGCGCTATTTCCTTGAGAAAGGGGACGTGATCCCCGGAACGTGGGAGGACCGCCCCCACCTTTGCTATTGAGATCATTGGGGTAATATTGCATTATTGAGATTCTGATACAATCTTATGTTGGATTGATCACTAATGTTGCTGTGGTTTAATTTTGTTTGGTTGCTGTTTACACAGAATGTGGGGATACATACTGCTGATTGTTTATGACAACCCATTTCCCTGTATGTTTATATGAGATTGGTTTGCCACATGTAGCTATGGTTCATGATAATAGTTACATATGTATATATAGATGCAAGAATAGCTGAGCTATGCAGTGAAGTTGTTACATGCTGATACAATTGAATGTCATTACATATGTAACTAATACAGATCACTGCTCTGTAGATCGTTCTGCCTGTTTGTAAATAAGATTATACTGTGGACACAGTTGATATTTTGCTATATATGCTGTGTGCTTAAGGTTATAGAGCAGTGGTCATTGATTTTACCACAGCAAATGCTTGTATATTTAATGAGATTTTTTCTCTTGCTCATATGCGTGTAATATGTAGCAATTTGTGTATCATTTTCCCCAAATGTATCTGAGATAAAGCGTTATCTCTACAAATAAGCTGTATATACCAGTCCTAGAATTGTTAAATAAAAAGAGGTTTTTTTAAAGCTTATAATTGGTGTGCGCCTGACATTTCAAAATATAAGGGGGGACGTTACACTAATTTTTTTGGGGGGTTAAGGGTTTTAAAACCCTGAAAATTCCCCAAATATGGGGTATGTTTTTTTTTTAATTAACCCTTTATAGTGTGGATAGTAGTTGTATTCTATTGGTAAATGGTAAAAAGCACTCTTTTCATTTTAGGGGGTCTCCTGGGCAGGAACAAGGGGCTACCAATACATGTGGTACCGTTATAATTGGGAGAAATGGGGCTTTCACATAACAATATGGTTTTCTTTAATAAAATGTTTTATTTAAAGTGGACCAAAACCCAGGATTTTGACTATCCTGGGTTTTGGTCCTTTCCCTCGGGGCACCCCAATTAGTAGTTCTTCGCTGTATGAAACATCCCCCATGTGCTGTTGGTAGAAGGTAAGTGTGTCAGCGACCAGAGGGGTTTCACACAGCAAGGCATCTGGACTTTGGATGCCCCAGGGGGAGGGAAACAATCGGCTCGGAAATCTTATAGATTCCTGGGCTGCTCGCCGTGGGTTTTGGTCCACTTTAAAATAAACAAATTTTTTTTTAAATAATTTTTGTTTTGTTTTACTTCTTTCACACTGGAAACATTACAAACAAGACATTTCATGTTAAAGCCTAAATTCTGCCACAAAAATATACATATCATTTTCCTGGAGATTGCTGCAAGAATCCGTTAAACATAAAATGCAAAATGGTAAAAAATAACCTGTTAACAGAGGGTGACAAAATTTCAAGTAGGCTGGCAGTTAAAAGGGTTAAAAGTAGCTATGAATGTTGGGTATTGTTTTGTTTGGGGGACCTTGTGCTTTCAGATTTAGCTTGTTTCTTCTTGTTTGCATATTGATATATTAGGAAAATGTGCTTTTAGTCTGCTTTTTTTACACTTTTTTTAGGGAAACCCTGTGCAACCAAATATTTCTTTGAGGGATTACTTCCAGAAAGATGAGCTTACTACACGCTGGGTATATCTAGAAAGCTTACCATGTGTATTTGCACTCACATCAACAAGCCTGGTATGCCTTAAACGTGTGTACGTCCAGGGAATATATTGTTTGTGGAGGGACTCTCATGCTGATGCTGTGTGCCACTCGGATGTCATAGGAAGGTTGCCAGCTCTACTGCAATGGCAGAAGATGTGGTGGTCTACCCGGCATTGTCCCTGAGTGCCCTATGGCCAGACCGCCCCGTCTCCTGGGCATGAACGGGTGTCTACCGATACATATGTGGTACCATTGTAATCTGGAGGAATTGAGCCTTTACATGCAATATGGTTTTCTTGAAAAACTTACATATTTTTTTTTAAATGCTGCAAATGAAAAAAAATGATTGTTAAATTTTTCCCCACGCTTCACCCAAAAATATTGTGAAAGCACTGACAAAATTACAAACAGGAGATTCCATGTTGAAGTCCAGAGCTTAAAAACGGCCTGTCAGCAGAGGGTAAAAAAATCTCTTAGAGACTTAGAGATCATTATCAAAGGCAGATGTGCATATAAACATCTTAGTGTGTCATTACAAAACTATATTTCCATGGTAAACCTATTTTCTATTTTCTTTTCAGAGTCAGTGAAATGTCCTCTAGCCATGTGAAGAGCAGTGATGCTTATGTTTTGTTCTATGAGTTATCAGGAACTTCATCAAGGATGTAGACTACAAAAGACGGTGAATGGAAAAGGGGATATGTTCCTTTCAGCTTTGAATTAACCCTTAAGGGTGAAGTAAACATACATCTTTGCAGCTGTAAACCAAATTACCAAAAATTACTGGAAAGAAAGCATGCCACTACATGCCTTACCCACATTTTGAAATGTGTACTTATATAGTCCTTCCATAAACTATAAAGTGATGACTGGGCCTCATGTTAGCCATGCTGATTATACTGCAAGTAAGATGCTCAGCCATCATTGGTTATGAAGGGGTCTATATTGTGCTTCGTGCTGGGCCTCATGCTTGCAACAAGATCAGGTATGGCTGTCATGGGGTCCAGTGTCATCAGTTTCTTGGTTTTAGGGGCACAGACATAGCGTGTATAGTCTAGACCTCCCATAACCTTTATGTCATGACTGGGCACTGTGCTTTCATTCCTATCCAGATGTGGCTGCCATTGGGTCCAGTCATCTCATTATACTTTATGGAGGCCCACAGACCATAGATTGTAAAGTCTTCACCCCTTCTTAACCTACAATGTGAAGGCTGAGACATACGCTTGAAATATGATCATTTCTGGCTGCCCATTGAATGAACCACGTGTTATGGGGGCCCAGTCTGCATGGTCTGTGCACCATAAATTATATCAGTTGTATGGGCCTAATGTTTGCAGCATAACTGGGTGTGATCACAATGAAGCCCAGTCATCCCAATATAGGTTATGGAGGCCCACATACTATAGTCTGTTCTCCGTAACCTTATATGTGATGCCCAGGCCCCATGTTTAGAGCTAGAGCATGATCAATTAGTGGCTGCCATGGGCCCAGTCATTGCATCATATGTTTTGGGGACCCAGTTTCTATAGGCTCTATGATCTTGGCTATGTAACCTGTGTTTGTTGGGACTTGTGATTGCAACATGATTGGCTTTTGGTTCGCTGCTATGGGTAACCCTGATTTATGTGAATCCCCATGGAACTTCCTAAACTCCTATCATGTTCTTATAGTGCATGTGTGGGCCTCCTGTACAGTGTGCATCAAGCAGCATTGAATGACTGCTGAAGTGCTGTGCAGGGAGTTGGCATGCTGTCGGGTCCAGGCAATTGCCTGTACAGAGGCTTGCACATACGCCGTAGGATCCAGCAGGGAGGTAAGCGAACCATTATATTGGTGGTTGGGGGGGGGGGGGGAGGGATTCACACAGAAATGCATTGCAAATTTGAATAGTCACAATTTGAGGTGCTCGAGCGTGGGTAGTCCCAAACCCACAAGGAATCAATAGAAAGAAATGGGTGATCCGCACTTCTCCAAGTAAAACTTCACTTTTAATTCACGTTAATTATAAACATCTCCATTCTCCATAGTAAAAATTCAACCTTAAAATCAGTAGTAGAAAAAGTCCTGGTACATGTAGGTAAACAGAATAGCCACTAACACTTCGGACGCCCAGTCCTTAATCATAGTTACCATGGCAGATCTCACTCACATTTATATAGAATTACAAATAGATCAATAATGCCATAATTGGAATTGCACTTACCTCAGTGTGTCTGGGATCGCCTCTCACTCATGGCCGCTGGGCGGGGACAGCTGCTGCATCGTCGGAACGACAGCGGCAGTGGCAGCAAGTGGGTCCCCTCCATCAGGAGTGATCCAGCTCTCCATTGGTCAGCTATGGGTTGCCAAGCAACCCATGCCGACGCCAAAGTAAAATCGCTCACCACCTCATAGAGTGGAAATCACAGCGGGGGACACTTCGGGAGGGTCATGCGGCTCAGCAGCCTGATCATAGATCGGGCTGCGGGATGGATGGGCTGCCATAGACAATCTGTGTATATCATCACATATATTTTACATTTACTTAGAGGGATAGTGGATCTGTCCTTGCCAGTGTGTTTTATTGCAGGATGGCCTTGGTCTTATGGCTGTCTGACCCTCCGCTGTTAATTTCTCTGTGGAGGGCTGCTCGGTATGCTGATCATGGCAGCCCGTCCATACCGCAGCCTGATCTATGATCAGGCTGCTGAGCCGTGTGACCCTCCCGGAGCACCCCGCTGTGATTTCCACTCTATACGGTGGGGGGCGCTTTGGTGTCAGAGTTGTGTGTCCCTCTTGGAGCTCCCCTGCCACGTTCTCCATTCTAAGAGGCGGTGAGCACTTTTACTTTGGCGTCGGCATGGGTTGCTTGGCTGACCAATGGGGACCTGGGTCTCTCCTGATTGGAGGAGATCCACGTGCTGCGGAGGGATGCCGCTGTCATTCCCACGCTGCGGCGGCTGTCCCCGGCCAGCTGCCATGAGCGACAGGCAATCCCACACACTGAGGTAAGTACAATTCCAATTATGCTATTATTGATCTATTTGTTATTCTATATAAACAGGAGTGAGATCTGCTATGGTAACTATGATTAAGTACTGGGCGTCCAAAACGCGTTAGTGGCTATTCTGTTTACCTACATGTACCAGGACTGGATTTTTACTATGGAGATGTTTTACTATGGACATGAATTAAAAGTAAAGTTTTACTTGGAGAAGCGCGGATCACCCAATTCTTTCCATTGATCCCAAATTTGAATACATGGATTTCATCCAGCCCTATAACATTTTAAAACTCCAGATGAGGGTAGTTTTCATTGGCTTTAAAATATATATAACAAAACAATAACAGGCCATGCAATGTCTCGTGTCAAACAGTCTCTGTGGGATTAACAAATGGCCCTTGCTGTGGGATGGGGGATAAATTGTGTTTGTATAGGGCTCCAAGATTCCCGCTTGCATCCCTGGGAATAACATATTAAAATTCAAACTGTGTACCCTTGAAATATTTCTTATATTTGATGGTTGATTTGGGTTCCAATTCTGCTGCTGTTTGAGTGGTCTGTAGAGTTGGCATGTAGATTAGGAATCGGGGTCAGACTGGCCCAGCAAAGATTCTCATGGGGGGCCACAGGCACTGACTCGGACCACCATCAGAGCAGTGCAGGAGGCCAAAAGCCTACACAGAATTTTTGCCTAATGTGTTATTTAATAAGTTACTTAATCAAAAAATATCATACATTATAATGTGCAACAACTTGATTAAAGTGGACCAACACCCAGGATTTTCACTATCCTGGGTTTTGGTCCACTTCCGCGGGGCCCCGCTGCGTGAAACCCTCCTCCTACGCAACCCCCCGCTCCTACGCAAGCGCTCGTCCAATCAGAGCGCTCAGAGCCGCTGTGGTATGTACGGACAAGCGACGGCCAACCACAGCGGCTCTGAGCACACTGGAGGCCGCGTCTCGTGCTTCCTTCTAACAGGGAGCGCGCCCGCGCCGGCCATTCGCAAACGGCTGGCGCGGGTGCGCGCCCTGCTAGAGGGAAGCGCGAGATGTGGCCGTGGCCCGCGCATGCGCCGTTGGAACGGGGATAAGGTAAGGTTTCTGGGCATCCTGGGGGGTTTCACCCCGCAGGGCATCCCGATTTCGTATGCCCTGCGGGGAGGGATCTGATCGGCCCAGGAATCTTATAGATTCCCAGGCCGATCCCCCCTGGGTGTTGGTCCACTTTAAGAGTGACCTTGCCTTATGTCTATATAGCTGAATGGTGTGCCCCAAGAATAATTTCCTCTGCTATGCAGCTGTTGAACATAAATCCAAACCAAAGTGGGAAAAACGAACACCCATGATAACAACTATGCATTACACAAAGTCATTTTAATGCTGTGAATCATATAATATTGCATATCACATAAAGCAGAAGATATTTACAAAAAGGCCGCTAGGTGGTGCAATTCAGTTGGTTCCAGCATTTACATGGTAGTGCCCAAAGGGAGACATATGGAGTATTGCAGAAAAGTTCATATATATGTAGCAGACGTGAAATGGCAAGAAAGTCCCGAAACTGTACTATGCGCACACCAAGTTCATGAGTTTGTAGTATATGTAATAGCTGGCAGTACAGTAGGTAAATAGACAAAGCTTAAAGACTGTAACACTGGTGGATAACAGCAGAAAACACTCAATGTTTCAGCAGGGGAGCCTTTATCAAGAGAAGAGAATCTTGATATTAGCAGAGGCTGCAGCTGTTGAAGAAAGACTAGGCCTTGGCACAGGAAACCTGTGGTGGTTGTGTAGGACTGGCAAAAGCAGGCAAGTTCCACTTGTAATGGGGGGGGTAGCAGCGGGATTGGCACCCTTACATTTTAGCTGAAGAAGAAGCAATGGCGTTTTACAAAAAATGTGCCCATTTTCTTATTGCATGGCACGGCCTGCTTCAGTATTCATAACAGTTGGGTTATTCAGCCACAAGGTGGCACAGTGGTACTGCAGAAGAGATGTGGCATCTCCCGGCCCCCTATAAAAATGGGATCAACCATAGAGTTCCCAGTGTTTCTTCTGCAGTGAAACTGCAAAGATAGAAGATGGCTCTCTATATTGCGCAGGTGAGCGGGGCAACCAAGCCAGCAGCCCTGGAAGTCTATTTCCACCCATTTCTGGACCCTCTCTGCCTCCCAGCCTTGGCTGACAGATCGAGTGAGGGTAGAAGAGCACTAGGGTCAAGTGCTCCAGGAGCGCTTCTCCAAGCCACAGACCCTGTTCCACAAAGGGTAGCCGGCCATAGGCTTTAAGGTGAGCCTACTAGGGATGCGGAGTTCCTGTCCTGGCTTCTGAGGGGGTGAGTGTTTTGGGGACTCCTCTTCTTTTCCTTCAGGGGTTCCCCCCCCTCCCCTGGACTGGAATTTCGCCGTTGCCTTTCGTCTCTCTCCCCTCCCTCTGACTTATGTTTGGGGGGGGGGGGGGCTGGTAGCGGCGAGGGGTGTTAGTTGTTGTGTACAGTGCTTTTCTGGTGTTTTTTAGCCGCCGCGCCGTTTTGTACTACGCTCCGTGGCGGGTGGCGCTATAACCTGGGTGTTTTTGCTTAGTCATGGCGCCGGCGGGGTCATGTGGGCACAGTTTTCACGCTCTTCGGGGGGCAGGGCCAGAGGATGACGCGTATCGCGTCATCCCCCCGCTGCCCGTCCCTTCCTGGCTGCGGTGCTGTATCCTCCTGTGTGTCACTTCATCCAGCGGTCTGAGGCTTGGTGATCCTGCGATTTCCTTGGTCCATGAGTCCCCCTTGGGTTTTTTTTTTAATTGGTCTCGTGGGGCATGTGCTGCGGGATGCTCATGTGTCATTTTTACTTATGTCTTTCAGGCGGGATACCAGTGGGTTGTGGTTTCTCTTGGCTCTGCTCCTTCCTCCCCCTCATCTCCCCCTTTACTTACTTCTGGGGGCATCCCGTGGGAGGGCATCCCGGGTGGCTTTTGTATTAGCCTTTACCCAGTGCTGGCCTATTGCGCCTGTGTTAATCACCATATGGAGGCTTCTGGGGATAGGGTGCTTGGGGGTCCTTCGGGGCAATCCTGGCTGTGTTCCATGTGTGGGGTATCCCATGTGAGTAACAGTGTCACTGTGTGCGTGCCGTGTGCCCAAGGTGTCCTTGCGCTCCAGGCTGGGTTGCCTGCTTCGCTTCCCAGCTCTGCGCCCCCTTCGGCGTTGCCTACCCCCCGCGCCTGCATTTTGCCCCCAGTGAAGGGGATAATAGCAGGGGGTCACAGTCTGATCTGGCACTTCGGGTGGCCAGCATTGAGAGGCAGCTTGCCAGGCCTGTTCCTAGGAAGGCCTCTGGCAAGAAGCGGCACCTTACTTCCACACCCTCCCTCTCCACAGAGGAGTATGAGGAAATTGATGCCACTGGTGGACGTTATTCCCTAGAGGAAGCGGAACTGTTCCAGGACTCTGACTCCTCTGGGGACCAGCAGGAGGGTTGTGATAGTGACCCTTGGTCTGCGTCCGGGGAGAAATCATGGTACCCTGAGGACACTGATAATCTGCTGTCATACATTTCTGAAATTTTGCACATTGCTCCCCCTGAGGTGGAAGAGAAAGCAGGGTGAGCTTTTTCGTCCTGGTAAACAGCATCTGGAGTTCCCTGAGCAGGGACATTTCACTACTATGGTGCTTAAGGAATGGGAATTGTAGCGATAACCTTTATCGCCGGAGGGCTTCCCCGTCAGAGACGTCCTTTTCCCAATGGTGAGAGGTGCTGCAGGAATTCCAGAGTCATCCGTGAGGAAATCAGGAACAGCTCTTACAAGGGCTAGTGAATGGCGATATAGCGTTTCCCCCAATAAGAGACGGAACTCAGTATTGAGGGTGAAGATGACCTCCTTTATTAGTGCCACCCTGGGCCTTATATGCAAGTCTCCATGCAAGGGGACCTCCCCTGTGGACCTGATGGAGAACTGCATGACAAACGTACAGACCAATGGGAGCAGGCCACACAATCCCTCAACTCTGCCGGTAACACAATCAGCAACACAATGGCAGTCTGTAACACAATCAACAACACAATGACATTGTCTGGAACATGCTTAAGAAAATCTGGTTTCAGTGTCAGGCCGGCGGCCTGAATCTGATCTAATACTGTCCCTACATGCCTTAAGTGTTCTTCCCAGGAGTCACTGTAGATTGCAATATCATCCAGGTATGCACAGGCAAATTCCCGGAGGCCATCAAGAAGTCTTTCCACCAAGCGTTGGAACGTGGCTGGGGCGTTTTTCATCCCAAATGGCATGAACTTAAACTGGTACAAGCCAAATGAGGTGACAAAAGCTGACTTGGGGATAGCCTCTTCAGCCAAGGGAATCTGCCAGTACCCCTTGCAGAGGTCGATGGTGGTCAGATAGTGACCCCTGGCGATACCGTCTAGTAGTTCGTCTACTCGGGGCATGGGGTAAGCATCGGTCACTGTTTTATCATTTAACCGCCGATAGTCCATGCAGAATCGGGTAGTCCCATCTTTTTTTCGGGACTAGGACTACTGGAGATGCCCACGGGCTATCGGATGGCTCAATGACGCCTAACCTCAACATTTCCTGTATCTCCCTCCTCATCCCTTCACGGACCGCTTCGGGTATCCGGCAGGGTGGCTGTCTAAGGGGGCTTTGCCCAGGGGTTTCTACCTTGTGGGTGGTGAGAAAGGTACAACCTGGTTCTTGTGAAAATGTTTGCCGTTTACTCGCTAGTAAGTGGAGCATCTGCTCCCTTTCAGTGGGAGTTAGCCGGTCCCCTAACTGGACTTGGTGGATGGGGTCACTCTGGGGTTGTCTATCTAAAAGGTCGGGTAATGGTAAATTGTCTTGGTCGTCAGTAGCTGGGGCACATACAGCTGCTACGTCCTCCGGCCTCTCCTGATATTCTTTTAACATATTTACGTGAAAGGACCGCCTTATCCTCTCATCTTTACAGCTAGCGATGACATACGTGGTGTCACATAGCTGCTCTACTACCTTATAGGGACCTTGCCACGCTGCCTGTAGTTTATCAGTCTTGATGGGTTTCAAGACTAACACCTTCTGTCCTATCTGGAATGTACGCTGACGGGCACTCCTATCATACCATACTTTCTGTCGTCCCTGGGCCGCCTGGAGGTTCTCCTTTGCCATCTGGGCTAATTGCTCCATGCGGTCCCGGAGCTCTACCACGTATGATACGATGGGAGTCCCTTCCCTCTCGGTCTCTCCCTCCCAGTGCTCACGAATGAGATCTAGGGGGCCTCGTACCCTCCTCCCATATAATAGTTCAAAGAGAGAGAACCCAGTGGATTCCTGTGGCACCTCTCGGTATGCAAATAGGAGGTGAGGTAGGAATCTCTCCCAGTCCCTGTAGGTGTCTGTGAACGTCTTCAACATTTGCTTTAGGGTCCCGTTAAAGCGCTCACAGAGACCATTGGTCTGGGGCTGATACAGGGAGCTGAACAAGGGCTTAATATCACAGGCCTCCCATAACTGGCGGGTTAGGTCTGCGGTAAACTGCATCCCTTGGTCAGATATGATTTCTTTTGGGAAACCTACTCTGGTGAATATCCCGACTAGGGCACTGGCAACAGTATCTGCCTGAATATTTGAGAGGGCTACGGCTTCCGGGTATAGGGTGGCATAGTCCACCACTGTAAGTATGTACTGCTTACCAGACTGACTCGGTCGCTTGAGGGGTCCTATTAGGTCAACTGCTATCCGGCTAAATGGCTCCTCAATAACTGGCATAGACAGTAGTTGAGCTTTAGGGTGGTCTCCCCTCTTCCCTACTCTTTGACATATATCACAGGTCCTACAGTAGTGTCGCACATCCTTGGAAACTCCCGGCCAGAAAAAGTGCTGGGTTATTCTGCTTGTTGTGCGAGATACCCCCAGGTGTCCTGCTAGTGGGATATCGTGTCCGATTCGCAGAAGCGCCAGACGGTATTTTTGGGGTACTACCAGCTGGCGTTTCTGCGATGGGACAGTCCCATGGCTGCGGGTGACCGACACCCTATATAGCTTACCCTGCTCCCACATGAATCTCTCTCCTTCTAACCCTCTCTCCCCCGTCTCAGCCCTATCCCTGTACTTGGTGAGTGAGGGATCTAGCTTAGTCTCTAACCCAAACTCCTCGGGGTTGTCCCAGGCTACCATCTCAGTTAGATCCTCAGTGTGTCTTACCTGGGTCTCCCCGACCAGTGGACTGGAGTCGGCAGCTCGGGCTTGAGCCCGGGTTGTAACAGGGTTGATGCTGGCTGGCCCAGGGGTAGCGTAGGCAGAAGTCATTGGTCCTAGATCATTTCCCAATAGTACTTCTGCTGGTAAGTTGTCCATAAGTCCCACATGTACTCTGCCGGATTCAGCGCCCCAGTCAAGATGTACTCGGGCGGTGGGGAGTCGAAACACAACTCCTCCCGCCACCCTTACTGCAACGGTGTGTCCGGTGTGGTCTTGGTTCTTGACCAAATGAGGTTGGAGCAAGGTAAGTGTGGCTCCGGGCGATGGTGCTGTTGGTTGTCTTGGATGGCCGCTTGTACGGGATCAGCTTCATACAGTACCCCCAGATACTCTTCCGAACTGCTCTCAGCTTCCAAACAGTGTGCCGCAGGAATACGGGAGGTGGAAGGTTGTGTTTGCCTCCACGTGTTCCGGGGAGGCTCTAGGGCGCAATCCCTGCGATAATGCCCCCATTGTTTGCAACGATGGCACTGAACTGTGGAGAGGTTCGGTTGCTGCGCTGGCCTATGTGACCCAGAGTAACGAGTTGGCGCTGAAGCCACAGGTGCTTGAAATTTGATGGGCGGTGGTGGTTTTTGAGCGGACTGTTCTGTCCGGCAGGCATCGGTGTACTCGTCCGGTAGACGAGCAGCCTCAGGTAGCGTTAGAGGCCTCCGGTCACGTACCCACTCTCTTAGCTCTGGTTGCAGGGCATTGAGAAAATGTTCTAGTAAAAACAACTGTAGTACATCCTCAGCGGTCGTGGCTTGGCATCCAGTGACCCAGTGTGATGCTGTACGATGGAGGCGACATGCCCACTCCGTGTAAGAATCCCCTCCCTTCTTTTGGGATTCCCGAAATCGTCGCCTGTAGGCTTCCGGGATGACAGCGTACCAGGCTAACAAAGCCTCCTTTACCAGATGGTAGTGTGGTCCGCATCAGGGATGGCCCGGAAAGCATCGGAAGCTTTCCCAGATAGTTTCCCTGATAATATGGTGACCCATTCCTCCGTGGGTACCCGGTGTAAAGCGCACTGCCGTTCAAAATCGGCCAAAAATCCGTCAATCTCGTCGTCCCTTTCCTGGAAGGACTTAAATGCTGCAAATGGAATTTTTCTCCCCCCAGTGTAACTGAGGCTCGGAGACACAGGGGCGCTGAGAGGCTGCTGGGTTGCGAGTCGCCGATCTTCCCTTCGCTTACTGGCCTCTGCCTCCGCTGCGGCGAAGACTCGGTCGATCAGTTCCTGTGTGTCACGCTCCCGGAACCTCAATTACCACTTGGACAACTCCAGCTCTCTTGGTAAGGGCCCCAACCCCCAATCTCCGCAGCCAGCTTCACCTATAGGAGCCCCCGCTTGCCGAGACGCAGAACACGCCTGCTCGGGATCGGTTGCCCCCAGGACTTTATGGCTCAAAGGATGAGGTCTTACGGTACAGAGTGCTGGAGAGCCCGCGGCTGGAAGTGGAATCGGGCAGCCGGTATGTGAGCGTAAGGATGGCAGTCCAATAGACAGGCAAGGGTCGGCAACAGGAGTGGAGATCGAGGATGGTCAAACAAGCGAGGGTCGGCAACAGGAGTGGAGATCGAGGATGGTCAAACTGGCAAGGGTCGGCAACAGGAGTGGAGATCGAGGATGGTCAAACAAGCGGGGGTCGGCAACAGGAACGGAGATCAAGGATAGTCAAAAAACAGGCAAAGTCGGCAACAGGAATCAGGATCAAAAATCGAGGGTAAACAGCTACAAGGGTCTAGGCGCTATAACAGGCAACGACAGACTGACTGGGTTGAGGTTAAATAGGGAACAGGCATCATTGGCCCTGGAGAATAGGTGTAGTGATTGGTGCAACTTTAAGAACCTCACAGGGATTGGTAAACACAGGGCGTGCAGCCCAGAACTCAGGGGCAGCTGATTGGCCCAGTCCCAGTGGGGCACTCCCACTGGTGCAGCTGGGCCTTTAATAGATTACTTAATCTTCCTCCGGCGGCCGCGCTGAGAGCAGCGCCGCCGGAGGGTATAAACAAAACGTGCTCGCGCACGCGCGCGAGCACGAGAGCTGACGCTGGGGCCGTCAGCTGAGGAGGCAGGCGCGTGCGCGCCAGCCGAGACAGAGACCGCCGCCCGCCGCGGCCGCCGGACAGGTGGCTGCGCAGCGGGAGCGGGCGGCTGAGGACCCGTGACGCCGCTGGAACGGGGAATCGGTAAGCGGGTGCTGACATTACCCCCCCCCTCACGAGGGGCCTCCGGACCCTCACCCGGTTTCCCCGGATTGTCACGGTGAAATTTCTTTACCAGAGCCCTGGCGTGAACATCCCTAGAAGAAACCCAGCATCTCTCCTCAGGACCATAACCAACCCAGTCAATTAAATACTGTATAGTATTACGCATTCTACGAGAATCCAAAATCTTGTTTACTTCATATTCTTGTGCATTGTCTACTAAAACCGGAGGAGGACCAACAGGAGAAGAGTCTTTAGCAGGTTTCAACAGAGAAACATGAAATGAGTCGGAGATCTTCATAGTAGAAGGAAGCTGTACTTTATAGGTAACATTATTAAGTTTTCTGATAATAGGATAAGGACCAATAAATTTAGGACCCAATTTATAAGAAGGCTGACGGAGAGCGATATTCCTAGTGGAAACCCAAACGAGGTCTCCACACTGAAGGATAGGTTCCTGAGACCTGTGACGATCAGCAAACTTTTTATATTTAACGCGCATAGTTTCTAAATTTTTCTTGACACATGCCCAAATCTCTTTCCGTTTCTGAAGCCACTCTTCTAAGACCGGAAAATCAGAAGGTGCTGCAGAAAAAGAAGAAGCCTTAGGATGCTTTCCATAATTACAGAAGAACGGGGAAATTTTGGTACTATCACTCGGCGCATTATTATACGCGAACTCCGCAAAGTCAATAAATTCCGACCACTGCTCCTGAGTGTCAGAGATGTAACATCTTAAATATTGTTCTAGGCTCTGATTCGTTCTTTCGGTCTGCCCATTAGACTGGGGATGATACGCGGAGGACAAAGAAACCTGAATCCCCAAACGTGAACAAAAATTTTTCCAAAATTGTGATATAAATTGCACACCCCGATCGGAAACAATATTTACTGGAATACCATGAAGACGAAAAATATGCGAGATGAACAAGCGCGAAAGTTCCGGAGCCGAGGGTAGCTTGGGTAAAGCAATAAAATGAGCCATCTTACTAAATCTATCAACGACTACCCAAATCACAGTGTTCCCATGCGAGAGGGGTAAATCAACAATAAAATCCATCGAGATGTGAGACCACGGTTCTTTAGGGATCTCAAGCGGAATCAGATACCCACTAGGGGCCTTGTGTACCCCTTTACTTCGTGCACAAACAGGACATGCGTCGATAAGGGTAGTGATATCACGTCTCATAGAAGGCCACCATACATGACGTCGAGCTAAAATAAAAGTTTTACGAATTCCCAGATGCCCGGCAGTTTTGGCGTCGTGGAATTCACGGATTACGTCGGAACGCAAATGCGGTGGCACAAATTGACGTCCTGCTGGTACATTTACAGGGGAATCATCTTGGAACGGCGCAAGAACATTAGAAAGATCGGGGAGTAGGGCCCCGACCACACAACCTGCAGGTAAAATAGGTTCCCCAAAATCTCCTCGATCTTTACACTCACCGAACATACGCGATAGAGCATCGGCTTTAGTATTTCTTACACCCGGTTTAAAAGTAATAATAAAATTGAAACGTGAAAAAAATAATGCCCAACGGGCCTGTCGAGAATTCAACCTCTTGGCGGAGCCTATATACTCAAGATTTTTATGATCGGTATATACAGTGATAGGATGCAGAGAGCCCTCTAACCAGTGACGCCATTCATCAAATGCCAGTTTAATAGCTAATAGTTCCCTATTGCCAACGTCATAATTTTGTTCCGCGGTATTAAATTTCCGAGAGAAATAGGCACATGGATGCATACGTTCAGGAGATCCAGAGAATTGCGATAAAACAGCCCCCACACCCAATTCAGACGCATCAACCTCAACAATAAAAGGTTTGTTGACGTCAGGGTGCACTAAAACTGGCGCCGAAGTAAAAGCCTGTTTTAGGACACGGAAGGCTTCAATAGCTGATGGTGACCAGTTAACAGTGAACGCGGCTTTGCGGGTGAGATTGGTGAGAGGTGCAACGATACTAGAAAAACCCTTGATAAAGCGTCGATAGAAATTGGCAAACCCTAAAAAGCGTTGTAATTCTTTTAAGGATTTGGGTTGCACCCAATCCCGTACTGCCGAAACTTTTCCCCCATCCATCTCCAACCCTTGACTAGAAATAATATATCCCAAGAAGGGAACGGAGGCGACCTCAAACATACACTTAGAAATTTTAGCGTATAAGTTATTCTCTCTCAACTTCTGGAGGACCAGTTTTACATGTTGCCTGTGTTCGGAGAGGTTCTTAGAGTAAATGAGGATGTCATCCAAGTAAACCACAACGAAGTTACCCAAAAAGTCACGAAACACGTCATTAACGAAGTCTTGAAAGACTGCAGGAGCATTACAAAGGCCAAAAGGCATCACTAAATATTCGTAATGGCCATCCTTAACATTGAACGCCGTTTTCCATTCATCCCCTTGCCGAATACGGATCAGGTTGTAGGCCCCCTTTAGATCTAGTTTAGAAAAAATTCGAGCCCCCACTACCTGATTAAATAAATCACCTATTAAGGGAAGAGGATAACGATTCTTAATAGTGATCTTATTCAAGGCTCTATAATCTATGCAAGGCCTTAAACCCCCATCCTTCTTCTCCACAAAAAAGAAGCCGGCACCCGCCGGTGAAGTAGATGGGCGGATAAAGCCTTTACTCAGATTTTCAGAAATATATTCCTTCATGGCCTGCTCTTCAGCTCGATTCAGATTATAGATTTTGCCCCTAGGAGGAATGGTTCCAGGAAGTAGGTCGATGGGACAGTCATAGGGTCTGTGTGGGGGAAGATTGTCAGCGGACCGCTCAGAAAAGACATCTGCCCAATCTATATAAGGCAGAGGCAGTTCTTGGGGCGAAATCTGCACACTCTTAAGGATGGTGGAGAAGCAATGTGATCTGCAGAAATTACTCCACTTAATCAGATCACCGGATTGCCAATTGAATACGGGGTTATGGAGCTTTAGCCATGGGTATCCCAAAACTACTGGTGTTTCCGGACAATCAAACACCAGAAATTCTATAAGTTCAGTATGAGATGAGCCGGCCACCAATCTGAGAGGGGGGGTCTTGTGACTGACCGGCCCTCCCAGGATGGCCTTCCCGTTGATGGCCAAAACCTGAAGAGACTTTTCTAGAGGTACCAGTGGAACTCCCAGGATGGAGACTATGTTCCGATCCAGGAAGTTACCTGCAGCTCCACTATCTACAAACGCAGATACTGCCTGTTTGGAAGGACCCCAGAAAAGCTCTGTAGGGATTAACATCTTATCATGGTGAGGGTAATGCTTCAATTCACCTAGGTCAGCACCCTCTTCCTGACCTAGGCAAGAAAGTTTCCCGCCGGATATCCCTTATTTGGGCAAGACCTGGCAAAATGCCCCGGGGACCCACAGTAGAGACAAAGACCCAAAGACCGTCTTCGTTGTTTCTCGTCCTGAGAAAGACGGGCTCTGCCAACCTGCATTGGCTCCTCTTGAGAGGGAGAGGAGGAGTTTACCCCACCAGAAGTTGAAGGGCTGGGAGTTTGTGAAGGTTTAAAAGGCGTAGTAGCTCTAACCCTTTCCCTGGCTCTCTCCCTAAGACGCCTATCGATCCTGATGGAGACCTGCATAAGCTGGTCCAAATCTTTTGGAGTAGGAAAGTTGACCAGGGCATCTTTAATATTTTCGGACAGCCCCAAACGGTATTGGCTACACAGGGCTGGATTATTCCAGGTAGATTCTACTGCCCAGCGCCGGAACTCAGCGCTGTAGTCCTCGGCGGAATTCCGACCCTGCTTCAAGGCCCGAAGCCTGTTTTCCGCCGTGGACTGACGATCTGGATCCGCATACAACACTCCCATAGCAGAAAAAAAAGATGTTACGGAGTGTAAGGCAGGATCTTCAGGGAGCAAGCTGAAAGCCCATGACTGGGGATCTCCTTGTAACAAAGAAATAATTAAACCCACCCGTTGGGTTTCTGTGCCAGAAGATAAAGGCCGCAGCCTAAAGTAAAGTTCACACGAATTCTTGAAATTTGAGAAGCCGGCCCGGTCTCCAAAGAATTTTTCGGGCAAAGGAACCTTAGGCTCAGGAATATGAGGTGATACAGCGGGTGCTGAAGTCTGGCGGGTTTCTTGGTTGGCCACCCTCTGGGCAAGTTGATTGATAGCGGTGGCCATCGCCTGCACTTGCTGTACCAGGTCTTCCATAATGATTTTTTTTTTTTTTGGGCCTGTTATACTGTCACGCTCCCGGAACCTCAATTACCACTTGGACAACTCCAGCTCTCTTGGTAAGGGCCCCAACCCCCAATCTCCGCAGCCAGCTTCACCTATAGGAGCCCCCGCTTGCCGAGACGCAGAACACGCCTGCTCGGGATCGGTTGCCCCCAGGACTTTATGGCTCAAAGGATGAGGTCTTACGGTACAGAGTGCTGGAGAGCCCGCGGCTGGAAGTGGAATCGGGCAGCCGGTATGTGAGCGTAAGGATGGCAGTCCAATAGACAGGCAAGGGTCGGCAACAGGAGTGGAGATCGAGGATGGTCAAACAAGCGAGGGTCGGCAACAGGAGTGGAGATCGAGGATGGTCAAACTGGCAAGGGTCGGCAACAGGAGTGGAGATCGAGGATGGTCAAACAAGCGGGGGTCGGCAACAGGAACGGAGATCAAGGATAGTCAAAAAACAGGCAAAGTCGGCAACAGGAATCAGGATCAAAAATCGAGGGTAAACAGCTACAAGGGTCTAGGCGCTATAACAGGCAACGACAGACTGACTGGGTTGAGGTTAAATAGGGAACAGGCATCATTGGCCCTGGAGAATAGGTGTAGTGATTGGTGCAACTTTAAGAACCTCACAGGGATTGGTAAACACAGGGCGTGCAGCCCAGAACTCAGGGGCAGCTGATTGGCCCAGTCCCAGTGGGGCACTCCCACTGGTGCAGCTGGGCCTTTAATAGATTACTTAATCTTCCTCCGGCGGCCGCGCTGAGAGCAGCGCCGCCGGAGGGTATAAACAAAACGTGCTCGCGCACGCGCGCGAGCACGAGAGCTGACGCTGGGGCCGTCAGCTGAGGAGGCAGGCGCGTGCGCGCCAGCCGAGACAGAGACCGCCGCCCGCCGCGGCCGCCGGACAGGTGGCTGCGCAGCGGGAGCGGGCGGCTGAGGACCCGTGACGCCGCTGGAACGGGGAATCGGTAAGCGGGTGCTGACACTGTGATGGATTCGGGCCATAGACCGACAATCTGTTCCGATCCGCTTGAACGAGAGCAGCGTCTTCATCGGTCTCTATATTGGTTTCGGTCCTCACTGCTGCACGATCCATTTCAATCAGCTCGGCTATCAGTTCCTGACGTGGGCGGTTGCTAGCTGACCTTCCCCGGCTCTCGAGTAGATCCTTCAGGATCAGCCTTTTCAACTTGTCATACTGACTCTCCATCAGGGTAGCACTCTCTCTGGGTAGAAAGGACTATCCCACCACTTGCCACCACTTGTAGCGATAACCTTTATCGCCGGAGGGCTTCCCCGCCAGAGACGTCCTTTTCCCAATGGTGAGAGGTGCTGCAGGAATTCCAGAGTCATCCGTGAGGAAATCAGAAACAGCTCTTACAAGGGCTAGTGAATGGCGATATAGCGTTTCCCCCAATAAGAGACGGAACTCAGTATTGAGGGTGAAGATGACCTCCTTTATTAGTGCCACCCTGGGCCTTATATGCAAGTCTCCATGCAAGGGGACCTCCCCTGTGGACCTGATGGAGAACTGCATGACAAACGTACAGACCAATGGGAGCAGGCCACACAATCCCTCAACTCTGCCGGCAACACAATCAGCAACACAATGGCAGTCTGTAACACAATCAACAACACAATGACATTGTCTGGAACATGCTTAAGAAAATGAAAGTAATGAATCTATGTAAAGTCCAAGGGGCAGAAACAGTGCCTTTAAAATCCAATATGCCCAAATAGGGTCCCATAGAAAAAGGAACAGTGGGCATCCAATGAATGACCCGGTGGGCAATTGAATAGTGGTGAAATCCAAAAGGCAGAGAGTCTGTCACAGGAATGTCCTAATAGGCCGCCCGCTGTGCCCAAGGGATTGGATCCCTTTCCTGCTGATCTAGTAAAGTGGTGGTCATGTCCCCCTGAGGTGGACGCTCCCGTGCTAGGCCTGTCCAATACCTCGGTCATGCCTTCCCCTGACACTACCGCTATGAGGGACAGTGAGGACCGGCACATGGATCAGCTGGCCTGCCATGCTTTTACTTGTTTGGGGGCTGAACTGCATGTGGCCTGTGCTGCTGCCATTACAGCTATTGCCCTTAAGAAACTGCTCAAGCGTCTATGTGATGGCGCTACGGCTGGTAGAAGGGGGGAGGAGTATAGGACTCTCTTGCTTTGCTCCGTTTTTATTGCATTTATCCTTATTGCCATGGATGATGCTGTGAAGCTGGCCGGTAGGGCCTCTGCGCTTTTGGTGGCTATGCGCCGCTCTGTTTGGTTGCATCAGTGGGCAGCTGACGCCGCTGCTAAGAAAGCTCTCAGTGGATTCCCCTTTGCTGGGCTGCGGCTCTTTGGGGAGCATCTTGATGTTTTAGCCAAGGATGGCAGGCTGCCTCAGTGTAGGAGACAGTCCCGGCCCTTTCGGGGGACCTCCGTCTCTCTCCCTTCCCTTCGCACTCCCAGAGGAGGTCGTGGCTCCCTCTTCTCAAGTGGCCGCAGACATTCTTGGGGCCGTGGCAGATCCCGTGGTCGTCCCAGTCTCTCCTGGGGTTCCAAGCCCAAACCCCCTCCCAAGGCCCCTCAGGCATGAGAGGGCGCCCTCACCCATCTGGGTGGGGGGACGGCTTCAGCTCTTTGCTCACGTCTGGAGGCTCCAAGTCTCAAACCGGTGGATTCAGGAGGTGGTGTCCTCCGGTTACAAGATAGAGTTTGCAGCCTAGCCGCTCCCAAGATTCATCAGATCCCAGATGTCTTTAAACCCCCTGTCAGCTCAAGGGTTGCTTCTGGTGGTTCAATGTCTACTGGAGTCAGGGGTCATTTGTTTGGTGCCCCATCAAGAACAGGGTCAGAGGTACTATTCCAGTCTTTTCACGGTCCCCAAAAAGGACGGCTCTCTGAAGCCCATTGTGGACTTGAAGGGCCTCAACAAGTTTGTCAGATTCAAACATTTTTGCATGGAGACGCTATGCTCTGCTGTCAGTACCCTTCGCCCGGGTGACTTCATGACCACCGTGGACATCAAGGATGCTTATCTTCATGTGCCTATCTTCCCAGGTCATCAGAGATTTCTGAGGTACGTGCTGGAGGATCAGCATTACCAGTTTGTGGCTTTACCCTTCAGTATCACCTCGGCGCCTCGGGTGTTCACCAAGGTGCTGGTGGGAATAATGGCTCTGCTATGGAACCAGGGCATTCACATCCTTCCTTACCTGGATGACATCCTGATTGTGGCTCAGTCCTTTCATCAGGCCGAGCAGGACACCCAGGTTGTGACCTCCACTCTAGAGTCCTTCGGCTGGGTGATCAATTTTCCCAAGTCTTCACAGTCCCCGTCCTTGGTGAGGTCCTTTCTAGGTATGACTCTGGATACCTCTCAGGTCAAGGTGTTCCTTCCTCAGCAGAAGGTGGAGGGCCTTCAGAA
Source organism: Gastrophryne carolinensis (assembly GCA_027917425.1). Taxonomy (NCBI): domain Eukaryota; kingdom Metazoa; phylum Chordata; class Amphibia; order Anura; family Microhylidae; genus Gastrophryne; species Gastrophryne carolinensis. The sequence goes on from CM051242.1 coordinate 109,365,429, forward strand.
GCAGGCACGGGCTCGGCTCTTGTGTCCTCATCCTTCCATCCATCAGGGGATGCAGTTGGTGGGCCTGATGGTGTCCTGCTTCGAGGCGGTCCCCTTTGCTCAGTTTCACATTCAGTTGCACCTCTTGTCAGTTTGGGATCGGGACCCTGTGTTCCTGGATCAGGAATTTGCTCTGTCTCCTCTGGCCAGACAGTCCTTCTCGTGGTGGCTGGACTGAAGGAACCTTCTGGTGGGCAGGACCTTCCTGCCCCCGTGCTGGGAGACGGTCACCACAGATGCCAGTCTGACTGGTTGGGGGGGGCTTTCGGAAGTCTCTGAAGTTCCAGGGTCGGTGGGGCCCACAAGAGGCCCATACTCCCATCAATGTACTCAAACTGAGGGCGGTCAGGTTGGTTCTGTCTCACCTGACCATACACCTTCGGGGTCGGGCTGTTCAGATCCGCTCAGACAACCAGATGGTGGTTGCCTACATCAATCATCAGGGAGGGACGCGAGCCTTCCAGGAAGTGTCCCTGATACTGTCTTGGGTGGAACAGAATGTTCCCTGCATCTCAGCGGTCTACATTCCAGGGGTGGAGAACCAAGTGGCAGACTCCCTGAGCAGGGGAATGTCTCGTCAGGGGGAATGGTCCCTCAGCAACCAGGTGTTTCTCTCCCTGTGTCACCGCTGGGGTCAGCCGGATGTGGACCTGTTTGCATCCCATCACAATCACAAACTTCCCAGATTTGTCTCCCTGTCACAGGATCCTTTGGCCTTCGCAACGGATGCACTGGCAATGCCTTGGACGGAGTTTCGGCTTCTCTATGTGTTCCCTCCATTTCCTCTACTGGGCAGGGTCATGCGCAGGAGGGGGTACCAGCCATCCTGGTGGCCCCTTGTTGGCCAAGGAGGGTGTGGTTTGCAGACGTCGTGCAGTTGTCAGTAGATTGGTACGTCTTGCCCAAGGATCCAGATCTTCTCACTCAGGGGCAGCTACGCCATCCCAATTTACAAACGCTGGCTTTAACGGCTTGGCTGCTGAAACCTCCATGTTGATGGAAAAGGGGTTGCCTGCCTCTGTTGTTGATACCATGATTCGGGCTAGGAAGAAGTCCTCGTCCTTTATCTATTACAGGGTCTGGCATGCTTACATTGCCTGGTGTGAGTCCAAGTCTCTTCCCCTGTCGGGTGTTTTCCATCCCCAGGATTCTGGAATTTTTGCAACATGGTTTGGATTCGGGCCTTCAACTTAGTACTCTCAAGGGCCAGTTTTCAGCTCTGGCAAATTTTTTCCAAAGATCCTTTGCCAATCACCAGTTGGTTAAAACTTTTTTCCAGGGTGTTGCTCATGTGCGTCCACCTCGTAAGCCTATGCTACCAGTCTGGGACTTGAATCTGGTGTTGTCTGCTCTGCAGGGTCCTCCCTTTGAGCCTATCCGTGGGGCTGCCTTGCCCATCCTGACTCTTATGGTAGCCTTTTTGGTGGCTATCACTTCTGTAAGGTGAGTTTCCGTGCTGGCAGTGCTTTCCATCAAACCTTCTTATTTTGAGCGGCATCAGGATAAGGTGGTGTTTCGGCTTAAGACGGATTTCTTGCCTAAGGTTATGTCTTTCATCTCAGTCAGGACATTGTTTTGCCTTCATTGTGTCCTAATCCTACTAATTCCAAGGAGTGGACACTGCATTCTCTGGATGTGGTCAGGGCTCTGAAGTTTTATTTGGTCGCTACTGAGCCTTTCAGGAAATCTGATGCTCTTTTTGTTCTCACTTCTGGACCTAGGAAGGGTTTGCCTCCGGCTAAATTCACTATCAGCAAGTGGATCCGTCAGGCGGTGGTGCAAGCCTATTCTGCTAAGGGGAAGAAACCTCCCTTTGGGTGACTGCTCATTCCACTCGTGCTATTGGTGCCTCTTGGGCTTTTCAGCACCAAGCTTCTGTTGAACAAGTTTGCGAGCCCGCTACTTGGTTTTCTGTTAATACTTTTTACAAGTTTTACAAGGTTGATGCTTTTGGCCGCAAGGTGCTTCAGGCGGTAGTGATTTGAACTGCCGGCCGTTACTCATTGGGGATCCCACCCTACTTTTGGATGTCCCAACTGTTATGAATACTGAAGCAGGCCGTGCCATGCAATACGAAAAAGACAATTATGTGAGTACTCACCTGTAGAATTGTTTTTTGTTCTTGCATGGCACGGCCTGCTTCACCCCACCCTTGTTATCGTTATTCTTGGTTGCCTCCTTATGGTGATTGTTCCAAGTTAATTGGGGTTTTTTACATTCTTTACCTTTATTCTCTCCCGGCTTCTTGTCTCACTGCTTGTCTACGCTGGGAACTCTATGGTTGATCCCATTTTTATAGGGGGCCGGGAGATGCCACAGCTCTTCTGCAGTACCACTGCGCCACCTTGTGGAGGAATAACCCAACTGTTATGAATACTGAAGCAGGCCGTGCCATGCAAGAACAAAAACCAATTCTACAGGTGAGTACTCACAGAATTGTCTTTTTGGACATCACAGGGTTGACCTGTGTGTGTGTTGGCCTGGCAGTAGCAGAGGGTGGCAGGCTGGCAGCATAGGTGCTGTTGGTGGAAGCAGCAGCAGCATTAGCAGAGGCTGTAGAAGTTGAAGAAAGACTGGTTTGTGTAGGCCTGAATGTAGCGACAAGCCCTCAAAAAAACTGTCCCTCTTGTAAAGGGGGGTGGCAGCGAGATTGGCATCCTGACAATTTAGTTGAAGAAGGAGCAAAGACTTTTTGCAAGCCTTGAAAAATTTGCCCATTTTGGGCATCACAGGCCTGCGTGTGTGTTGGCCTGGAAGTAGCAAAGGTTGGCAGGCTGGCAGCGGAGGCGCTGTTGGTGGTAGCAGTGGCATGTTATTCGATTGCATCAGACAAAATCAGGGGTTTTAAAATCATCACCTATCCACACCTAATTTACCACCAGATTTTGCTCCTCCTCTGGAAAGTTTTTTTCTGAAGTCTGCAAAAGCAGCATCAGTGTCACTGTCACCTGCTCCTGAGTAGACCAGGCCAGCAGACCTGCCCTGTGCCATTTTGCAGATGATCTGGCCCTACCTTGGCTCAGCTCTTTGTCACTGCCAGTGCCAGAAGTACCTTCCTGCTCTGACAACATCCCTTCCTTATTGCCTGGTTCCCAGATTCTGTCCAAAACTACATCATCATACTCCTCCTCCTGATCCCTTCCACTCTGATGTTTCATCATGGTTTGCTTGCATCCCCACACCACAAGCACTTTCATAACTACCAGTACGTCCATGTCTACCACCACCCCCACTGCCACAGCTATGCGTCCCGGACACCGCTTCCATCTCCATCTCCACCACCTCCACAACACACTCCAAAGGCATCAAACAAATTCTCCTCATCACTATCCATAGCAATCAGGCTACTGAGAAAAACTGGCACCTCACTAGATGGGGGCAGAGAGACAGATGATGGAAGAGAAAGGCTTCTTTTACAGTGATGTGTAGCTGTAGTGGAGTAAGAATCCACTGAAACCTGTGTGAGTCTTCCTCTTCTGAGATAACCAAGAGAGAGTCAGCCACAATGGATGCATTGTCTGAAATAACATGTCCACTGGAGGAAATGGACAACTCTGGCTTGCTGATTTACTACCACTTACATTTCTGCTACTGCTACTACTACCAAGTACACTGCTGCGGCTGCTACTACTACTACCAATGGTGGACCTGGGCAAATGGATGCTGCCACTACTATTGCTGGACAAATAGCTGGTGCTTCTTTTACTGGGCCTGGGCACATGTCTTCTGACCACAGTGTTGATACTGTCACCAACATCCTTCTCCTGAGTGGCAGAAGGAATTGCAGGGGTGTATTTTCCTCTGCCCCATCTTTTCCCACCCTTTCCTTTCCCAGACATTTTACTTAGTATTTGCTAAAACAGATAGATCTTGCCTAAAATATTAATTGACAGGTGTAAAAGATTACTCTTTTAAACTGTATTTAACAAAGAGGCACCATGGACCCCAACTTAGAAAAAGACAGTGCATGCACAGTTAAAACAGAGCTACTCCCCTTGTTTTCTTTAAACTATATTTAACAAGAGGCACCGTGGACCCCAACTTAGAGGGAAAAAGGGCCTGCACAGCTAAAATAGTGCTGCCCCCCAAAAACAAATTTCTTGGAAGGTAAAAAAGAATATTTTCTTTTAAACTGTATTTAACAAAGAGTACCCCAACTTAGAGAAAGACAGGGCCTGCACAGCTAGAACAGGGCTGACCCCCCCAAGAATTCCTTGGCAGGTGAAAACATTTTTTAAACTGTATTAAACACTGAGGCGCTGTGTACCTCAAATTCCCCAACGCCGTGACGCAAACCAGCTAAACCATACAGATGTGACCACAAAATAAAAAACCCTCACTGAAGTTTTCAGACTTTACAGGGTGGACTACAATGACCAGCAGATCCCAGCGCAGGCAGATGCAGTTTTTCTGTAAAAGCACACCTCTCTCAGAGTCCCACTGTGCCCACTTCCTTTCCTGCCCCTTCTTATCTCCTATGCCATGGTTCAAAATGCCCTACAATGTCCCTAAACTGTCTCTGCTCTAAGAGCAATGCTCTCTCTGCAATAGCCAGCTCGATATTGGTGGATAGACGGCACATCACATGTCCTGCAATAGCGCTTCCTGATTGACCCAGCTACCCTGATCTCTTAAGCTGCGACCATGTAACCCCATCTCCTTGCTTCTCCTTGGCTGGCCGTGACCTGTGGGGTCAGGTTCATCTTCTGCATTCTGCCATGAAACACTTAAAAGTTTAAGTTTGCTGCAAACCGAGTGTTCCTGAAAACTACCAGTTTGGTTTGCTCATCTCTAGTGCCCAAGTACAATAAATCCTGTCCAACTCTGTTCTCCCTTTAATAGAAAAGTAGCTTAGAAAGTAGCAAGTAAAATGAATAGTGTTTCATTTACATATGTCAAGTTTCTTACTATGATGATCTAACAAGTCATTTTTAGAAACAATTGTAGCATTCTCTGAAGTGAAGTGAGTCCATTTAAAGTTATGTGTGTTACCAATATCTAATGTATCTCAGAAGGAACCATCAGCTCGAAAAGAAAAAAGTGTCTTTGGTGCCTCTGAGTTTAAAGGGAACATCTACGGTACTTTCAAAGGTGTCACTTTGAAAGTGTGCCAAAGAGATGTCTTCACGGTGCAAGTTAGATCTAGTTTTTTTTTTATTTTTATCTTATGCTAGCAAATGTGTGTTTTATGAAAGAATCTTTCACTATCTGTAATTTGTTGCCATTGAAAATGGTACACCAAGTCTGTACACCAGGTAGGGAGAAGTGATGCTGCTATGTCCACTGCTGATTCAGATTCAGTTTATTTTAATATATACAGGGTATACCCAAGGAATTATTATTGGCATATAGCTTTTCCAACACTGGTATGAATTCCTATTATATTCACATTTGTATTAAAAGTATTTCACATTTATAATAAGAAGTAGTTACATCTTAATATGAAATTGAAACACTGGATTTACAAGAAGTTATATTATCAGTTCATGTTTAAGTTCTGGATCTTAGTGGCGGTTCTTGTTGATGTAATTCTGTATCTCCAGCCAGAGGGTAAAAGCCGGAAGAAATGATGACCTGGGTGGGAGGGGTCACGCATGATGTTCTACTCGTTTGTTGCAATCCTGAATTTCTAGTGGGGGGGGGCAGTACCCTATTAAATCTCTCTGCAGTTCCGGTTATGCCTCTTAGATGTTGTTCGTCTGCACCATACCAGACATTGCAGGGTGAGCTCAGAACAGATGCAAGGCCCACATTGTAGAATATGCAAAGGATGTTTGTGGAGCGCCAAGGCACCACGCACACAGGCCAAGGCAACAGGCAGGAGAGAAGTTTTAAATATTCCATAGCCACTGAGAGCACCAAAACCACACATAGATGTATAGGAGGAGCCATAATCCATGTGAATGAACAGGAGTAAAAAGAATCTCGATACAAGGGAGGTAAAGAAGAAAAAAGAATTCCAAGGATGCAGGAAAGTAATGAAGCCACAATTTATGGATGTTGAAAACTGTGTGTGTGTGTGGGGGGGGGCTCCAGGGTTATTTAACCCTTTAAATGCCAGCCACGTAAAATTTACGTGGTTGCCTCTCCGTCACTTAAGTGCCAGCCACGTAAAATTTACGTGCCTGGCATTTACCCCTGCTAGTGTGCAAAAAAAAAAAAAAAAATTACTCACCTGACCCCTCGTTGGATCCGGCCGGGTCTCCTCTTTAATTTGGTGCCATCCGATCCCCCGTGGGGGGTCGGATGGCTCCAGGAGAGCCCCCGGAATAGGCCGCCCCCCCCCCGCTTCTGCAGCAGCAGCTGCTAACTGTAAAAAAAAATAAAAATGACATTCACTTACCTGTGTGTGCGCTGGCTCCCGCTGTCCCTCCTCTTCACCTGGGGGGCCTCCGATCGCCCCCCAGGACTTACCGATCTTCAGGAGAGAGCCCGGGAGGCTCTCTCCTCTCTCCTACTCGATGGCGGCCGCCATCTTGCCGCTAAGCCCCGCCCCCTGGCTATGACGTCACCCCAGCCCCGATCACCGGCGTCAGCTCTTTCAGCTGTCAGATGCCGGTGATCGGCAATGGGGAAGGAGGTGGCAGGAGATCCTCTGATCTCCTGTCTCCCCCTTCTCTGGATGCCGATCACCGGCATCTGTCAGCAGAGCGGCGCGGGACAAAGGAGCTTACAATCGGAGGTAAGTACAGTAAAAAAAAATTTTTTTTTTTTTAAATAAAATACTTTTGTGTGGTGTTTTTTTTATTTAACCCTTTGTGAACTGGTAAGGGGTCCATGAGACCCCTTATACCAGTTCACAAGGCTCTGGGTATGGCAGGTCACCTGCGGCAAGCGGGTGGCTTGCCATAACCCCCAGCCCACCATTACCTGCCTCCCCAACGGCCAGGGGGGGGCAGAAGGGCCCGGGCCACTTAGTGGCTATGTGGGCTAGTAGCCTGCAGGGCCAGGGGCCACCAACGCTGGCCCCTGCGCCCTGTTCTACAAGCCCCCATAGCTGGCCCGGGTCGGTAATGCTGGGTAGGGGGGACCCTACGTCATTTTTTTTTGGGATTTTTAAGGGTTTTTAACCCTTAAAATTCCAAAAAAAAATGGGGTCCCCCCCCCCTAGGAGGGGGAACCCTATGTCATTTTTTTTTTTAATTAACCCTTTTGTTTTCTGTCATCCAGCAGCTATAAAAGGCTGAAAGAGTGCTCCACTATGGATGGGAGGTAAGTATTAAAAAAAAAATAAAATAAAATATTTTTTCTCTTTGTGTGTCTGTGTTTTTTTTTACATTTAACCCCTTGTGAACTGGTAAGGGGTCCATGACCCCTATACCAGTTCACAAGGCTGGGGGAGGTGGCAAGTCACCTGCGCTAGCCGGTGACTTGCCATTAACCCCCGGCACCCCCATTACCTGCCTCCCCAAAGCCCAGGGGGGGGCAGAAGAGCCCGGGCCCACTGGCTATGTGGGCTTGTAGCCTGCAGGGCCAGGGGCCACAAAAGCTGGCCCCTGCGCCCCGTTCCTACAAGCCCTACATAGCTGGTCCCGGGCTGGTTACTTTGGGTAAGGGGGGGGCCCATGTCATTTTTTTTTTTTTTTAAGGATTTTTAACCCTTAAAAATCCCCCAAAAAAATGCCTCCCCCTTCCCGGGAGGGGGGACCCTATGTCTCGATTTAACCCTTTGTAGTGTGGATGGTAGTTGTATTTTATTTGTAAATGTTAAAAATTACTTGTTTCAGTTAGAGGGGTCTCCTGGGCAGGAACAGGGGGCTATCGATAAATATGTGGTACCGTTCTAATCGGTAGAAATGGGGCTTTCACATGCAATATGGTTTTCCCTAATCAAATACATTTTTTATTTAAAATAAAGGAGGCAATTTTCTAAAAAATGTTTTTATTTATTTTTTTTTTTTTTACTTAATAATAAATAAAATGAATAATAAATAAAATTTACAAACAAGACATTTCATGTTAAAGCCTAAACTCTGCTGCAAAAAATATATATATAATTTTCCTGAAAATTCCAGCAAAAATGACGCAAAACATGGCGCAAAACATGGCGCAAAATGGGGAAAAATGACCTGTCAACAGAGGGTGACAAAATCTCAAGTAAGCTGGCAATTAAAAGGGTTAATAGTACCTCTGCATGTTGGGTATTGTTCTGTTCGGGGGACCTTGCGCTTTCAGACTTAGCTTGTTTTTTCTTGTTTGCATATTTATATTTTAGGAAAAGGTGTTTTTTATTCTGCTTTTTTATACATTTTTTAGGGAAACTCTGCGCAACCAAAGAGTTTTTTGAGGGATTAATTTCAGAAAGATGAGCCCACTACAACAAGCTGGGTATGCTTAGAAAGCTTAACATGTGTACTTTCAGGGAATATATGGTTTATGGGGGATATTCCAAATGTAAAGGGTTGTTTTGGTTGAAAAATCGCAAGGTGCGCACTTTGTCTGCAGAGCTGAAATTTTCAAGAAAAATTACCGTTACGCATATGCTTTACTTTGGGGTGTTTGGCAACTCTTCCCTTGACAGTAGCTATGCATGTTGGGTGTTGTTCTGTTCGGGGGATGTTGCGTTTTCAGATTAAACTTGTTTTTTCTTGTTTGTGTATAGTTTTTTAGGAAAATGTGGCTTTGATTCTGCTTTTTTATCCTTTTTTTAGGGAAACTCTTTGCAACCAAAGAATACATTGAGGGATTACTTCTAGAAAACTGTGGCCACATCAACAAGCCTGGTACGCCTAGAAAGCCTGAGGTGTGTACTTCCAGAGAATATATAGTTTGTTGGGGGTATTTCAAATGTAAAGTGTTGTTTTTCTGGAAAAACTGCAAGGTGCGCATAGCGCATATCACAGTTGTATTTTTTCTGAAAATCCCCTAAAGCTCTGTTTCAGTTTGGGGGAGTCTCCTGGGCAGGAAAAGGTGTCTACCTATACATATGTGGTACCGCTGTAACTGTGAAAAATTGGGGTTTCACACGCAATAAGATTTTATTGACAAACTTACATTTTTTATTACAAAAAAACACTACAAATTGTAAAAAATTGATTTTTTTAATTTTTTTGCACATATTTCGCCAAAAAATATTGAGAATACACCTAAAAAATGACAAACAAGACATTTCATGTTAAAGCTCAGACTCTGCTGAAAAAAACAATATATCATTTTCCTGGGAAATCCCTGGAAATCCCTTCAAAAATCACATTTGAACATGGGGAGTGCAAAATAGTGCAAAATGGTCTGGCAACAGAGTGTGACAAAAACTCCAGGTAGGCTGGCACTTAAAGGGTTAAACTTAAAGGGTTTACATTTCAGTTGAGTAATGCAAACTCTACTTGAATGAATATGTGCTTAAATTAAAGGACCACAGGAGGGCACCAGACCCATTTGAATGAATGAGTGGAGGTATAAAAAGATCCACAGGGGGCAGTAGACACCCAAGAATGAATGAGTGGAGAAAATAATGAAAAAATAAAGAATGAATGGAAGAGTGGATGGATGTCATCCACAGAGTCAAGCCCTGAGGGGGTCACCAAGGATGGATGGGCAAAGCAGAGTAGAACACCCTGGAGGAGACTTCAGCAAGTGGGCCTCTTTCCCACACACCAGTGCCTATATCCACTTCACGACTGCAGCTACACTACACTGATCCCCACAATCCACCAGTCCCACCACCCATCCCACCAGCCACGCCACTGATCCCACCATCCACTGCCATAGCAGATCCAGAAGAGCCAGTCTCAAACACCACCAGCAGACTTACAACAGCCAAAGCAGTCTGCAGCGCACTCTCACCACTCTTGTAGATCTTGATGTACAGACTTGGTGTTTGTCAAACCCTGGGAACACCCATCTGTGAGTTTACAACCCCAATTTCTGCGGCTAGCTTCACCTTTAGCCAAGCTCCTGTTTGCCGGGATGCTTTAAATGCCTGACCGGACACAGTTGCCCCCAGGACTTTTTAGCTCAAAGGATGTAAACTCACGGGGGTGAAGACAGATGAACCAAAGGTAAGACTGGGCATAATCAGGAAGCCAAGGTATATACAGATTACAGTTCTTGTAATAGCAACTCGGAGGGAGAATACAGGTTAGGTCAAAGGTCACTCCAAGGGTCAAATCAGAGGGCACCATGGCACCAGGGATGAAACAGGTACGTAGTTGTAATTCAGGCTGAGGATGGTACAGGCCGCAGTCAGGAATAGTCAGGCTAGCAAGATCGTCAATGCATAAACAACACTGGGGGTCTCATGAATATCACACCCAGTTAAAAGCTATCACAGGCAATGACATTATGGCCGGGAATACTTTTATAGAGCATGAATGCAGGGCATTGGTTGGGAAGGAATGGGAATGGATTAATTGGACAATATAACAACATTTGGGATGATTGCCCAGTTCAAACCTTTAGGGTGTTTCCCAGAACAACCCTTGGGCTCACTGGCCCCTTTAAATTAACCTCCAGTGGCTGTGCTGATTGGAGCGCTGGCGGAGGGCATAAGACAGACGTGCTCGCGCATGCGCATGTACAGAGGAGCTGGGCAAGCGGTAAGGAGAGGAAGTGGCGGCGCCGCTCTGTAGGGCAGAGGGAGTCCCGGCCAGCCGCCCAAACCCACGCCGCCTGAGGACCCCGTGGGATCAGGCTGAAGGTAAGTGTGTCGTGACAGTGTTCAGTTGCCATAAATTGCAGTTATTGAGAACTGCTTCCAGAAAAACAATTTGCTAACACAGGAAAAATAAAAAAAATACTTTTTTTTTTTAATCTCAGCACCTTGAGGATATCATTTTGACACAAAAATATACACTTTCAAAAATGCATCCACTTCATGATAGCTGTGTCCAAGACCAGGAATCCTGGGGAAGCGGCGCTATATTATCGGCAAGGCTCACAGATAACATGCATGGAGCCCCTGCAAAAAAAGGTTTCTTGTACACACAGTAGAACATGTTGAGTAAGCTGAACCCCTATTTGCTTCTAACTGCTGCAGCCCCAAGTATTCTGCTGGGTTATAGCTAAAACAATTTTCAAAAATATATTTCAAGGGAAATAATACCATTTTGTGAATACTCACCTGTAAAATGGGTATTATAAGTATGTCACACACCCCACTTCAATCATTAATTATTACACTTGGGTAACTCCACCAGCAGGTGGCGACGTGCAGAGAAGTCATGAAAAACAAGCCCCTCCTGGTCTATACATACCTGGTACCTCTCACTCATTCCCCAGTATTCAAACAGCAATAAAGACAAGGTACCAGGAAAAAACCCTCAAAATGTAAACGAAAACTTCACCCTATAAAGAATCCGGGATACCAAAAGGGCGGGTGAAGTGGGGTGTGTGACATACTTATAATACCCATTTTACAGGTGAGTATTCACAAAATGGTATTATTCTAAGTATGTCACACACCCCACTTCAATCATTAATTATTACACTTGGGACATCCAACAGCAGTGTCCAGAAAAGGGCGGGTATCCAACAAAGCCATAATGCAAAACTCAAACCACTGCAGCCTGCAGAACCTTGCGGCCAAAAACAGCATCCGCTGAAGCCCGCACATCAACCTTATAAAACTTAGAAAAAGTGTGAACCGAAGAAGTAGCAGCCTTACAAACTTGTTCAACAGAAGCCTGGTGCTGAAAAGCCCAGGACGCACCAACCGCACGAGTAGAATGAGCAGTAACCAGAAAAGGGGGATCCTTCCCCTTGGCAGAATAGGCTCCAACAATCGCCTGACTAATCCATTTGCTAATGGAAGACTTAGCCGGAGCCAAGCCCTTCCTAGGCCCACAGGGCACCACGAAAAAGGCATCAGTCTAACGAAAAAAAGACGTAGTACGTAGATAGTACTTGACACCACGTACAACATCCAAGCAGTGCAACGCACTCTCCTTGACATTCCTAGGCTTAGGACACAAAGAAGGAAGAACAATGTCCTGATTAAGATGAAAAGCAGAGACCACTTTAGGGAGAAAGACTGACTTGAAGCGAAAAACCACTTTGTCCTGATGTTCCTCAAAATAAGGAGCCTGAATCGACAAGGCTGCCAACTCCGAAACACGCCGAACCGAAGTGATGGCCACCAGAAAGGCAACCTTCTGAGTCAGAGTGGACAGAGCAATATCCCGCAAAGGCTCAAAAGGAGGAGCCTGAAGAGCAGAGAGAACCAAATTCAAATCCCAACAGGGAGCAACGGCTTCCTAGGAGGCCGCAGATGCGAAACCCCATGGAAAAAAGTCTTGACCAAAGGATGGCTTGCAAAAAACCTCTGAAAAAAGATAGACAAAGCAGAAACCTGCCCCTTCAAACTACTCAGCTGAAGACCAGAGTCCAGCCCAGATTGAAGAAATTCCAAAATCCTAGAAATAGAAAAGACCCGGCAAGGCAAAGACCTAGCCACACACCAATCAATATAAGATCTCCAAGACCTATAATAGATGGAAGAAGAGGATCTCTTCCTGGCACTAATAAGAGTCCGAATGACCAAATCCGAAAGACCCTCCTCCTTTAAGATGGAGGTCTCAGCAGCCAAGCCGTCAAACCCAGCGTTGGTAAACTGGGGTAACACAGTTGGCCCTGAGTGAGAAGATCCGGCCGAAGAGGCAGATCGAACTGATCCACCACCAGATGAACGATGTCTGCGAACCGCACCCGCCTTGGCCACCTTGGGGCCACAAGAATGGCAGGAACTCCTTCCAGAACCAACTTTTGCAGCACCCTGCCTAGCATGGGAATCGGAGGAAACAGATAAAGAAACCCCAGGTCCCTCCAGCTCAGGGTCATGGCATCCGCCGCCAGAGCCAGTGAATCCTGAGACAGCGACACGAATGTCGGAAGCTTGTGATTGTGACGAGAGGCAGACGAATCCACCTCCAGCGTCCCCCACCGGAGACAAAGCGACCGAAACTCCCGGGGATGGAGAGACCATTCCCCCGGCGAGACGAACACCGGCTCAGAAAGTCCGCCTCCGTGTTTTCCACTCCTGGAATGTACACTGCCGAGATGCAAGGGACATGAGTCTCTGCCCAAACTAGAATCAGAGACACCTCTCTGTGAGCACCCAGACTGCGAGTCCCTCCTTGGTGATTGATGTAAGCAACTGCCGTCCGATTGTCCGACCGAACCTGCACCGGCAGGCCCTGTAGATGCTGCGTCAAGTGAGACAGAACCAACCTGATGGCTCACAACTCCAGAACATTGATGGGCAAGTGGGCTTCCTGAGGGCCCCACCGCCCCCGGAACCGAAGATCCTTCCAGAAAACCTCCCCATCCGGACAAACTGGCGTCCGTGGTGACAGTTTCCCAAAGCGGTGTCAAAAATGACCTGCCCTTCAGAAGATTGTCCGAGACCATCCACCACAGAAGAGACCGCCGAACTCGAGGGGACATCCGGAAGGACCGATCCAACGACCACGGTCGCCGGTCCCAGGACGCCAAAAGATGAAGCTGAAGCGTTCTCGTGTGAAACTGCGCGAAGGGAACTGCCTCGAAAGAGGCTACCATCAACCCCACCAGTCTCATCCCTAGCCGGATGGACGGGCGAGGATTGGAAAGAAGAAGCTGAGCCAAATCCTGAATCAACAGAACCTTGGCCTGAGGGAGAAAAACTCTGTGCTGGCAAGAGTCCAGGGACATCCCCAGAAAAGTCACCACCCTGGCCGGAACCAGAGAGGACTTGGGTAGTTGATCACCCAGCCGAACCTCTCCAGCATAGACACCACAATGCCGGTGTCCCCTTCCGCTTGACTGAAGGAAGGCGCCATGATGAGAAGATCGTCCAGGTAAGGCACAATGCGAATCCCTTGAGCCCTGAGCAGGGCCATTACTCCTGCCAACACCTTGGTGAACACTCTCGGAGCCGAGGTGAGGCCCGAAAGGAAGAGCTACAAACTGAAAATGCTGATCCTCCACCACAAAGCGAAGAAACCTCTGATGAGCCGGAAAAATTGGAATGTGAAGGTATGCATCCTTGATGTCTATGGACGTCATAAAGTCCCCCTGCCTGAGCGAACCAATCGCCGACCGCAGGGTATCCATGCGAAACTTCCGGGGACGAACAAACCGGTTGAGAAACTTCAAATCCAGAATAGGATGGAAAGACCCATCCTTTTTGGGTACAGTGAAGAGATTGGAAGAATACCCGCACCCCACCTCCGAAGGCGGGACCGGGCAGATGACTGCCAAATCTAGAAGATTCCTTACCGCCGCCAGGAGCCCCTGCGCGGCCAAAGGATCTGAAGGTACCCGAGACCTGAAAAACCTTGGCGGAGGGCAGGACTCGAACTCCAACTTGTAACCGGCCGACACCACCTCCCGGATCCACCTGTCCGAGACCTCCTGGTCCCATACCCGGGAGAAGAGTCGCAACCGTCCCCCCACCCGTACGGGTAAGGGCGCACCCTCATTGCTGAACAGGCTTGGCGGCTGACTTGGGCTTGGCGCCCCAGGCGTGAACGGGACGTCCACGGCCTCTACCCCTATTCCAACTGACGCCCCTGGAAGCCGAGAAGCCCGCACCCCTGCCGGCTCTGGCTCCCCGAAAGGACGGTATGAAGGGGGCCGCCCCCCGAAAGGAACGGCGAAATTTCTTGCACTGAGGTAACTTACCTCCCTTGGCAACAGAATCCAGCTTTTCACCGAAAAGCCTCAAACCCAGAAAGGGAAGAGCCGTGAGTGATCTTTTAGAATTAAAATCAGCCGTCCACTGCCTCAACCACACAGAGCGGCGAATAGCCACCAACAGAGCAGTAGCCCTGCCACACATCAACATGGCATCATCCTGAGCGTCCAGAATAAACGACAAAAAGGATTCACAACGCTTAAGAGCAAGAAACTCATCACCGGTAGGCACAAGATCCACACATAAGTCCCTGACAATAGACCTAACCGCCAACGTCAAAAGTGCCGAAGCACAAACAGGCCTCAAAACTGAGCCCGCACAGACAAAACCATGGAGGGCCCGCTGATCAATCCGGCGATCCTCGCCGTCCTTGAGAGAAGTCGTGTCAGGAGAATGTACAACCGCCGTATTAGACAGTCCCAAGACTGGAGCAACCACTTCGGGAGGGACAGCCCAACGCTTAATCAAGTCCGCCGAAAAAGGATATTTTCTATCCCAGCTGGGCGGTACCCCTACGAGACGCGTAGGTTGCTCCCATTGCATAAGGACAACGTCCTTGAAATGCTGTTGACTGGGAAACTCCAAGCGCTGCTTGGACACCCCAAAAAACTGACCCTTAGGCCGAGTAGCAACTTCAGGAGGATCCAAATCCAAAACCTCAAACATTTGGGCCAAAATGGAAGGTGAATCAGGAACGGGACCTTCAGCCTGGTCCCCCTCAGCGCCCAGCAACTGCTGGCCCTCCAGATCCGCTAATTCCACCACAAGTTCACCCTCTTCAAGGGGACGATCTGGCCAATCCAGATCCTCAACAACCTCCCCATCGGAGTCCGGCAGAGGCGGAGACAGATGTTTTCGCTAAGCCGTCACCTTCTGAGCGGCCATGGCGGAAAACATTTTTTCGAGGCTGGCCAGGCGGGCGCACACCTCAGATTGCGAATCACCCCCAATGACAACGTCACACGGGGTCCGGAACAGGTAAGGAGGGGAGGGAGATGGCGCGGCCGATGAAGTACCAGGCACCGGAGTGCCGGACTGGCGCTCAATGTTCCGCTGTGCACATGGAATACAAATAATGACATCATCTCCCGGTAGCGGAGTCCCACACCCCCCACACAGCCTGGATTGTCCCGAAGGACAGTTTCCGGTATCTTTGGCAGCCTCCACATGGTGAAATTTATGGTATTCGCAGAACCCAGGGATTTACGCAGTAAGCGACCCGGGATGCCCCTTTAGTAATTCAGCAAAAATATATATAAATATATATATATCTATATGTCTCTAGTCCTGGCCAGGGGAATTTAGCAAACAACCTAGGAATGACTATAAGACCACCCCCCAACTAGCCAGGTATATAAGACTGGGAGAGCCCTGCAGGAAGGAATCCCGGGATCTAAAAAACAAAACCCTGGCAAACACACAATAGTAAAAAACACTGAGATGCCAGGGGTGGCCCAGACAACAGAAAAGGGGGACAGGGCCAAATACATATATCAACTAATTAAACATAGCTTTAAAGCACTTCACGAATTCTATATGACAGAATAGACAAAAAGTTCAGCCAGCATGCCCATAGCCTGGCTGAATAACCCTGCCACCACCCCCAGCGAGGGGGGTGGGGGGGTTGGAGGGGAGCGCAGAAGCCAGCCGCAGGAGCCCGGCCCCTATAACAAACAATAGCCGGAATCCAAAACCGACCTAACCGCCCCACTACCCCTTATAATAACGGCCGTGGGGCCGAAAACGTGAAGAAAAACCTTACCTGGATCCCGCAGCTCAGGCAGGTACAGAAATGGCGGCCAGCCAGGGAGAGACGGAGAGGACGCGAGGCGGGCTCAGCAGAAACGCGGGAGCCGCTGTGGCCCCGCCCCTCCGGCAGACACGGCGCGGGCCACGCGAGACGCGGCCCCGCCCACCACTGAGGCCCAGCCAGCCGCGGGCACCACAAGGAATGGCGCCCACAGAGGCCGTCGGGCGGACCGGCGGCGCGCATGCCGCCCGGTCCCGCCCGCAGTAAAGTACCGCCAAAGCAATCGACGGCCTACGGGCCGACGGCGCAGCGCGCCGCCCGGCCCAGCCGACAGGCTGCAGCAAGGGATCCCAATCAAATGACGGGCGCCAGACATGGCGCCCGTCCTAATAACAAAAGGCAGGCCGGCGGACCTGCCGCCCGAATCATAGTAGCAAACACAGGGGCTCAGGGAGCCCCCCAAGCACGAAAGCACCAGCAGAGACAGACAGCCAGCCACAGACCACTCGTCCCTGCCCACACATACACACAAAAAAACACTCAAACATGAAGTAAAGTTAAAAGACAAGCTACTGGGGATATAAGGGCTGGGGCATCCCACGTCCGGATCACCAACCGGAACACCGCTATGCCCCATAATATAGGGTCGAGCGGAGGAGCTAATCTCCTAGGCACCATACGTGCCATCTACCCTTACCCGGCCTACAGCCTAAGCTGGGAGGCTGCCATTAAACTAGGGGATAAACACAAAAAGAGCCGGGCAGAAATAGACCTGGGGGGGGGGCCGGGGTGATACCCCGGCTACCTGCAAGCAGGAGACTTCATTCTTCTGTCTTGTCGCCATCTTGCAGAGAAGAAAAACTGGGGAATGAGTGAGAGGTACCAGGTATCTATAGACCAGGAGGGGCTTGTTTTTCATGACTTCTCTGCACGTCGCCACCTGCTGGTGGAGTTACCCAAGTGTAATAATTAATGATTGAAGTGGGGTGTGTGACATACTTAGAATAAGAATTTTAGCAATCCCAATCAACAAAAGCTCTGCAATGTGCCTATGTATAGTCAATTCTAAATCCTCTCTCCTCACAAAAGTGAAAAACAGTAGTCCTAACAAATAATGTACCAATTGCAGGTCTGTATTGTCAGCAGTCCAGGAGTTGCCAAAAATAAAGTACTTTTCATTTTCACATTTGAGTCTCTAACTAGTTTTAGCACACTGTATTTTCTCTTTGTAGTCAAGTGAAAGTAATGAATATATTCTTTTCTAAATTGTTCTTTAAATGTATATTGTGGAGTTTGAGACCCATGGAAAAATGCTTCAAATTTGACAATATGTTATGTTACTGACTGTTCTGTTACTGTTCAAACTACTACTTGCTACCTGCATATTACCAGCCTGAAAAGGTGCAATAAAATGCATTTTTCTGTTTGTTATAGTTGTTTCAGTACTTCTTTTGTCACTTTTCATATCTGTATAATGGAATTCAAAAGTGCACAAGAAGCACTCATCAAAGAGTTCTTCTTGTTGTACTTTTGTTATTTTAATTACATTTTTCTTTGTCAGTAATTGCACTTTCTTTAGTTATAGCCCACCTACATCTAAAAGTGAATGTAAAGGGTAAATCCACTTTCCCACAGACCAGAATGTGCCTCCCCCCGCATGAGATGCCCTTGCATACCTGTCAGCCATTCCTGTGCCGCTGGCTGATGAGTAACCTGCCACTCTGAGATGGGGAACTTTCATGTA
This sequence comes from Gastrophryne carolinensis, assembly GCA_027917425.1. Lineage (NCBI taxonomy): Eukaryota > Metazoa > Chordata > Amphibia > Anura > Microhylidae > Gastrophryne > Gastrophryne carolinensis. The sequence continues at coordinate 109,383,573 of CM051242.1, forward strand.
CAGAGGGGCTCATTGCTCTCCGTGGGCCCAGCATCTTTTGTGCTCCAAGCGTGAGTGAGCCTGGAAAACCACAGTGGTCCCACTTGCTGTGTTTGCTTATTCTGGGAGTGCTAAGGGACAGGGGCCACATTTTCATAAACCAAGTATTTGTTTCTATGACTGACATTAGCTCACTCTCTCAGGAATAAATAGCCCCTCCCAGAGATATCATAAGCCGGAGAAATAGGCAAAAGTCACTTGATTCAGCCGGCATCGGACACAGAGGCTTGGATTTCTACAGAGACCGGTGAGGATTAGAGGTAAGTATGGAGGAAAAAATATATAATAATAAATAAATAAAATAATAATACATTTAACTATTTAACTATTGTGAACTGGTAAGAGGTCCTTAGAAAAACACATAGCGGCTCCCTCTGTAGGAGGGGGGAACCCCATATAATTTTTTTTAATTAATGGTTTAACCCTTAAAAATGTAAACAAAAAGAAGGCGTGGAGTCCCCCCTATCCAAGCAAAACCAGGCTGGGCACCAGCTATGGGGCTGAAAGACCAGGCCACAGGCTCTTCTGCAGATAATGGCAAATCACCCACTTGCTGGCTGGTGACTCACCAGTCCCTTCTGCCCTATGAAGGTCCCCTTACCATTTCACAAATAGTGAAATCCCAGAACACCCGTAATGTTTACCTTCATTACGAGCCAGGGCCAGATTGGCACGTCATCTGCGCTGGCCACCGGCTCGACCTGCCCACGTGACTGCCAGCGGCCAATCGCGGGATTCCTCTCCCAATGCTGGCTCATAATGAAGGTGAGCATTACAAGCGCTCTGAGAGGTTATCTGCAAGGGGGGATCCAGCATTCTGGATGCCCCCCCCCCAGCTTATTGTGATGAGCAGACAGCGGGACCAACACCCATTACAGAAAAAATGGGTGTTGGTCCGGTTTAAGTAAACACTTGCTACCTGATCTTTAGCTCTGACCTTCCTGTGTGTGTTCCCGACTCCCTGGATTTCCTACTTGTGCCTTTTCGTTGCTTACCTGAACTGTTACACTCTGCCTTTTGGATTACTTCTGTTACCAACTCAGAATGAACCTAGCTACCCAATGCTTCCCTTGCTGTTGATTTGGACTGAACTTGGTTAGCCTTGATCTCTGCATACATTATTGACCTGGACAGAACCTGACTACGTTGATCTGTCTACCCTGTGGCTCCCACCACACTGCCTGCTGCCACTCTCTATTGGAACATTTGTAATCCAGCCGGGACTAATTCCTGTCACTCTAACTACATCTTTTCCCCCACAGGAGAAGTCATTTATTATTGAGAACTGCTGCTTGCTGCTCCTGTCATCCGTGATTGGCCCACCTGTTACTTGCTGCCTGGGAAACCTATTCCCATCTCCAGGGAAACCCAGACTTGAGATATATGAGAAGCCGCCTCCTCATCCGGAACCCAACCAGATACATGCAAGCTCCCCACTGCAGATAGGACCAGGATAGGGCGCTACATTTCTGGTAAAAAAGCCACTCCCTGTGGCGGGGAGCAGAGTTGCCAGGAGCCAAACCTGGCCGCTGGATTCTGTGTAGACTGTGCTAGAGGATTAGGAGATTGCCTGGAGCTGGGGTTAGAGGTAAACATTTTTTTTTATTTTTTATGTTTAATCTTATTTTTATTAGGTTTTCAGCATTTCACATTTACATTTACACAGATAGACACAACATAATACAAAATACAAAGTAAATGACATATGATATTACTTTACATTGCACTCCCATAACCTACATAGGTCCACCTTAACCACCTCAGCCTTCTCCTTGTTCGTTGAATCCATCTTTTATCTTTTTTTTTTTCCCCCACCATAACTTCAACTGGACTAGTATTTCCCCTCCTTCCATTCCATCCCCCCACCCCTTGGGGGGTGTGGGGAGCTTAGCATTACTGTAACCATATTACTGTAAGCCTAGGTTCCCAGAGTAGTCTGGGACGTTCTGAACAATGTCATCTGACACGGATCTGTATTCACGCAAATTACTCTGATTCCTGCTCATCTATCCATCTGTAGGTCAGGCAGTCTTGCAACACAAAATGAAGAACAAACAGACGAACACCCCATGTGGACAAAGACACATTAAAGTTGGGGGGAGGGGCGAGAAAAAGAAGGGAGGGGGAGGCAGAGCGAAAAGTAGAAGAGACCAAGGCCACCCACCCTCGTCAAGCCTATTGTAGTTCCATTATCTTTCTTTGCCCTTGGTCCGAGCCCTTGAACATAATCCATGCAAGCCAGGTTACATCTCCAACACGTATTCGATATTATGGGGAAGATCTGATGGATGTGGACGGGGCTTCTGTACCGCGAGATTAATTTAAAATGTTTTTCTTGGGCTTTACATGGTTTTGCCATCTTGTGAGGAAAAAAGCCTTCTCCCACTCCTCCCCCTCAAAGGTCCTCCCAATCTCCCTCTCCCATTCTGCTATAAAATCCGGCTTTGCATCCCCATTGCATACCATCAAAACCCCATACAGGACTAAAATTACTCTTTTTGGTCTTTCCGTTGCTTCCAGCAGGTTCTCAAACTGGGAGCAACTCTCCCGCTCAACTCTCCCGCTACGGGCGGCCAGCCCTGAACTAATGTATGCCTCAACTTAACACTTGGGGACAAGTTCCAAATCCAACATTTCGGGACCCCCACTCCCGGCACGAACTCTGGATTGTCAAATAAAGGAGTCATTGGGCCTGGTCTTGTTGCTATTTTCAAATTTTTGAGGCAGTCTTCCCACGTCAGAAGGAGCTGGGTTGTGAGTACTGGTAACCTCTCTCTCTGCCTTGTTTTCGGATCCACCCATGGGAGAGATGTTACCTTATACGCCTGCATGTCCTGCTCTATTGTGACCTACTGCTTAGACCCTTTGCCATGGTACCAATCCACCATCCTTATTAGTACCGCTGCTCTATGGTAATTCTCCACATCTGGTAGTCCAGGCCCCCAGCTCCTTGAGCCTAGCTAGTTTACGAAGGCTTAATCTCTGCTGTTTTCCCCCTCATACAAACCTCACAGTCTCCAATCTAATTTGTCTAAAAAAACGTTAATTACCATCAGGGGCGGGCTGGCCATAGGGCATACCAGGCAAAATCCCGGTAGGCCGGTGCCAGGGAGGGCTGCGAGTCGCCAGTGTTGCCTGTAAGGTGCGCGGGAGCGTGGCCACGCACGTCGTGCAGCTGTCATTTTTTTTTTACATTGGTGGCTCAGTGGAACAAAAAACTTCTCTCTTGTTTCCCCCACTGCGGAGGCCAGCCCAGAGCACAGCAGAAACCAGCACCTCCGCTTCCAGGCATGCTGGCCGGCCAGCGCGGGGAGAGGATGACGTGAGTAAACGGAGAGAAACTGTGATTGATGGCTGGAGCAGAGGTCGTGAGGGGGAAGGGTGGGGAGGGGAGAGAGTGTGTGTGTGTGTGTGTGTGTGTGTGAGTGTGAGGGCTGCAGCCATAGCCCGAGGAGAGGAAGGGGGGAGGGAGGGAGAGAGAGATGTGTGTGTGTCTCACCCACGAGGACAAGTTAGCAGCCTGCAGACACCATGTTGATTAAAGGAGAGAAGAAGTCAACAACAGAAAGGATTCTCCAACTTGGCAGTGAAGTGGCTCCAGGTGAGTCCATGCTGTTGCTGTACTGTGTTCCAATAAACCTCAAACTAAATGCTAATATTAATTAATGGTGCAATGTGTTTCTCTTAACCCACCCTGCCCTTGCCCATCTACCCACCTGCTCACTCACCCACCTATTAATCCAACTGCCTAATCCACCCACCTATCTATATACTTGCCACTCACCTACCTACCTACCCAGACCCTGGACCATCAGCAGACTGACGTGGAGGTGGCAGTCACCCACCCACCTTCCTACCTACCTGCCTGACCACCTGCCCACTCGCACATCTAAATACCCACCAACCAACCCTCCTGTCAACCCGCCCCCTTATACCTTAATAGAGTGTAAGCTCTTCTCCTCCTGTATCCTCCCTTATACCCTAATAGATTGTAAGCTCTTCTGCCTCCTGTATCCTCCCTTATACCCTAATAGAGTGTAAGCTCTTCTCCTCCTGTATCCTCCCTTATACCCTAATAGAGTGTAAGCTCTTCTCCTTCTGTATCCTTCCTTATACCCTAATAGATTGTAAGCTCTTCTCCTCCTGTATCCTCCCTTATACCCTAATAGAGTGTAAGCTCTTCTTCTTCTGTATCCTTCCTTATACCCTAATAGAGTGTAAGCTCTTCTCCTCCTGTTTCCTCCCTTATACCCTAATAGAGTGTAAGCTCTTCTCCTCCTGTATCCTCCCTTATATCCTAATAGATTGTAAGCTCTTCTCCTCCTGTATCCTCCCTTATACCCTAATAGAGTGTAAGCTCTTCTCCTCCTGTATCCCCCCCTTATACCCTAATAGAGTGTAAGCTCTTCTCCTGTATCCTCCCTTATACCCTAATAGAGTGTAATAGAATAGGGCGGCAGCAGGGGCATTAAAAAAGTTTGCTTTCAGCATTTGCATTGCACCAGTTTTGTTATGGGGCCCCAGCAGCATGGACACTGCTGTTTTGTGGGTTTTTTTTATACAATTTTTACAGTTTGTGGTTGTTGATTTTCTTTTCTTTGAGTACCCCCCCTGCCCGCACATGGTATGACCCAGTATCTATTGAGGACGCACAGCACCAGGCGAGCTGGACTGTGGTGTAGCAATGTATTGTATAGACAGATGGAAGCTTCTTTACATGGCCCCTCCCTGACATCCTGATTTGGGATGCCCCATTGTGTCAAATTCCCAGTAAAAATACCTGACCGCTAATCAAACAACACATGCGTGGTTCAAACATGTGTCTGCACCAGCTATAGGCTGGTGGGATGTGGCTGGCAGCCAGCTCAGCTCCACCCAGCCCTTAGCGAGGAGAACCCATGCATGAGCCAGTGGATCGCTGGTCAGGTAAGTTTTACTGGTGATCTGAGGGAGTTGCACAAAATGGGGCATCCCAAATCAGGGCGCTCCACAGAAAAGGACCAAAACTCTTTGAAGTGGACCAAAACCCAGGATTTTGACTATCCTAAGCCAGCGTCCTAAGTGCAGTGGCGCATGCGTGAGCCGCGGCCGCATCCCCAGCTACCCTCAAACGGGGAACGTGCCTGCATCGGCCATTCACAAATGCCTGGTGCGGGCATGCGCCCTGCTAGAGGGATAGCGGGGATGCGGCCGTGGCCCGCGCATGCGTAGTTGGACCGGGAAGTAAGGTAAGTGTAGCAGGTAACCTGGGGGGTTTCATACAGTGGGGCATCCCGATTTTGGATGCCCGGGTGGAGGTCCCGGGCCGATCCCGCTCAGATATATATATATATTAATGGGGCGTTGACTCACTTTACCGGGCCGAGCACAGAAGGGCCACTCTGACCAAAAAGTCCAGGGCCGTTTTTTTGTCCCAGTCCGCCCCTGATTACCATGTATAGGGATGTATAGCACGTCCATCTTTAGGAAATGTATTCTCCCTAGCCAGGAGATACCCTTTTCCATACACCTCCAGTTTCCTCATAATCCTTGCAAGTAAGGGGTCATAGTTCAAACCAAACAGCGAGGCGGGGTCAGCCGGGATGAGAACTCCCAAATATTTTATAACCTCTTTACACCATTTAAAAGGGAAGTTCCCTTCTAACCTTCGGATCAGGGCCTGATCCTCTATACTGATGTTCAGCCTTTCCGACTTGGACATATTAACTTTAAAATTACTAACTCTGCTGAACCTCTGGAACTCCTTTATTATCGATGGTAAAGATATATGGGGCGAAGTGATATATAGCAGTAAGTCATCTGCATACAGTGCCAGTTTATGCATCTTGCCCCCTATCTCTATCCCTTTAATGTCAGGGTGCCTACGTAATACCACCGCCAGATGTTCTATTACCAATACAAATAACAAGGGCGATAAGGGACAGCCCTGCCTCGTCCCATTTCCTATCCGAAAAGCTGAGGATAAAAGACCATTCATTCTCACCTTCGCTGTAGGGCCACTATAGAGAGCCTGTATCTTCCGCCTCAGAACCGGACCAAGCCCTGCCTGCCTCAAAGTCTGTTCCAAAAATTTCCAACTAACCCTATCAAATGCCTTTTCAGCGTCAACTGACAAAAGGCACATAAGGATTTTATTTGTTCTGGCATAGGAGTTCAGGAGAATGCTCTTTATTGTATTATCTTGAGCCTCCCTTCCCGACACAAACCCCACCTGATCCGTATGCGCCCAAGCTAGGTAGTAACCTCTTTAGCCTGTTAGTGATCATTTTGGAAAAGACTTTCACATCTGCGTAAATTAACGAGATTGGTCTATAGCTGTTACAAATCATTTGCTCTTTCCCTGGCTTAGGCAAAACTGTGATGTGTGCCTCTAGCGTCTGTGTCGGGAAGCCGCAACTCTCTGAAACCGCGTTTAACGTTTTGGTCATAAATGGCGTCATTTGAGTCTTAAATTGTTTGTAAAATTTTATTGTAAACCCATCAGGGCCCGGGATCCTCCCCGACGGGGTCGAGGCTATGGCCTCCAGCAGCTCTAATTGTTCAAATAGTTCTTCCAGTGCCTCTCTATTCGGGCCATCCAGAACCGGCAATCCCGTCTCCTCTACATACATTTCAATTTCCCTAAGTCCCGCCCCCCCCCCCGATGTTGTACAGTTGGGAGTAGAATTGTCAGAATACATCTATAATTCCCTTTGGATCATGTACCGTATCGCCTTTGGCATCTTTTATAGTCGGTATATATGTCTGGCCACAGCCTCTCAAAAAATCCGCAATCCCCTCTGATATCACCTTGGAGCATGCCTCATCCTGCAAAAGACTATGATTCAGTCACCACTGCCAGGGCTTTTCTGCCAGCCCCGGCAGCTCCAGTGGCAGCAATAAAGGAGCATGAACTGACCAAATTCTAGTGCCAATGGTTGCTACCGGAGACCAATGAAGCGCATGGTGGCTGACAAAGAAATAATCTATCCTACTATATGAAGCATGGATGTCTGAGTAAAAGGTAAAGTCTTTAACCCCTGGATTGCATATCCACCAAACATTTATCAATTGTCTCTTGTGGAGTAGTATTCTTTTTATTTTTTAAGTGAGTTCATTAAATTTCAGTTCGGAGGAACCTGAATTACTTTTGAATCACCCGAACTGAACTTTTAAAAAGTTCACTCATTTCTATTCATTCAAAAAGAATCCAGATCAGCTTATGTATTGCCAACTGGACAAGATAGGAGCAAGTCCTGATAAAACTTTAAGATGTTTAATGGACAGAAATTGAATAATAAGCTTTACTTAAATAATAAAGACTTAAAGAGGAACATCGGGGGAGGTTAAAATATTCCCCAAACTGCTGCCCCCCTCTGGTCTAACCTTAGGGCAATCTTCACTCACCTCATCTTGGTCCCTCGGATTCCGAGCATCCCCCCGATGGGCAGCGCCATCTTGCATCCCATAAGGCACTGCACTCGGCCTCCGATCTCACACCTACACAGTGCCCATGGGATGCAATGGAACCACCGCTGAGCACAAGCTCAGGGGCAGAAGATTGGCCACTGAGGCAGGCGGATGTCGCCGCAGCAGGCAGCAGCAACATATAAAGGTAAGAAGGGCCGATGGGGGGGATCGTTCCCTTTTAATTTTAGGTCCGATGTTCCTCTTTATGAGCAATACACCTCAATTGAATAACAAGTAATATTGTTTTGAAGTAATTAAAAGCAATTAAAGGTTAAATATTCCAATGAGTATTAATAAAACTTTTTAATATGAAAATACTCACTCTTCCAAAGCAACACACATCACCATGGGCTGGCAATAGCCAACAGTTGCCTAAAAAAAATCATCATCATACCGTGAGATGCAGAGATTGCTGATAATGGCAGCAAACCAAGGCCCCTGTGGGAACCAAGAAAGGCTGTCCATAGCATAAAACAGAAATTTGCTTCTCTATGCCATGTGCAGCATTAAAATGTTCCTTTTGTTAGTGGAAGGTGGCCACACACCCTTCAGCAAAGGAGTTCCAGGACAGTCTGGGATCGAGTGGAAATTTACCTAGCTCAGGTGGCTTTATGCCTCATTTTGCCATGTGATCATGACTGGGCTAGCATTCCATAAACCTTCAGCTGCTAACAACCCACGCCCTTTCCTAAATAACCATCCAGACAACTATTTATTTGGAATGATGGAATTAAATTGGCCACAGCCTCAACAAATTGTGATAAATAATGATAAATAACAAGTGCAAACTAAGCCCCCCCATTCCTTTTTTTTTGTAAATTATTTATTGCTTTTCAGATTAGTAAACTGACAATGTACAAATCTTGCATAGAAAAAAAAAGATCAACATAGTTCACAAAATAAAGCATCCGCCTGATTCTGTACTTCGACAGTATTTAGCCTGCTGAAACAAAGAAGGCTATTACTGGATGCGACTTTGTGACATAAAGAAGAGAGGAGGGGAGGGGTGGGAAAACTAGGAGGGGGGTGAATGGGACTCCTAGCGTAGGGAGGGGAAAAAGGGAGACAAAGGGACAGCACATGGGTGTGGATTAATACTGCGTCTTGGGTGCATGGTGTAGGGTGCCCTAGGACGGCATCAGGATCTGCTTACACTCATCAGAGTCTAGAAACATCATCCAGCTATACAAAGTGGTGGTGAACTTCTGCGACCTACCGTCCCTAGCAAGCAAGAGGCTCTCGAAGCGCATTATGTCGTTAACCTTGGCCACCCATGTTGCTAACGAGGGGGCACACTCTTGCTTCCAGAACAATGGAATGCATGCCTTGGCTGCATTTAGAAGCTGGCATTGAAGAGACCCCTTGTAATCTTTAAGGGGGGCACTTGTTAGGTGCAGCAGACATGCGCCTGGATTGTCAGGAAGGGTGTATTCTGATATTGAATCGACTATCCTCCTAACAGCGCCCCAAAATGGCCGAATCTTAGGGCATGACCAAAACACGTGTAAAAGGTCCCCCCTCTCCGCTCCGCATCTCCAACACTCCTCAGAGGAACCAGGGGCCCATTTGCTAACTACAGTGGGGACTGCATACCAGCGGGTGAGTATCTTATAGTTGCACTCCTGGAATTTGGTACAAACTGAAGTTTTGTGCGGAGCGGAGAGAAGCCTCCCAATCTGATCTGATGAAAGGGAGACATTTAGGTCCCGCTCCCACTTTCTAACAAAGGGCGGAACCTCTGTGTTCGTGGGAGAGATCAGCAGCTTGTACATTTGGGAGAGGACATGTTTTTCTATATTGTTGCTCGAACAGATTTCTTCAAAGGGGGTAAGAGGCCTGCGTCTGGAGGGTAAGTCTCCCAAGGACCTTAGGAAATGTAGAAGTTGGGTGCTTTGCCAGCTTGACCAGTTTGATAGACCCTTGGCTTGAGCTAATGCTGTTAGATCTGACCAACCCTCCTCCGACCAGAAATGAGTAACTCTGTATACACCTGCCCTTCTCCACTCTTTTGGTCTTGGCCCTTCACAGCCTGAGGGGAAGTTTGGGTTCCCCAAGACAGGAATCAAAGGGGAGGGCCAGGGAGTTATTTCCGGATGATTAGCGGCAGACTTCCCTGCTTTTAAGGTGGCTTTTATGGTAGGGTGCTTAAGAGCCGAAGGCACGTCCTTCCCATCCAGCCACATAACATGTGCTAGCGGCACCTCCGCAGCCTCCTGCTCCAAGCCAACCCACTGCTTATTGTTCCTGTGGAGACACCAATCAACTTTTCTCCCCAAGTGTACGGTGGAATGGTATAACACCGGGTCTGGGAACCCTATCCCCCCATTTTCTTTAGTCTTGGTAAGCGTGCCCCTGTCAATCCTGTGTCTCCTCCCCCCCCCCAAACAAATTTGGCAAAGAGGGTTCTAACCCCTCGGAGAAAGGCTTGTGGTATAGATATCGGGAGGGCCTGCAGAAGGTACAGAAGGCCTGGGGAGGAGGTTCATCTTAAGGGCATTGCAGCACCCAAACCATGACAATTTTCCAAAAGACCATCTTGAAATGTCCTCCTGGAATTTCTTCAGAAGAGGGGGGAAGTTTAGGCTATATATTTTAGAGAGGTCGCTTCCAATTTTGGTTCCTAGGTATGTAATACTCTCTTTAGCCCATTTGAAAGAGAAAGAGTTATGAATGAGAGTGAACCTTTCGTTGGGATATTGATATTATGGATTTCTGATTTTGTGTAATACTGTTTGAGTGTTAGGCACTTACCTCGTCGCCGTCCCTGGTCCCGCGACGCGCTGTCGGGTGGTCCCCGGCTGGCTGCTGCCCGACGCTCCCCGGGTGTCCTGGCTCCTCAGCGCGGTTGTGGGGGTCGGGGGTCGGCGGCGCGGGATGGTGTCGGTGGCCGCGCCGCAGCCCGCTCTGCGCGGCTGCGCGGTCCCGCCGAGCTCCCTCGCGATGCGGCGCTTCCCCCTCCCGGCGGGGGCGCGCCCGATCTTCAACGTGCTCGCGCGCGCGCGCGAGCACGTCTCCTTTATGCCTCCCGGCGGCGCTTTCCCCAGCGCGCCCGCCGGGGGCGAGTTTAAAACACCCAATCCTTGTCCTGATCCTAGAGTGAGCCCAGGGACTGGTCGGCCTGTCTGGCCTGGGCCGTCCAGCTCCTGGGACCACTCCCGTTTTAGTGAATGCACCAAACACTATTGTTCCCTCCATTTTCCCTGTTCCCCACTGGTCGTACAACCTTCGGATGAGCCCATGCAACTTGGTGCCACAAGGCTCACTGAAGGCGAGAGGCGGCGACGTCTATCCGAGGGGCTTTGTCTGTATTGTGGGGGAACCGGCCACATGGTCAGACTTTGCCCAAAGAAGCCGGCGGGAAACTCCAGAGCCTAGGGGGTTTCGAGGGGGCCCTCCTAGGCTGTAAGGTATCTCCTCAAGTATCGTCTCCTGTTCTGATTCCAGTTCAGATTATGATTAACCTTAAGTGTATGAATCTAAAGGCTCTTCTAGATTCAGGAGCTGCTGGGAACTTCCTAGACTCCGAACTAGCACTGACTTTAGGAATTGTGGTCCAGCCCTTGCCGACTCCCATCCGGGTTTCAGCCATTGATGGCACTCCTGTGGCCGGGGGTTTAGTTCAGTTCCAAACCCCTCCTATGCAAATCAAAGTGGGAGCCAATCATTCTGAGGTTATCAGTTTTTTGGTATTGAGTATGCCTTGCACCCCTTTAATTTTAGGATTGCCATGGCTACAGGAGCACAATCCCCAAATTGATTGGGTCTCAGGGCAAATCACTAAGTGGGGTCGCCAGTGTTTTCAGAGCTGCTTAGAATTTCCACTTAGGGTCGCGCACCTAGCACCGGTTGGGGTCCCCACTCCTTATTTAGAGTTTGCTGACGTCTTTTCGGAAAAGGCGGCAGACAAACTTCCTCCCCATAGACCATGGGATTGCCCTATTGAACTTCTCCCAGGTACCATGCCTCCCAGAGGGAGAATATTTAATTTGACCCGAACGGAAACCCTTGCCATGCGGGAATATATTGCCGAGAACTTAAAGAAGGGGTTTATTCGGCCTTCATCTTCCCCAGCAGGGGCAGGGTTTTTTTTCGTGGAGAAGAAAGATGGGGGGCTTCGCCCATGTATTGATTATCGGGGCTTGAATAACGTCACGATAAAAAATAAGTACCCCTTACCACTTATTGAGGGTCTGTTTACACAGGTGGTTGGAGCACAAGTCTTCTCTAAACTCGATCTCCGGGGGGCCTATAACCTCATTAGAATCAGGCAGGGGGACGAGTGGAAGACGGCCTTCAATACCCTTGAAGGGCATTATGAGTATCTAGTAATGCCTTTCGGCCTGTGCAACGCCCCCGCGGTCTTTCAAAGTTTTATTAATGAAATTTTTAGGGACTATCTTGGCCGTTTTGTGGTCGTTTACTTAGACGACATCTTAATTTTTTCTTCGTCCATTGAGGAACATCGCAAACACGTGTGTTTAGTCCTGCAAAAACTTAGGGAAAACTGTTTATATGCTAAGTTAAAGAAATGTCAATTTGAAGTGTCAGAGGTTCCGTTTCTTGGTTATATCATCTCTAAGTCCGGCCTATCCATGGATCAATCTAAGGTGAAGGCCGTCTTAGAATGGGAACAGCCCAGGGATCTAAAGGGCCTGCAAAGGTTTCTGGGCTTTGCTAATTTCTATAGGAGGTTCATTAAAATTTTTTCTGCCCTTGTTACACCTCTTACCAATCTGACCAAGAAAAGCGGGTACCCTTCAGTATGGCCTGTTCATGCTGTCCAGGCCTTCGAGAATCTTAAAAGGGTGTTTAGTGCCGCACCCGTCCTAGTCCACCCTGATGAACAACGGCCCTTCCTTGTGGAGGTGGATGCTTCCGAAGTCGCAGTTGGGGCAGTCTTGTCACAGTATTACGGCTCACCTGAACGCCTCCATCCATGTGCCTTCTTTTCCAAAAAATTCTCAGCGGCTGAAAGAAATTACGATATCGGCAATAGAGAATTATTGGCTATCAAGTTAGCCTTTCAGGAGTGGAGGCACTGGCTGGAGGGCACTCAGTATCCAGTCACGGTCTTTACAGATCATAAAAATCTGGAATACATCCAATCTGCCAAGAGATTAACTCCTAGACAGGCTCGCTGGTCCTTATTCTTTTCTCGGTTTAACTTTTCTATAACCTATAAGCCTGGATCCAAAAACACTAAAGCTGATGCCCTGTCTCGGAGTTTCTCTCCTTCCGACTCACCTGAAAGGTTGGTTTCTCCCATTTTACCCCGCTCCCTGGTGGTAGCCGCCATCCAACCCCAACTTCCTGACCTAGCTCAATTTCAGGCCGAAGCGCCACCTGAAAAACCTGAGTCGGTCCAGTTTGTGCCCTCTCCTTTCCGCACTGCCTTTTTGTCTCATTTTCACGAAACTAAAACAGCGGGTCATCCGGGAGTTAAGAAAACTATTGCTCTATTGTCCCGCCAAGTCTGGTGGCCATCCATTAGGAGCGATGCACAGAAATTTGTCCTAGCCTGTAAGGTCTGTGCTCGAAGTAAGGCTGTAAGACACTCCCCTGAAGGTCCTCTACTACCTTTGCCCATTCCTGCCTCTCCATGGACCCATTTGGCCATGGATTTCGTTACGGATCTTCCCCCTTCCCAGGGATATACCGTCATTTGGGTAGTAGTGGACCGCTTTAGCAAAATGGCGCATTTCATCCCTTTAAAAAAGCTTCCCACAGCTCAAACTTTAGCTCAACTCTTTATCACTCACATTTTTAGGATCCACGGTATCCCGATAGACATTGTTTCGGATAGGGGGGTCCAATTTGTCTCCCGGTTTTGGAGGGCTTTCTGTACTAAGCTGGGCTTCACCGTCTCTCTTTCCTCGGCATTCCACCCGCAGTCGAATGGGCAAACCGAGAGAACAAACCAATCTTTAGAGCAGTATCTGCGTTGTTTCACGGCTGATACTCAGACGGATTGGGCCTTCTTCCTGCCGTTTGCTGAATTCGCTTTAAACAACGCTTCACATTCTTCCACAGGGATTTCCCCCTTCCATTGTGTTTATGGCAAAGATCTGAAATTCTCAGCCCTTTCAGACCAACCCTCTAGTGTCCCCTCCTTGGATGACTGGGTGTCCAAATGGCCGGGGTTATGGGTTAAAATCCAGCAACATCTGACTAAGGCTGTTCTTCAACAAAAAAAATTTTCAGATCGTAAACGTTCTTCCAATTCTGGTTATGAGGTGGGGGACTGGGTTTGGCTTTCAACCAAGAATCTGGCCTTACGCCAGCCCTCCGCTAAGTTAGGCCCTAAATTTATCGGCCCCTTCCCCATAACACGAAAAATTAATCAGGTTACGTATCAGTTGGCCCTCCCTTCGTCCATGAAAATCTGTAAATCCTTTCATGTTTCACTTCTTAAGTCTGCAAAAAACCATGAATCTAATAGTCCTCCTAGTCCTGTGTTAGTTGATGGGCATCAGGAGTTTGAGGTTGCCCGGGTTCTTGATTCTCGCTTTTTTCGAAACTCTCTTCAATATCTTATTGACTGGAAGGGATACGGTCCGGAAGAAAGATCTTGGGTTCCGGCCAGAGAGGTTCATGCGCAGAATTTGGTAAAGAGATTTCACAGAGAGAATCCTTTGAAACCCAGTTTGGAGGGTCCAGTGGCCCCTCCTCAGGGGGGGGGTAATGTTAGGCACTTACCTCGTCGCCGTCCCTGGTCCCGCGACGCGCTGTCGGGTGGTCCCCGGCTGGCTGCTGCCCGACGCTCCCCGGGTGTCCTGGCTCCTCAGCGCGGTTGTGGGGGTCGGGGGTCGGCGGCGCGGGATGGTGTCGGTGGCCGCGCCGCAGCCCGCTCTGCGCGGCTGCGCGGTCCCGCCGAGCTCCCTCGCGATGCGGCGCTTCCCCCTCCCGGCAGGGGCGCGCCCGATCTTCAACGTGCTCGCGCGCGCGAGCACGTCTCCTTTATGCCTCCCGGCGGCGCTTTCCCCAGCGCGCCCGCCGGGGGCGAGTTTAAAACACCCAATCCTTGTCCTGATCCTAGAGTGAGCCCAGGGACTGGTCGGCCTGTCTGGCCTGGGCCGTCCAGCTCCTGGGACCACTCCCGTTTTAGTGAATGCACCAAACACTATTGTTCCCTCCATTTTCCCTGTTCCCCACTGGCCAGTTCTCCCTATAAAGCTGCACTGCTCCAGTATCCCAGTGCCCGTTATAGCTTCTGGGTTCTGGATGTGCGTTGCTGTGATTTTGTGTACTTTTGGATTTTCGGACTTTGACTACCCTTGCTTGCTGCCTGCCCTGACCTCCTGCTTGCCTGACTACGCTCTTGCCTGACCCTTCTGTACCGCGCTCTGTGACCTCCTGGATTTGACCTCGGCTAGCCTCGACCATCCCCTCGTTACCTCCTCTGGATACCACGCCCCGTGACCTCCTGGATTTGACCTCGGCTAGCCTCGACCATCCCCTCGTTACCTCCTCTGGATACCACGCCCCGTGACCTCCTGGTTTGACCTCGGCCTGTAATTTGGACTCTGCCTTCCGGCATCCTCGTTCGGGATTCCCTGCCAAACATCTATCTGCACCTTAAGCTGGTATCCTTTGCGCCTTATAAGTCCTGGGGGCAACCGACTGGGAGAGGCATTACCCGCGTCTCCTACAAGCGGGGGCTTGTCTATAGGCGGAAGTGGCGGTGGAGATTGGGGGATACCAGTTCAAGACAGACGGGTGTTTGGTACAGTCCTGACATTGAGTTCCTCCATCAGGTTAGGTAAAGTGATTTCTGGGCCTGAGAGACAGAAGATTAAATCATCTGCGTATGCAGCCACTTTGTATTCTGTTTCTGTTCCTACAAGGCCTTTAATGTCCGGGTGTCTGCGAACTCTGCAAAGCAGTGGTTCAAGGGTCAATATAAAAATCAGGGGAGACAGCGGGCACCCCTGTCTTGTCCCATTAGAAATTCCAAAAGAATCTGAAAACATGCCATTCACTCGCACCGACGCCGAGTGAAAAAAAGCTAAGTGCATTCGGGCCTAGACCCAGGTGTTGTAGGGTGGCCTTCATAAAGCCTTTTCGGCGTCGGTCGCGAGGAGAAGGGCCTTCGTGTTCCTTTGATGTGCCGCATGAATGAGGTTCAACACTTTGATCGTGTTGTCCCTGGCTTCCCTGTGTGGCATGAAGCTCACCTGATCCAACCCGATTACATGATGGAGGTGTGGGGCAATTCTCGTGGCCAGGACCTTGGCAAAAATTTTAATGTCAGAGTTAAGGAGCGATATAGGTCTGTAGCTGCAGCATTGCGAGGGGTCCTTACCCTCTTTCGGTAGCATGGAAATGAACGCTCTCAAGGCATCCGGCGGGAAAGTGCCCCCGTCTCTAATGGAGTTAAAGACCGCCAGCATACTGTTGGCCAGGATTGGTGACAGACGTTTATAGTATTGGGCTGGAAGCCCATCAGGGCCCGGGGCTTTACCGCTAGCTGACCCTGTGATTGCCTTCTGCAACTCCATGGGAGAAATGGGGTCCTCCAGCTCCTCAATTATCTCAGCAGGCAAGCTGGGCATCCCAGACTCTCTGATATACTTGGCTATTGAGGCCATTTGGTCGGTCCCCTGGTCCCTCGGAAGGTTGTATAGCGATTGGTAAAACCTCCTGAAGGTTTCCGCAATTTCGCTAGTCAGGTGTCTGAGCCGACCCTCCGAGTCTGTAATTTTCGGGACATATGTCCTTGCCCTTTCTGAGCGGAGGGCCCTGGCTAAGAGCCTGCCACACTTGTCCCCTGACTCATAGAAGGCCTTCCGGCACTTTGTCAGTTGGGCCTTCAACTTATCAAAACAGAGTGTCTTAAGCTGTTCCCTCAGTGACGTCAGAGTAGCAAGGTGGGTGGCTGCCAGGGACTGTTTGTGCATTCTTTCAAATTTTCCAAATTCAGCCAGAAGTTCCAATGTACGTTTAGCCTTCTCCTTTTTAATCCTAGAACCAATTTTAATAAACACCCCTCGGATGACACATTTGTGAGATTCCCATAAGACCCCATGGCTTATCTCAGGGTTGGCGTTCAGGGCAAAGAACTCTTGGAGTTCCCTTTGGATTTCCCCTAGGACTACTTGGTCCTCTAGTAGTGAGGTGTTAAGCCTTCAGGCCCACCCTTTCAGGATTGGACTCGGAAGAAGCACAGTAATCGTAACAGGGGCGTGATCTGAAATGGTAATATTACCAATTTCTGCAGCTAAGACCCTGGACAATGAAGCATGAGGTACAAGAAAGAGGTCAATCCTAGAGTAGGAGTTGTGGGGGGTGGAGAAGAACGTATAGTCCTTGTCCGTCGGATGCTGGATTCTCCATGGGTCAATTAGCTGATATAGGGCAAGAACTTTTTTAAGTCTATTTAATTTAGCATAGGACAAATGGAGACAGCCCCTAGAGGTGTCGATGAGCGGGTCTAATGCTACGTTAAAGTCACCCCCAATAATCAGCTCCCCCTCTCTAAAGGTGGAAAGCGTCTCCAAAACCCTTTCAAGAAAAGTAGTCTGACCAGTGTTTGGCAGATAAAGATTCGCAAAGGTGTAAGGATGGGATGCTATCCTCCCCTTCAAAAAGATCCAGCGCCCCTCTTCATCGGTTTTATAATCATCTAGTTCCCAGGGGAGTCCGACATCGATCAGAATGCTGACCCCTCTGGATCGTGAGTCCGGGGAGTAGCTGTGGTAACTTTTTTGGAAAGATCTGTTCCCGATAGAGGATGAACCACCGGCCTTGAAATGGGTCTCCTGCAGAAAAACAACTTGCGCCTTGAGCCCCTTCAGGTTCCTCAGAGTAAGAGACCTCTTTTCCGGACTGTTAAGCCCTTTGACGTTCAGGGAAACTATATTGAACTCTGATACTGCTTTGCTCGGTACTACCTGTTTACCGCCCCTGGACATGATATCAATATATGTTGGGCCCAGTGGGGAGAGGGGGGGAGGAGGGGATTAAAGGGAAATAAAGGGATACTCAGACCAACCCCTTGGGTGGGGGTGGACTGCAACCACGGGTAAAACTACGTACAACACAAATTAGAACTAACAGTATTATTCCAAATATGGAGAACAAAGGGCCCTGAGCACGGGAGCGCCTGAAAGCCCAGCCTATTGGGGGGTAAAGTGTCCGGCAGGGAACGCGAAGCCTGGGAGCAAGTATCTCACCGTCCCCCGACCCCTAACCGGACCCGTACACAAGCCAAAAAGCCACACATGTTAATAACAACAAAGCGAAGAAAAAGAGAGCAAGAGGAAAACAACCGTAACCATCAAGCAACAGGGATCCGACCTGTAAGGAAAGTTTCAATGAGACAGCCCGATGATTCTTATCTAACTGAGTGAGGCTGGCACAACCAGCACCACAGGTAAAAATGCAAAAATAGAGGATTGGCGATAAGATGAAGGGTGTTAACGCCAGTCGCCTCTCCCGGTATTCACCGCCTTTTGGGATGGTGTTCTCTCCGCCAGACCAGAAAGGGAAGCCAGAGGACGGTGAGAAGACCCTGGATCCCCAGGCATGTTACCTGGAGGGTCAGTGCGGGATCGGATCGACAGGAAGTCACTCTGTTTATTTCGGTACATCCCGCTCCCGTATGGCGCGGAGGCTCTCTTGAGGCGCTGCAGGTCACGGTAATTCCTAGGGCTTCTGTGCGATCTAGACGAGGTTTCCCGTGATGGAGTGGAGAACTCCAGAGACAACCAGTCCGGAATCCAGACTGGCTCGCATTGGAGGAAATCAAACAAGCCCTGCAGCTCCTGATACGACTTCAAAGTATAATTACTCTGTTCTTTCTTTACTATTAAATGAAAGGGAAAGCCCCATCTGTATGTGGCTCCGTTTTTCACGATGGCTTCAAGGAGGGGTTAAAATGCTTTCCGCATCTGCAGGGTCCGCTTAGAAAGGTCTTGAAGAATCTTTACAGCGGCCCCATTGTGAACGATCGGTCCTTTACTCCATGCCTTCCGTAGTATTTCTTCTTTCAAAGAAAACATATGGACCTTGCAAACCACATCACGTGGAAAACTAGGGTTCAAGCTTTTGGGGCCCAGCGCCCGGTGCACTCTGTCCAGTTCGACGGTCGTAGCGGGGTCCCATTCAAGGACTGAGTTGAAGATGTCGGAGATGATGCGCCGCAAGTCCTCCCTCTCCGTCGCTTCTGGTATGCCTCTGAGGCGGAGATTATTTCTCCTGCTCCTATTTTCTAGGTCGACCAGATGGAGAAAGCAAGATTGTAACATCGCTTCTTGCCTATCACATCTGGACTCCAGAGCCTGCATACGGACCGCTGCTGTGGCTCCATCTGTCTCGAGCGTATTAACTCTCACTTCAACTTCGGAGACTTGCGGTTAAACTGTCGTGAGCTCCTGTTTAAATGAGGCTTCATACTTTGCAATAAGGCTTTCAATGTCAGATCTCGACGGGATCCCCTTTAGAAGCGAGATGGTTTCAAGGTGGATCGCTTTAGCTTGGGACTCAAATACTTCCGGGTGACCCCCGCCAGATGAGACATGCGGACCGGGTATAGATAGTGAGAGGCAGGTGGGGGTGAGAAGGACCCGGGGGACATAGGCGAGAGCCCCTCACCCGTCTGCTCTGTTATTTTCTCCGGGGATGGGAGTAGAGGTGACAACGGAGAGCCCAACAGGAGGGGGCCCCCAAACTCAGAGAAGTGTGTTCCCTGTGTGAGCTCCTTACTTCTTGGGGTCCTCTGGGGAAGCGCGTCATGCTGGGAGCTTGCAACAGCACCTGTGTGGCTCCCCAGGATCTGTGAGGTGTGGGAAGCTCTCTCTCTGGGCTCAAACACAAACTTGCCCAGGCTCTGCAGTATGTGCACACTGTCCCGTTCTGTCACAGTTGCTGTGGAATTTACTGTGAAGGCATTCAGTGAGAGTGTTACAGTGCTCTTAGAGGCAAGGGGCATCAATATGCTAGCTGGTGTAGCTTGAGGGGATAAGGGAGGGAAGTGTGCTGCTTTTACATCATTATGGGCATGGAGCGCGTTTTTACAAGGAATGAGGGCTGCTCCCTCCCCCCCCCCCAGCCAGCGTCTGCCTGGGGAGCACATTCACGCTGCTCCGCAGTGTCTCCCGTCTTCGCCGAGCTTGTATCGGCAGCCTGGGCTTCCCCCTCCGCTCCCCTTCCTTCCTCACGTGTCTCCTCCGACGCGGGCAATGAAGCACAGCATTCCTTCGGTTCCTGAGTCAGCAGATCTTCACGCGCCTCCGCTCCGCACTCTGCCAGTGAGTTTCCAGACATCAGGCTCTCAGGGTCAGACATCTCGCTCGCCGACAAGGTGACACAAGTCGGCGTCCTCTCCTCCTCTCTGTCCCGTCCCGCCGCCATGTTGCCAGTTGCTCCTCTGCCACCAGTGAGCCATTTCCCCGCAGTCGCCCACTTCCGGGGGCTCTTTCTCTCGCCTCCACCTTCTCTCTTCCTCTGCCTCTTTTTAGACATGCCGTCCGTGGTCTTAATGGCTTGCAGATGCTTGCTATGGGGTCAGGGGTCCGGGAGCTCAGACTACTCACGTCCGCTCTCCACCATAGTCGGGACACGCCCCCAGCCCCCCCATTCCTAATCCGGGTCTGAGATTTCCACCACAAGCAAAACAAGGAAGGGAAGACAGGCCAGAAGGCACAAATTCCTCCCCATCCAGGAAAAGCAGAAGCCGATTTTTAAGCTCAGCCACATCCCTCCTAGGCCTGGGAGCTTAACTGGGCTAACCGCCAGGATCCAACGTTATCCCCCCACAGCCCTTCCAACACTGTTACACCCGCTCGATCCTTCCCGGGCGAAGGTATGACAGCAACCTCTTCGATTCCCATCTCCCCAAATTTTTAACGAGCTCCACCGGCAAGCCCAGTCTTGCCGTCTCCGTTGCTGCCCCTATGCAAAAGGAATGATTGCTGTACTCCCTGCAAGACAATCACATTTTCCCAAGCATCTCCTGAACACTGCCAAAAATTAAAACCAAAAAGGCTCGATCCTTGTGCATGAACAACGGCCCTCCCTCCTCTGGCCTGACAACCAAACTCCGGACAAGATACGCAAGGCCCCAGCTGACCTAGAAAAAAATACCCCCTTTCCTCCCTGGTCAGTTTTATAATAATGAATCCATATCCAGACCCTCTCCCCTGCAACAGCCACACCGTCTACCTGTAAACTTCCCAGCTCCTGCCTGTTCCAAGTAACTTTCCCACTCATAGATCCCCCAAAATGCCAACGAAAATGCCACCTGAAATAATTTCCAATGGGAAGACCTGTGCCAGTCTACCAATGATCCCAAGCAGAATCTCCCAAGAAACCGTCCGCCCCCTATCCACCGTCTTGTGCTCCCTGTGCCATCCCCTCAGCGCCTGCTCCCTCCATCCGGACAATCAGCGCACAAAGGCCTGCACCATCAACGTTTTATCTATTGAGGCTGGGGATTCCCCCCCTGCCAGCCGCTCACCCGCATAAGGGGAAGCCTGAATTTGTTTTCCAGCCCGAACCAGTGTTGCCACACCTTTAAGCAACCCCCCCCCCCCACGTAGATGGTGCGCCGACCTCCGAATCAACTCGACCAATTGCCTTATATGACTGACCTTCGTATCAACTCGAACCGGTGCCTTGTACGACCACGGGACCAACCTCCATATCAACTCGGACAAGACTGCCTCCTGCTACTATGCCCAAATCTGATGGTGGTGGATATGGCTGACCATTGAATAAGGTGTTCAACATTGTGGCCATGTTCACCCTCACTTGCTTTGCTCACGTGCCCCTCCTGCATTGGCGACTTCCTCCTCCTCCTCTTTCTCAGCCTTGTGCCTCCATTCAGCCCTCAAAGTCAGCTAGAAACTCCACCAGTAGTGCATCCAGCAGAGTGCTCTTGTATTCTCTCATCTTTTTATCCCACTCCAGTGCTGGAATCAAGGAGGGGATGTTATCCTTATAGCGGGGATCCAAAAGGGTGGCCACCCAATAATTAGCTCTGGTGATGTGGACAACTCTGCAGTCCAGCTAGGAGTGTCATCACTGAGGGGGGTGAGGTGGAGGGCTCTGCACTTTCTGCAGAAGTCGAGTGGGTGGAAGACAATATATACATTCAAATAAGCTCTCTATCTGTATCCGGTCCTGCAGATAGAGAGCCTGGCAAGCATGTTTAGCCATAGTGTAGCTTGATCATAAGAGAGGAGTATGTTGGCTCACCTTGTGGTTAAAATCCAATCCTTTACTTTCTGAAGTTCAGTAGCACAAGGATGAAAGCATCCATAGATATTTAGAAGGGTGTCATGACATCTAACAAGAGGACAAAAGGCTACATGTGTTTACTGCACCCTTGTTCATGCCTAGTATGAATTAAAATATTGCTTTTGAAAGCCCTTGAGGAAAAAAAGCATGTAATCAGAATCTTGTTAGATGTCAGTTAAAGACATTCGTCTGCATCAGACCACACGTAATTATTGAGGAAGTGCAAAACGTAACTATTAATAATATTTTAAGGATCACATATATGTGCCCAAAATTTGAATATGTTCTTTTCATGTTGCTGCCAACTCCAGGGTGTGTATTTCAGGAAATATATGGGCTCCACATGCTGCTGCCAACTCCAGGGTGTGTGTTTCAGGCAATATATGGGCTCCTCATGCTGCTGCCAACTTCAGGGTGTGTGTTTCAGAAAATATATGGGCTCCTCATGCTGCTATCAACTCCAGGGTGTCTTTCAGGCAATATATGGCTTCCTCATGCTGCTGCCAACGCCAGGGTGTGTCTTTCTGGCAATATATGGGGTCCTCATGCTGCTGTCAACTCCAGGGTTTGTCTTACAGGCAATATATGGTCTCCTCATGCTTCTGCCAACTCCAGAGTGTGTGCTTCAGGCAATTTATGGGTTCCTCATACTGCTGCCAACTCCAGTGTGTGTGCTTCAGGCAATATATGGGCTCCTCGTGGTGTTGCCAATACCAGGATGTCTTTCAGGCAATATATGGGCTCCTCATGCTGCTGCCAAATCCAGGGTGTGTCTTTCAGGCAATATATGGGCTCCTCATGCTGCTGCCAACTCCAGGGTGTGTCTTTCAGGCAATATATGGGCTCCTACTGCTGTTGCCAACTCCAGTGTGTTTTTGTCAGGCCGGAGAGTTCTCCAACATGAACTCTTCACCAGGGGAGCAGAGGGTTCGGCCAGAGCAAAGACACAGACAAGGAAATGCTGAAAACAAGGGGGTGTATTAATAAGTCAAAGGAAACATACAGGGGGGGCGTGGCTAGGCACCGAGGAAGATGGCTGCTTCCTCTTAGTGCTCGGCACCACGGAGCACAAAAGCCACCTCACAGCAGCTTCAGTAGCGCCTAGACTGCCCACATCACCACAGCTGATACCCTGCTTGCCTTCCCCGGCCCGCGGATGGGCAAGAGCGGCGTCCGAACAAAGGAGAGGAGGACGGGCAGAGAGAGGAGGAGCGCCACGTGTCCTCGCCAGCCCGACATCATGGCGGGGCTCAGGCGGCAGGCCCAGACCGCCCAACACGTGCACCGCGAACGGGACACACAACGCAAGCAGCAGCAGCTGAGACCCCCACGGCTGTCTGCATCGGAGGAGACGGGCCAGCCGACAGAGCGGGAGGTAGGAGCCGCGTCGAGCCCCGAGCATGCGAGCGGGAGACGGCCGTCCCCGCCGCCGCTGACACATGTCCTGCCCCTGACACCCGGCATAACAAGCCCTCCCCCGCTCATAAAGGCCAATTCAGCCCGGGAGGGCGAGACGAGGGAGCAGTCGCCATCATCCCGCCCCACAGCGTGGGCCCTGAGATCCCCCCTGGCCACTCACACTGAGCCCCAGGCCACAACAGAGCGGTCCCCCCCGCAGTGGGCACACAGTGACCCCCACCTGGAAGACATGGCTGGTGATCCCCGGCCCACGCAACACAGCCCCCGGATGTCTGGGGTCCCTGGAGGGGACTGGGCCCCACATACAGGCTCACCTGGCCGCAGCAGCTGGGACCCAGACGGCTCGCCTCTGTCCCTCCCTGATGATGAGTTCCCGCAGCTCCTCAGAGAAACCCCCGCAGCCGCAGCGATCGATGATAACGCTTCCCAGATCTTGCTGGAAGACACTCCAGAAGGAGATCGGCTGAGTGCACAAAATATTCCCGGCCCAGCTGATCCTATCGTGCGAGATGAGCAACTATTGGCTAAGTTCAAGCTTCTGCTGCAACAAGAATTGGCTGCCGCTGTAACTCAGCTCACCGCCAGCTTTACCAGAGACATCAGGGACCTGGGCGACCGAACCAATACTCTGGAGGAAAGAGTGGACGAAATCGTGACGGTCCTGGAATCCAACGGGTCCGCCGCCGAAACAGTGCGGGATGAAGTGGACCTATTGCAGCAAAAATTAGAGGACCTTGAAAATAGATCCAGGAGAGAAAATGTCCGGATCCGGGGCATCCCGGAATCTATGGAGGATGTTCCCGCTACGGTCACAGCGCTACTCCAGGAACTGCTCCCTTCATTGTCAACTGACCGCTTGGAACTGGACAGAGCACACAGGGCCTTGGGCCCAAAACGATCGGACGGTCGCCCCAGGGACATTGTAGTTCGACCCACGTTTTACCGCACGAAGGAGGCCATCCTCCAGGCCTCCAGAGAAAAGGCCAACTTGTCCTTCCAAAACCATGCTTACCAGATATTCCCCGACGTCGCCCCCCAAACGCTTCAGCGTCGGCGAGAGATGAAACCAGGACTGGACATTTTGAAGTTCCACAATATCAGGTACCGGTGGGGATTCCCCTTTAGATTGCTGTTCTCCCATGCGGGTCGCCAATGCTCGGCTGGCTCTCTTAGCGAGTTGCTGGCAATTATACGTGAGCTTGGCCTGCCCGTGGTCGACCCGCCAGCGGCCCCGCCCGACCGGGTGGCCCGGCAGACACCCGAGCGCCGGCCCTTGCGGCCCTTGTGGGAGAAGGTTCGCCCGCGAAGGAGACGGGACCGGGGGGCCGGCCGCCCTCCCTCGTTGGGCTCTGGCCCGGGCTGAGGGGGTTTGTTCGCCCTCGGCCCGGGCCGGGGCCCCCTTGGTGGGGTGCCCGGCCCCCCCGATCTTAGGAAAACTGGTGGCTGCGGTTAAACTATCCTTTACATTGTTACTGGTTATACTTGATATTTGTGTCAACTAACCTCAAAGTATTTCTAACATAGAGTTTATTGCTGTTCTTGCCCATCCTGTTGGCCCCCCGATGCAGCTTGCCGTGGTTTGGAACCCTATGGCTTTGGAAACCCACGCCAGCGGATGCGGGTCGGACGGGCCCGGGAAACGCCTGGCGGTGCCCGGCTCCTCCTCCCCCCTCCTCTCTAACTTGAGTTCCAGCATTCTTTAACCTCCTCTCATGGGCCATTTTTAGTACGAGGTGGTAATCTGTGCCTCCAAGAGACACCCCCCCCACAAAACATGTCGACCCACGCTGGGGTACCCCCGTCCCCAGCGCCTGAGTCGTCCCCTGCTGCGGCAGGAATTAGTCGGGCCACCTCCGGCCCAAAGTGTTGCACTGGACCTTGGTCCCCTTTATTTAGATTGTTCATTGTATTTGAATTGTTCATTGTGTTAAGTTTTCTCTTGTCTTTTCTTCTCACTACCTGTCCCCCCCCTCCCCCGCCCAAACCTTAGCTCCTCCCCTCCCCCCCCCCCCCTGCGCCTGGTCTGCCCTTTTTCCCACTTGTAAACCGATTCTGCCTAGATGGTGGGGCTTAACATTAAATTAATTTCCCACAACGTCCAGGGCTTTAACAGCCCTGTTAAGAGGAACAAAGCTTTTCACTATTACAGGTCTTGCAAAGCGGATATACTCTTCCTACAAGAGACAAGGTTCTCGACCCACTCTAGGCCAAAGTACCTGAGCCATCACTACCCGGTGTCCCATATGTCATGCGCTAGAGAAAAGAAAAGAGGGGTGTTGATAGCTTTTAGTAAGAACCTCCCCTTTATCTGTTGTAAAGAAATCATTGATCCGATGGGCAGATATGTGGTTCTTCAAGGGTCCCTATACGATATCGATATCACTCTGGTCACATATTACACGCCCAACTCCTTCCAGACACGCTTTTTTAAACACCTACTGTCGGTAGTCCAGAACAACACTAAGGGCATCTTAATAATGGGTGGAGACTCAAATATGGTTGTGAACCCTAAGATGGACAGACAGAGAACGGGGCAACCCGCTACTGTGACGCAGGGTGTAGATCCCCACACTACTGGCTTTGGTGATCTTCTGGATACACACGGCCTTTGCGATGTCTGGAGGGAAAAAAACCCCACTACCAGGGACTTTACGTTCTACTCTAATCCTCATGGATCCTTTTGTCGGATAGATCACATCTTTGTCCCTCAGGCTATACTCCCGGCAATCATTAGCTTTAAAATCCATAACTCGACCTGGTCAGATCATAATCCTGTAACGGCGGCGGTTGACCTACTGGTCCCAACCAAGCGATCTTATAACTGGAGATTAAACGACTCCCTCCTGTGCTCTCAGGACACGTGCCTGAAGATCCAAGACGCCCTTAAGGATTATTTTGCCCTAAACGTCGACTCAGTCCGCTCCCCGATCACCCTTTGGGAGGCCCAGAAAGCTGTTATGCGGGGTAATATCATAAATATTGCTTCCCTTAGGAAAAGAGAGAGACAGAAGCGACTCAAGGAACTGACGGTGAAATACGAGCAGGCAGAGGCACAATGGAAGAGAGCCCCGAACCCTAAACATAAAAAGATCGTTGATAGGCTTAGGACGGAGCTCAATGCGCTCTTAGATGATCAGGCTGAAAAACGGCTTCGCTGGGCCAGACAAAGATTCTATGCTAGGGGCAACAAACCGGATACTATGATGGCCCGGAAACTAAAAACTACCGCCTTAGACAAACAACGGCCGGTGAAGCTTAGGCTTGGTTCGGGTTCCATAACGGCCAATCCGGACAAAATTGTAGCCGCATTTCGGGGGTTTCTATCTACATTATACTCGGCCCCCCCAAAGGCCAATAGCGCCGACCTTGAGAGATTCTTCGAGCGCGTTGAGCTACCGCCTGTGACCCCAGACCACATTGCCCTGATGGACTCCCCAGTCACACCTCAGGAGATAATAGCGGCCATTAAATCTACCAAGGCCTCCAAGACCCCGGGACCTGATGGTTTCAGTAACCTTTATTATAAAAAGTTTGCACCCCTCCTGGCACCCCACCTGGCCAATCTCTTCAATGCCATGTGTGCGGAGGCTGCCTTGGGCCCTTGTTCCCTGCTGGCAGACATCTGCATGATACCGAAGCCTGACAAAGATAGCCTGTTAATACCTAACTACAGGCCCATATCTTTAATCAATGCGGATGTGAAGCTGTTGGCCAAAGTGCTGGCAACCAGATTGAATACGTTTTTGGAAAGCCTTGTTCATAGAGATCAGGTGGGTTTTGTACCATCCCGCCAGGCAGGGGATAATGTCAGGAGGGTCGCTCACTTGGTCCACCATGCCCGGGCAAGAAACATCCCAGCCTTTCTGTTGTCCCTTGATATACAAAAGGCTTTTGACACTATTTCCTGGGATTACTTGCTCTGGGTGTTGAAGAAATGGGGTTTTGGGCAAAGATTTATTGACTGTCAGGAGGGTCGCTCACTTGGTCCACCATGCCCGGGCAAGAAACATCCCAGCCTTTCTGTTGTCCCTTGATATACAAAAGGCTTTTGACACTATTTCCTGGGATTACTTGCTCTGGGTGTTGAACAAATGGGGTTTTGGGCAAAGATTTATTGACTGGATCAAGGCCCTCTATAATGATCCAACAGCACGGGTGCGGTACTCGAGCTTCACCTCCGAGACCTTTCGGATTTCCAGGGGTACGAGACAGGGATGCCCCCTCTCCCCAATCCTTTTTATCTTGGCTTTGGAGCCTCTGGGTATAGCAATAAGGCAAAATCCAAACGTTAGGGGACTGGAAGTGGCGGGAGTCCACCATAAGGCCCTCTTCTTTGCGGACGACGTTGTGGTGGCGATCTCGCAACCCCTTACTTCCCTCCCAAACTTGTACGCCATTCTGGATAAATTCGCCCACATCTCCGGTCTGACTATAAATAGCGACAAATCCCAGGCCCTTAATATATCTTTGACCTCAGAGACGGTGACGCAGATTAAAAATAACTTTCCCTTCAAGTGGACGACAGAGCCACTTCCATACTTGGGGGTACACATTACGGCGACATATGAGGATCTTTATGGGGCTAACTACCCACCCCTGTTTAGATCTTTAACACAGCTACTCGATACTTGGAAGTCACACTCGCTTTCCTGGCTGGGACGTATAAACGCGGTTAAAATGTCCATCCTCCCTAAACTCCTATACTTTTTTAGAACACTGCCGGTACCAATCCCAATGTACAGACTGCGTGCGATGCAGAGGAGAATATTGACTTTTATCTGGTCTGGCGCCCGTCCGCGAGTACCCAAGCGCACCATGTTCTGCCATAAATCGCTGGGTGGGCTTGGTGTCCCCAAAATTAGTTTGTACTATAAGGCCTCCCAGATAGCCCAGCTGGCCCCCATGCATTCCTCCTTGAAGCCTCCCCTCTGGACGTTTTTGGAACTCCCAGACTGCTCGCCAACCCCGATAGATGGCCTACTATGGATGGACCCGGCGTCCAGGCCCGGGACAATTAGCCCCCTAATGAAGCATTCACTTTCAGTATGGGACTCGGTGAAGTACTCCGCCTCCCTGATGTCCCCCCATACTCCTCTAGCGCATCTCTGGGGTAACCCGTCCTTTCCCCCGGGAATGGATAATAGCTCAACTTATAAATGGTGGAGGGAACATGGGATGACTAAGGTAATTCATCTCTTGTCAGAGGAGGGGTTCTTGTCTTATGGCTCCTTGAGAGGAAAATTTGACGTTCCCCAGAGGGTCTTTTTCCAATATCTACAGTTGAGGCACTGGTTAACACCTCTAACTAGATTGGGGCAACCCTTTCGGAGGTGTACCCCCTTTGAGGAGATCTGTAGTGAAGACCCGTTCCGTAGGGGATTGATATCCATGTTGTACTCTAAGTTGAATAGCACGGGGGCGGGAGTTCATGCCTATGTGGAGAAATGGGAAAGAGACCTGGGTCCCTGTCAATCAGATAGGGGGTGGGCGGAGATTTGGAGTGCGACTTCCTCATGCTCCATGAACATTCTGACAACTGAGACGGCTTATAAAGTCCTGTTTCGTTGGTATTTGGTGCCCAGTCGCCTCGGTAAGATGTTCCCAGGGCAGGCCAATACATGCTTTAGGGGTTGTAACGCCGAAGGTACCTTTATGCATATTTGGTGGACCTGCCCCATGCTAACCCGTTTCTGGTCCCATATACACAGGATAGCCGGCAGAATGTTTCAAAGAAACGTCAAAAAGGATCCCTGGGTGGCCCTCCTTCACTGTAGACCTCCAGAGCTTACTAAGAAACAGAGCAAGCTGTTCATTTACTTGCTCCTGGTGGCGAAGCAGACCATCGCCAGGGCCTGGAAAAAACAGATTGTTCCAATATCGGAGGTGTCGTCTAGAATGAATGGATTCTTGGTTAACGAGAGGCTCTCAAGCATTCTGGCCGACACCCAAGATAAGTTTCTCTCCATCTGGGAACCATGGATACAGTATGCCTGGCCCAGTGCTCCATTGGGTTTGCTCCATTAGGCGATCGTTGCAGACCAGGCTGCGGGGATCCCCCCCCCTCCCTACCCTACCCTCCCCTTGTCCTTTACCCCCTCCTCTCATTTTGCTCACACTCCATTCCCCCCCCCCCTTTTCCCCTCTTTATTTCTCTATTTTCTTGTGTTTTCTCTGCCTCTTGTCGTGTGGCTGGCCCCCTGTCGGTCTCCTCGGCCAAGGCCGGGGTGGGGCGGCGGGGGGGCGGGCCGCGATGAGATGCCATTATGGTTTGTATATGACGGCAAAAAATTGGCGCCAGAGACAGCGCGATTGAGGATTGATAACAATAACAATATTCATTGTTTATTCAAGCTTTTGCCACACTGTAATCATATTGTCAATCGTTTTCTTGTTGAACTGAAATGCTGCGTCTCGCTACTGGCTTAGACCACGAGAACTTGCTGTAGCCACTGTGTTGTTTGCCTCCCCTGCGTGGGATGGATTCTTGTTTGGCTGACCATATATTTCCATTGTATTGCCTCTTTTGAATAAAATAAAAATATTGAAAGTAAAAAGGAAACATACAAAAAGATCTTCAATCCAGATATAACCAAATAGACAAAAAACAAGGCTAACTAGAGGAATAACAAACAAAGGGAGTAACTGAAGCCCTAAAGTTCTGGCGCACTCACCCAAAGATGATACAACTCTGGTTCAGGTACAGATTCAGACTTGAGTTCCAATACAGATACAAGAAAGTAAACAAAGCAAACAAAATCCTGCTGCACCAGGTGGAGGGCTGAACCCTTTAAATAGCCCTTACACCAGGTGAAGCACATAATGGGGAGAGAGAGCAGCCAGGGCTCTGCTGACATCTGCTGGTGGCTAACGGTACTGCAGATGGGGTGAGAGAGCAGCTAGAGCTCTGCTGACACCTGCCAATGGCTAACGGTACTGCATATGGGGTGAGAGAGCAGTCAGGGCTCTGCTGCCAGGGCTCTGCTGACACCTGCTGGCGGCTAACAGTACTGCAGATGGGGAAAGAATTGACCCCAGCCACCAGCCGGGCATCAGCCGAACCCGGGGTTCTAACATTAGCCCCCTTCTCAGGAGCACCCCTCTGAAAAAAACTAAAATTCTCCCAAGAGAGCAAGACCAAACAGTAAACGCTCAAGTACATGAAATGAAAAAAGTCCAAAATCCGAGTATTAATCCCACCTCCGGGATCCACTGTGGAGCTAGAGTCCATAGGAGAAGGGATCCAGATGGTTGGCCAGGTTTCACAGGTCCTGGATGCGGCTTCTAGACAGGGCCCGGATGTGGGTTCTAGACAGGGCCCAGATGTGCGGATTCAAGACAGGGCCCGGATTCAAGACAGGGCGCAGGGCCAAGGCAGAGCCCAGGTTCAGGGCCAAGGCAGAGCCCGGGTACCGATTCAAAGCCGGGGAGTACTGAAGCAAGTTGGTAGCAAAGAAAATATATATATACAGCCCTGAAGCTGTATACCAGGCTCAGCGACAGCAACTATATCACCACAGGTGCTCTTCGTGTCAATTCTGTGACATCACCACCACCTTCTTATATATAACGTACCAGATTCAATCCTGGTTTTTAGCACATCTGATTCCACTTAATGGCTCCGCTTTTTCTCCTTTAGCTGCATTTAATGCTTATCTATTCGGGTACTTAGATGGTCACCTTCTTATAATATGCTCTTATTAACCAATAAGATCCAATTTCCACAAAGGTAATATAACAACTTTCTCCGGGTTTATTAAAACACATGTAAAAGACAAAAGCACAAAAGTGCTCCAATAGCGTAAGTATGTTCCACACAAGGGGATTCAAATGAATGGCCGCTGGCCCCTTAAAAAGCCGCTCACCAGATGTTTTAAACAAACATGCATTAAGCATAAAACTGTAAAAGGACGGGCGTCATCTAAGACTTTCCTGCATAGTATGCGCACACCAGCATACAAAGAAAACGAGTCCCAGCTCACCGCCTCCTCCGGCCTTAGTCAGCAGCGCTGCTCGTCCAAACACACGTGACTGTCCTTAGCTCCGCCCAACGCGTTTCGTCATCAAGACTTATTCATGGGCTCGTGCGGGGCTAAGGATGTCACTAATTTATTCACCTTCTCATGTCATGTGGTCTGTTTCATTTAACCCTTTCAAATGCCAATACCTTGAATGCTTTCTTATATACCGCTAATGCGGCTTTTCTTTAAACAAACAGCTAGTGTGCTCGTACCCCGGAGAGTCTGATGCACACCTTCCTCTTCATTTTATCACAAATTATTTAATAAAACAACTCAATAAAAACAGTGTATATTCTTTCCTTTGCAATTAAATCAATTAGTTAGTTCCTATCACTCATTTCTTTCTCATTCTCTCAATCATTTTTAGTATATAAAAATATATGGAAATATATTTTCTCTAAACCCACTCATGTCCAATTCTAAACCTGAATGGGGTACAAGACAATATTAGTGATATCTTCTCAGTTATCTCCTATGAAGCAATTTAAATCATACTCCACATTTAAACCTTTCGGTTGTAAGGATTGAAGTTTATATATCCATTTGGATTCCATTCTGCATATCTCTCTAATACTATTTCCTCCCTTTAATCCTCCTATCTATTGATCAATCACCCAAAATTTTAAAAAAGTGGGATCTTTGTTATGGGTACATTTAAAGTGCGCTGAAACGCTGTGGGAATCATACCCTCTTTTTATATTGTAAATATGTTCTCTCAGTCGCACTTTAAAATTTCTCCCTGTGCGCCCAACGTACTGTTTCCCACACGGGCATTCCAGCACATAAACCACATTCTCACTATTACACGCTAAAAAATTATTTATTTTAAAAACTTAGTTTGTCACTGTAGATATAAAACTCTTCACACCCTTTCTACTTTCAACATCATTAGTCCTACATCCCACACACTTTTTACATTTATAAAACCCCTTTAAGTCAAAGAAAAGTAGATTTAGAAAAGGTGTTTTTTGATATCACTAGTATGGAAAATGGAAGCAATTTAAATATAGAAGAATTTTTAGGTGGAAGTTTTAGAAAATTGCACAATCTTATGAATAAGGAATTACATTTATGGTGGGATATAGCCACATTAGAATTTTATATGTCACAGAAAATTGTACCAAGAAGTTTAAGATGGGATATATGCATCTATGATGGAGATGAGAATGATATACTTAAAGATGATTGGTTCCAATTTTTTAATGATTGTGGGCTAAGACTAATAGAGAAATTAGTCTATAAGAAGAGGGTAAGATTGCAGATAGTCAAAGAAGAGATAGACAAAGCTAGAGAATGTTTAGAACCATATAAGAAAAATGAGAGTTACTATAAACTATCAGACCAATTAAAAATCAAGCTGGGAAAGGAGGATAATGAAATTAGAGAGAAGAAACAAAGGAAAATAAAAAGAGATAGTTGGGATTTTGAAAATAAAAAAGTTTTTAAATGGCAAGATAATGTAAGAATCCCAGCAAAGAATACTTGGATTTCTAGAAAAGAAAGAAATGCTCATGTACCAACTAGGGAAGGAGAAGAAAACTGCGGTATGTATAGAAATGATAGGTTGAATTATAGAAGAGAACATTATGATTATATGATTCCCCGATACATAGGGGAAGGACTATACCCGATAAGGGAAATAAAAGTGGGGAAGAAAGAAGGGAGAAATCCGTGGAAAGAAAAACACAAAAAGAGGGAGTTGAACTAAGAAATAGGTATTCCCCATTGAAATATGAGAAAGGGTGGAGAATTAGGGATTTTAACCCTTTAAGTGCCAGCCTACCTTGAGATTTTGTCACCCTTTGTTGCCAGACCATTTTGCACTATTTTGCGCTCCCCATGTTCAACTGTGGTTTTTGATGGGATTTCCAGGGATTTCCCAGGAAAGTGAAATATTGTTTTTTTCCGCAGAGTCTGGGCTTTAACATGAAATGTCTTGTTTGTCATTTTTTCGGTGTATTCTCAATATTTTTGGATTAAATATGTGCAAAAAAACCCCCAAAAAACTATTTTTTACAATTTGTAGTGTTCTTTTGTAATAAAAAATGTAAGTTTCTCACTAAAATCTTATTGCGCGTGAAACACCAATTTATCCCGGTTACAGCGGTACCACATATGTATTGGTAGACACCCTTTCCTGCCCAGGCGACTCCCCCAAACTGAAACAACGCTCTAGGAGATTTTCAGATAAAATACAACTATGCTACGCGCTAAGCGCACCTTGCAGTTTTTCAAGAAAAACAACCCTTTACATTTGAAATACCCCCAACAAACTATATATTCTCTGGAAGTACACACCTCAAGCTTTCTAGACGTACCAGGTTTGTTGGCATGGGTGCAGTTTTCTGGAGTTAACCCCTCAATATATTCTTTGGTTGCACAGGGTTTCCCTAAAAAAGAATAAAAATGCAGAATCAAAACCACATTTTCCTAAAAAAAACTATATGGAAACAAGAAAAAAACTGAAAATCTGAAAAAGCAACATGCCCCGAACAGAACAATACCCAGCATGCATAGGTCCTGTCAAGGGAAGAGTTGCCAAACACACCAAAGTAAAGCATGTGCGTAACAGCAATTTTACTTCAAAATTTCAGCTCTGCAGACAATGTGCGCACCTTGTGCTTTTTCTACCAAAACAAGCCTTTACATTTGGAATATCCCCCATAAACCATATATTCCCGGAAAGTACACATTTTAAGCTTTCTAAGCGTACCCAGCTTGTTGTCGTGGGCTCATCTTTCTGGAAGTAATCCCTTGAAGAATTCTTAGGTTGCACAGGGTTTCACAAGAAAATGTATAAAAAAGCCGAATAAAAAACACCTTTTCCTAAAATATCAATATGCAAATAAGAAAAAACAAGCTAAATCTGAAAGCGCAAGGTCCCCCGAGCAGAACAATACCCAACATGCATAGGTACTATTAACCCTTTTAATTGCCAGCCTACTTGAACTTTTGTCACCCTCTGTTGGTCATTTTTCCCCATTTTGCGCCATGTTTAACCGTGATTTTTGCCGGAATTTCCTGGAAAATATATATATATTTTTTTTTGCAGCAGAGTTTAGGCTTTAACATTAAATGTCTTGTTTGTAATTTTTCTGCTGTTTTTTAAATATTTTTGCGTAAAAAAAACAAAAAAATAAATAAAATAATATTTTTTAAACAATTGTCTCCTTTATTTTAAATAAAACATTTGTTTTAGTAATGAAAACCATATTGCATGTGATAGCCCCATTTCTCCCGATTACAACGGTACCACATATGTATATGATAGCCCCCCATTCTTGCCCAGGAGACCCCCCCAAACTGAAAATAGCACTTTATAACATTTAAAAACAAAATACTACTATCCACACTATAAACGCAAGGGGTTAATTTAAAAAGAAAATGACATAGGGACCCCCCTCCCGGGGGGGGGGGGTCCGTTTTTTTTGGAATTTTAAGGGTTAGGGTTAGGCTAAGCCTAACCCTAACCCTTAAAATTAAAGAAAAAATGACATAGGATCCCCCCTCCCAGGGGACCCCATTTTTGGGGGGGAATTTTAAGGGTTAGCGTTAACCTAACCCTAACCCTTAAAGTGGACCAACACCCAGGATTTTCACTATCCTGGGTTTTGTTCCACTTCCGCAGGGGTGCCCCGCTGCGTGAAACCCCCGAGAAAGGTATAAAAAAACTCACCTCACCCCGCTCCTACGGCGCATGCGCGAGCGCTCGTCCAATCAGAGCGCTCAGAGCCGCTGTGGTATGCACGGACAAGGGACGGACAACCACAGCAGCTCCGAGCACGCTGGCAGCCGCATCTCGCGCTTCCCTCTAACAGGGAGCGTGCCCGCGCCGGCCATTCACAAACGGCGCCCTGCTAGAGAGAAGCGTGAGAGGCGGCGGAGGCCCGCGCATGCATCGTTGGAACGGGGATAAGGTAAGGCGAATCCTGGGGGGTTTCACACAGCGGGGCATCCCGATTTCGGATGCCCCGCGGTGAGGGATCTGATCGGCCCTGGAATCTTATAGATTCCCGTGCCGATCAGCCTGGGTGTTGGTCCACTTTAAAAAAAAAAAAAAGAAAGACGTAGCATCCCCCCTCCCGGGAAGGGGGGGGGACCCATTTTTTGGGACCCTACGTCATTTAAAAAAAAAAATTAAGGGTTAGGGTTAGGGTAACCCTAACCCTTAAAATTAAAAAAAAAATGACGTAGGGTCCCCCCTCCCAGGGGGGGGGGACCTCATTTTTTTTTTGAATTTTAAGGGTTAGGAGGGGGTTAGGCTAACCCTAACCCTTAAAATTAAAAAAAAAAATGACCTAGGGTCCCCCCTACCCGTCATAACCAGCCCGGGACCAGCTATGGGGGCTTGTAGGCACAGACTGGGGGGCCAGCTTTTGTGGCCCCCCCACCCTGCAGCCTACGAGCCCACATACCCTATGTGAGCCCGGGCTCTTCTGCCCCCCCCTGGCCTTTGGGGAGGCAGGTAATAGGGGATGCCTCGTGAACTGGTATAAGGGGTCTCATGGACCCCTTACCAGTTCACAAGGGGTTAACAGTAAAAATAAACACACTGACACTTTAATAAAAAATTTTATTAAAAAATAAAAACTTTTTTTTTACTTTACTTACCTCCGATCATCAGCTCCTTTGTCCCTCGATGTGTTGACAGATGTGATCATGCTGGCTGCAGTAGCAGAGGGGCAGGTGATGATCTGATCACCTGCCCCTTTGCTCCTGTGGCCAGCATGATCGCATCTGAATGAACAACAGCCGGGAGCCAGGACGACACCCGGTGAGTGACGTCACAAAGGGGGCGGGGCTTTGAGCTGGGATCGCGATAAGCCCCGCCCCAAAGGGGCGGAGCTTGATCAAGGGACTTATCACAAGATGGCGGCGCCCATCGGAGCAGGAGGGGGGATAGCCCTTTCAGGCTCTCCCCTGGGGCTTATCACAAGTTGGCGGGGCTTATCACAAGATGGCGGCGCCCGTCGGAGCAGGAGGGGGGAGAGCCCTTTCAGGCTCTCCCCTGAAGCTGAAGAGCCAGGGGGGGGCGATCGGAGGCCCCCCCAGTGAAGAAGAGACCTGTCGGGAGGCAGCGCGACCTAAGGTAAGTGAATGTCATTCTTTTTTTTTTTTTCACAGATAGCAGCTGCTGCTGCCGAAGCGGGGGGGGGGCACTATTCCGGGGGCTCTCCTGGAGCCATCCGAGACCCCACGGGGCACCAAATTAAAGAGGAGACCCGGCCGGATCTAACGAGGGGTCAGGTGAGTATTTTTTATTTATTTTTTGCCCACTAGCAGGGGCACGTGAATTTTACGTGGCTGGCACTTAAGTCCAGGAGAAGCAACCACGTAAAATTTACGTGGCTGGCATTTAAAGGGTTAATGGTGGGAAAGGTGTTTCACAGAGGAGGAGACGGTCAATTTCCCCTTTTTCTATCAGGGAAAATATGCAAAAGAAAGAGATGAGGAATGTACAAAAGAAAAGCCCAATAGAACCTTACACTCAAACAATAGGAAGAAAAAGGAAGGATTTAGGGGGAGAAGAGGTGGGCGGAAGTTTAAGAAAACAAAAAAGGTTTTAAAGGAAGTGAGTGGAGATGATGGGATTTATAATTTGAGTAAAAAATTATTAAACAAAGATGAGTTGTTTGTTTTAAATAAAGGGCTAAATTTTTTAAACATACTCATCTTTATTAAAGGTTTTCAGTACAATACAGAGACATGGAACAAAAATAGATTGTCCAGGTATCACATGACATCAGGACTGCATAACATCATTTGTTTACATTGAAAAATACAAAGTGCAGAAGGTAATCCTATAACAAATGTGAGGAGATGGACAGACAGGAGAACTCCAGGGGCTCCACCCCCGGGAACCGAGGGGCCGCGGCCATATTAACGGGAAGGGGGCCGGCCCAGTATCTCACTCCCACTCCACATCACCCCTGTTCACACAACCGAGTCGCTCTTCAGGCCTTCCCAGCGCCTATACCCCAGGACTGGGCACCCAGAGTTACACCCCATCCAAACCCACATGGGCCAGAAACTGTTCGCTGCCCCAGTGCATATAGTCAAAAAGCTGAGGTCTGGACACGAGGATGAGAATCACCTGACTGACATTTAACATAGACCAACCGACAAAAAAGACTTAGGACAAATACAAGGGGAAACATAAAAAGAAGGTGAAGAGGGCATGAAAGGGGGAAGAAAAAAAAGAAAAAAAAGAGTAGGGGGGAGAGAGGAAAGGGAAGACCTAGATAGGTAGATAGGAGAGGAGGGTGGGCAGGTGGGGCTGGGGAAGAGGCTAGCGCCCATCCACTTGTCCCAGATCATGTTAGAAAGGTAAGTGCACCTCTTGCTCTGAGATTTTTCCAAGTCGGGGCCCAGTGCCCCCGGACCTTGTTTTGTAGTTCGTCGCTGGAGCAACCCATTTCCATCAAGGATCCCACACCCGCTTATAGTTAGCGGAGTCTTTAAAGATATCCCAGATTGTCCAAATATTTAGGTAGGCAGCCATTCTATCTTGTTTGGCGTGGCAGATTTCCTCCATTACTTCAACATGATTTATCTGCCTGAACCAGTCCTTAACTGAGGGCGGTTTCTGGGATCTCCAATTCCTTGGAATCAGAACTTTAGCAGCGTTTAGAAGGTGCCTTCCCAAGGGAGCACCCCCCGCTATGCCCCTGCCATCTGGTGACCACCCCAGAAGGACACTCTCGGGACTCCAGTCCATAGGTTCGCCCAAGACCTCGGTACAGGTGTCTCTCACCTGCTCCCAATAGTCACGTATCCCGGGGCAGGACCACCAGATGTGGACCATCGAGGCACCAGCCGCTCCGCATCTCCAACAGACGTTTGGAACCGCTGGAAAAATTGAATGTAACAGCTCCGGGGTGCGGTAAAAGGGCTAAATTTTACCCCAAATGTAAATATGGATCCCTTTAGAACATATATAGATCTAAACCTATTTTTCAGAAAGTTGAATATTAGGTGGTTTTTTTTAGCCAACAAATATGTTGGAGAAGGGAAAATTGAGAAAGACTCCGGGATTGTGTTCAGCAATAAGGAACCCATCTACTTTTAATCCTGTGCAAAATAATAGTTGTTTGGAAAGTTTTAAAAAAGATCTTGAAAAGGAAGTCCAATCCACTACAATTAATACAAATAAGGATGTATATATAAATAAGCGGATAAAAAGAGGGATTGATTCTCTAAAAAAGGATAAAACAAGATTAATAAAAAAGGCAGATAAAGGAGGAGGGATTGTGGTGCAAGATCTGGATAATTACCTTGAACAAATTAATAAACTGTTGGAAGATACAGAAACATATTGTAAACTCCCAGGAGACCCTATGAACAGTTATAAAAAAGAATTGGATAATTTAATGGAGATAGGACTGGAATTAGGAGTAATAAGTAAAAAAGAGGTAGATTTTTGTAACATAAAATTTCCCAAACCCCCCACCATTGATGGGCTTCCAAAGGTTCACAAGGATCAAAATAACCCCCCACATAGACCTATTATTAGTGGGATTAATTCTTTGACATATAATTTGGGGAAATATCTTGACTGGTTTCTCCAGCCATTAGTGGTAAGATTGCCTTCTTATATTAAGGATAGCCAGCATGTCTTAAAATTATTAAAAGATGTAGAAGTAGATAATAGAACTATTTTAGCCACGATTGATGTGGTTTCATTATATACATGTATACCACATGAAAGGGAATTAAAAGCTATTCAGCACTATTTGATGCAAGCTACTGATCTTTTGATGATTCAGATTGACTTTTTATTGGATTGTTTTAATTTTGCATTAGTTCATAATTATTTTTGGCACGCTGGGAATTTCTATCTCCAAACTAAAGGAGTTGCTATGGGTTCTAAGTTTGCCCCAAGCCTGGCAAATCTTTTTATGGGAATGTGGGAGGAAGCATTTATATATGAAGTTAGGCACCCCAACTTAAGGTTGTGGGGGTGCTACATAGATGATTGCCTGGTTATATGGGAAGGTAGTGAGGAATCATTAGAAATATTTTTTTTTCAGCTTTGAATTCTAATGATTGGGGTTTGGCATTCACAAAAGAAATGAGTAAAAACAAAATCCACTTTTTGTACATTGTACATATTGTTTTTTTAAGATAGTCCTCACTGTTTCACTGGTTTAATGATCCCTGACACACTTATTGGGATTCTTACATACTCCTAATCTGCCTTTTCACCACAGAGCTGTTGGGAGGCTTGGCCTTATTGCATTGGAAACAAAATACCTGCCAGTTACTGTCCATGATTTGCTGCTAAGGGAGCTGGCTAAATTCATTGCATTGAGGGCAGGACACCAGTATACTGCTGCCACCTGCTGGCCATTTATGTGGTGACCTTCCCAACGCACCCTGCCCCTTATCTCTGCTCTCCCCCTCTCTCTTATCCCTGCAGAGCAAACTGCACCTCTCTCTAGGTTGAGAGGCTGAGTGTATAGAGAGGAGAGGAGATCCCCTATTCCTTTCTTATCCCATTGAGAGTTATAGGGGAAAATAACCTCTGACTTACTGTTTGTGGTTTTTGCATGCACTAATCTGCCTTTTTTCTACAGAGTCTCCATTTTTGATAATCTTTGTAACTTGACAGTGCTCATATCTTTATTTACAATGTCTCAAGCTACTAGAAAGGGCTTAGATCGCTATTTAGAGAAGCAGCAACCTTCTAATACTACGAAAGCTGACAGAGCTAAGTCTAAACAGACCCAAAGTAGTCAGAAAAATAACAACACTCAGGGATCGCCCCCGAGCTCCCCATTAACCCCTGACTTGCACAGGGATTCGATCCCGGATGCACCTTTGGAGCGAGGGGGAGATGAGGGCAAGTCCATAGCTAAGGCACAAATTACCCCTTACTTGGATAAACGATTTGACTCCCTGCAGGATGCCATTTCCAACTCCATGACCCAGATCACATCTAATACCACAAGGGTTACAGAATTGGAACAAAGGGTCAGTGATCTGGAGGATAAACTAGAGGATAAACTGCTCAGGAAATGATTATTTCATCTTTAAACGAAAAGCACGAGGATCTGGAAAATAGGAGTAGGAGATCAAACCTGCGTTTTATAGTTCCTTACACATGACCTTATGCTCGCCCTTGGCCTCCGGACCACTGACAGTCGGTCAGCGCAAGATGCCCTAGGCCGGTGATAGCCAAGTACTTTCATTATGCAGATAAAGAGGCGATTCTCACAGCCTTCAGAAAGCAGAAAGAATTGATGGTGGAAGGGCATAGGATCCTGATATTTCAGGACTTTTCAGCCGCAGTCGCACAGAAAAGGCGAGAATTCGCCCCGGTGTGCAAGTACTTGGCTGACACGGGAATACGGTTCGCCCTCTTATACCCTGCTAAATTGCGGCTGCTAATAAATGGAGAACCGAAAATATTTGAAAACCCGACCCAGGCCAAAAAAGAGCTACTACCGATTTCGGCTCAGGAGACGCCCACTTGACGTATCCCTTTACCTCACATAAGTCCAGTATGACTAAAGTTAATACGGTATTTTTAGAGTTGAATATAAGTTCTGTTAAGCTATCTTTGAGTCACCATGGCTATAGAGAGAATTTTGTTGTTGGAGCACAGAGAGAGTCATGCAATCATTGATTTTTCTTGGATGATCCTCTCTGTCCTTAATGTTTGTTTTTTTTTTGTTTATGGAATTGGTTACTCAGTTATCTCCCTCTGTTTCTGAGGGAAAAGGTTATAAGATGGAAAAAGGAAAATGGAGGTGAGTGACAGGAAATTTACTATGGAATAGCGCTGGCAATTGTTTGCACAACAAAGATTACACCGGCTCCCAGTCTGGAGACAATGATTTTAGTTGTCTTGATACTGGGCCACTGAATAAAATGGGGAGGGTGCCTGGGACGACCCCCCTGTTTGTTTTGATTTTCTTCTCTTTCTAAAGATTGACCACACTATCTATCTTGTATGAGTTCGGCAGATGAGCAGACCGGCCACCCTAAATCCCATCTAAAACTGGTTTCCTGGAATGTGGGAGGGCTTAACCACCACCTCAAACGTAGAAAAATTTTACAGCACCTGGGCCATCACACCGCTGATATAGTCCTGTTGCAGGAAACACATTGGAAAGAGGGGGAGGAGTGCAACTTGAAAGCACCCTAGATTAACGAGGTGATTGCCACGACATTTAAAAAGAAGCAGAGGGGAGTTGCGATCCTGCTAAACAAGTCACTTAGGTATACAATTCTGGAAACAGTCACTGACCCCCTAAGTAGATATATTATATTGAAGTTGGAGGTCTCGGGACAAGAATATACGTTGGTGAACGTCTACGCTCCCAACACCCCGAACCTCCCCTTCTTTATGGATTTAACACAACAACTCCATGACTATCAAGATACTAAACTGATCGTGGCGGGCGACTTTAATATAGTGACTGATGCCACACAAGATAAATCTAGCCCAACAGTAAGGGATGGAGGGGGACTCTCGGCACCTTTTAAACATATCTATGATTACCTGCCTCTGGTGGATCCCTGGAGACTCCTCAACCCCTCGGCGAGGGAGTATACATGTTACTCCAAAGCTC
The DNA here is from genome assembly GCA_027917425.1 of Gastrophryne carolinensis. Taxonomy (NCBI): domain Eukaryota; kingdom Metazoa; phylum Chordata; class Amphibia; order Anura; family Microhylidae; genus Gastrophryne; species Gastrophryne carolinensis. Next base: position 109,425,313 of record CM051242.1, read on the forward strand.
ACAAATCCATGTCTAGGATTGATCATATTCTAACGCATGAGTCCCTTCTCTCGGAGATTACGGAGGCAGAGATCAAACCCATTGCACTCTCAGACCATGCACCAGTCATGATCTCCCTCTCACTGGAGGTCCCCCAGGGCAGGTCAAGGTTTTGGCGTTTTCCCACGTACCTGGGAGGCTCGGATGACTTCCGGGAGTTTCTGAGAGGGACTTGGGAAAATTATAAGGATGACAACATACAACACATAACAGAACTAGCACTATTCTGGGAAGCGGCAAAGGCAGTTATCAGGGGTCATATTGTGGACTTCGTTTCTTGTAGGAAAAAAGCATCGATAATGAGACATAAGGAGCTCTATGATGCGGTCTCTGAGTCATACAGAGCTTATCTACAACTCAACACTGAAGCTGCTAAAAAACAATGGTTGGAGGCCTCGCTTATATTAGATACTTTCCTTAGTGCAGAGGCAAAAAAATCTAACTTTTTTCAGAGACATAAATACTATAGATATGGAAACAGGTCTGGAAAGCTCTTAGCAGCAATGACTAACCCCTCAGGCCCTAGAAGACACATTGCTGCCATTAAAAAGCCAGCTTCTGAACAGAACTATACAAAGACCCCTGAGATAGTTAAATCTTTTGAAGACTATTATAGAAGTGTCTATACTTCTGCGCTGCCAGACCACTCGCTAGTAAACCCTATTCTCCAGCGGGCAGAGTTAGGAGGGCTGTCCGATTCTCAGAGGAGGTTGTTGGAAGGCCCGGTTACGGAGGTGGAAGTCACATGGGCAATCCGGCAACTAAAGAATTGCAAGACCCCGGGCCTGACGGCTACACGGGAGAATTTTACAAGATATTAAGCCCATTTGTTACTCCAACTCTACAGGATTTGTTTAACACAATTCTTCAGAAAAATGTGGAAATGCCACATTTCACAGAAGCATACACTACCTTAATTTTAAAACCCCAGAAGGACCCCTTGTTGCATTCTTCCTACAGACCTATCTCCTTATTGAACAATGATTACAAACTTTTGGCAAAAATAATGGCGGAAAGGCTGCAATTCATTCTTCCGTCCCTACTTAGTAAGCATCAATTAGGCTTCGTCCGCAACAAACATATTACAATGGGTATACAGACAGCTATAGCAGCCACAGCTGCTGGCAAGAATTCCGGGGGAATTCTTCTTAGCCTAGATGCCGAAAAGGCATTCGATAAGGTAGAATGGCCGTGGCTACTGGGTGTCCTGGAGGGAAGGGGGTTCGGAGGGCGCTTTCTACACTATATCCAATTTATTTATAACAACCCACGAACCTCTCTATTGATCAATGGGGAGAAATCACGGGAGGTGCGCCTGGCTAGAGGCACGAGACAGGGATGCCCGCTCTCGCCTCTCTTGTTTAACCTGGCTTTGGACCCATTGTTGAGAGCCTTAGAGGCAGAACCGGAGTTTCATGGCATTGGAGTTGGATCCTCGTCAGTGAAGCTAACGGCGTTTGCAGACGACTTGATCCTATTTATATCTAATCCGAGATCGTCCTTACCTAAGATCTTACAATTGATAGAAGAGTTTGGCCAGGTATCGGGCTATTCTATAAATCTGAGCAAGTCGATGGCTTTATATTTAGGATCTGGTACCAAGCCACGTTGGGGCGGTGGGTATCCCTTTTCATGGAGCAAAAACTCCCTGAGGTATCTGGGAGCACACATCCTGAAGAACCCCCTGGAGTTGTACTCCTGTAACATAATACCAGTAATAAAGAACCTAGAAAAAGACCTCCGAGGCTGGGCCAAGCTTGGGCTTTCATTCCTGGGGCGGATACACCTCCTCAAGATGATAGCTTTCCCGAGAATCTTCTTTTACATCCAGACACTTCCGATTTTGCTAGGCACACAGGCCACAGGTAAAGCATATTTACTGACTTTTCAGAGAATTTATTTGGGCCAGGAAGATAGCAGGTCTGGGTCGGGTCACGTTGCAGCATGAGGTTAGGAACGCAGGAGTGAACCTCCCAGATATTGGAAAATATAATCAGGCAGCTCTCTTGTGCGTCTTGAGAGACTGGATAGGGAATCGCAGTGTGCACACAAACACGGACTTAGATCAGGCCCTATTAGGCACTACGAGCTTGACCTTCATGATTCATCAACACAAACATCTTCTGCCCCCTCAGGTGACACAAAATCCCCAGTTATTCACGATCTGGAAGTTGTGGCATACTATCCGCAGGGAGAGAAAGTTGTGCTCGCACCCCTCTCTGCTTCTACCGCTGGCTGGAAACCCGGACATCGGCCTGAGTAACGCGGCAACTACATATGAATACTGGCGTGAGTCTGGCATCACCTCAATTTCTGCTTTGGTAAACAAGGCCCAGAAGAAAATCTTGTCTTATGAGGCAATGAGACACTTATATCCCCTTGTGACCCTCCGGGTGTTTCCCTTTATCCAGGCCACCTCCTATATCAGAAAAATAGTCAGTTGCCTTTCGGATCTTGATTGGTCCAACTATTTGGATACTCTCTTTGAAAATCCTCCACCAAGTAAAGGGGCTATTTCTATATATTATGCTACGTTGAGGAAAAGGCTTGACTGGGACAGGCAGAGAACGGGAATGATAAAGTGGGTTCGACATTTCCCTAACCTTACGTGTGCCCAGATCCTGAAATCTTATAACTACTCATGGTCTACTTTATCAGCGTCAACATATAGAGAGATGCTCCTTAGACAATTCCATTATAATTACGTTTCCCCGCTCCGATCCTTCCGCATGGGCCTATCCGAATCCCCACATTGTGTGAAGTGCAATGCGGAATCAGCAGACCTCTTTCATAATTTATGGGAATGCCCCGTGATCAGGAAGTTCTGGAGACAGGTAGCCCAATATACATCTCAGAACCTGGTAAACTTCGCATCCCCCTCACCGGAGTGGGCAATTTCCGGGGAGCTTATGTTGGAGGGTGTGAGAGTCTCACGGGGAACTAGAAGGCTGTTATTGATTATATCTGCGGTTGCACGCAAAACTATCTTGCAGGCCTGGATATACCCCGACCCACCTCAGTTTAAAGTCTTTCTGGGGAAACTACAGCAGTTCTTTAAATTTGATTGGGTAGACGTGACTTCCCATAAAGAAACGATAGTGGAATCCTTTTTCGCCACTTGGGAATGCTTTATCAATCTGTTGACGCCGGAAGTCCGAGCTAAAGTACATAACGCTTTCGGGGGCACTGAATGGTACCTTAGAAGACTGGTTGAGGGAGACCCACCAGTCATATTAGGCTAATGGGTGTGATTTCTTACATATTCTGTTTGACTTACCAGTGCCGGAATCCTTTTTAACATCCAGGAGATGATCTGTTGATACTCTTTGGACCGGTTTCTATGGAATGATGAGGGGTGGGATCGATAGAACATATGTTAATCTATATATTTGACCAGTAGAAACACTGTAATCAATGTTTGCCTGCTATTCTGCTCGTTGTTTATGATCTGTATGATTGTAATTTGCCTGTCCTAAAAAAAAAACGTTTTTGAATTAAAAAGAAACTACACCCAAAAGGAAGACTTTAATTGCCAAGCCAAAATAATAGGAGACAGATTTATAAAGAAGGGATATGAAGAATCAGTTATTTGTAGAGAAATTTAGCAAATTGCTGCTCTAGATAGGTCTGCTATGGCTCAGATTTCAAATAAGGAGAATGATCAAAAAACTACTTTAGGAAAAATTTTTGCAAGCTGTGCCATGATCACAAGATATGGAAAAGATTATAATAAAGTGAGTAAGATTTTAAGGAGACACTGGCATATTATAAATAATGATGAGGTATTGGGACCCCATCTCCCAGAAAAACCGAGGGTGACATACAGAAAGCCACCTACATTAAGTACCCATTTGGTTAAGAGTTACATAGAACCATCACAAAAAAGGTAGGGCCCGATTTGTGACTTAAAGGAGTTTTATAAATGTAAAAAGTGTGTGGGATGTAAGACTAATGATGTTGAAAGTAGAAAGGGTGTGAAGAGTTTTATATCTACAGTGACAAACTACGTTTTTTAAATAAATTTTTAACGTGTAATAGTGAGAATGTGGTTTATGTGCTGGAATGCCCATGTGGGAAACAGTACGTTGGGCGCACAGGGAGAAAATTTAAAGTGCGACTGAGAGAACATATTTACAATATAAAAAGAGGGTATGATTCCCACAGCGTTTCGGCGCACTTTAAATGTACCCATAACATAATTTCAAAATTTTGGGTGATTGATCAATGGATAGGAGGATTAAAGGGAGGAAATAGTATTAGAGAGATATCCAGAATGGAATCCAAATGGATATATAAACTTCAATCCTTACAACCGAAAGGTTTAAATGTGGAGTATGATTTAAATTGCTTCATAGGAGATAACTGAGAAGATATCACTAATATTGTCTTGTACCCCATTCAGGTTTAGAATTGGACATGAGTGGGTTTAGAGAAAATATATTTCCATATATTTTTATGTACTAAAAATGATTGAGAAAATGAGAAAGAAATGAGTGATAGGAACTAACTAATTGATTTAATTGCAAAGGAAAGAATATACACTGTTTTTATTGAGTTGTTTTATTAAATAATTTGTGATAAAATGAAGAGGAAGGTGTGCATCAGACTCTCCGGGGTACGAGCACACTAGCTGTTTGTTTAAAGAAAAGCCGCATTAGTGGTATATAAGAAAGCATTCAAGGTATTAGCATTTGAAAGAGTTAAATGAAACAGACCACGTGACATGAGAAGGTGAATAAATTAGTGACATCCTTAGCCCCGCGCGAGCCCATGAATAAGTCTTGATGACGAAACGCGTTGGGCAGAGCTAAGGACAGTCACGTGTGTTTGGACGAGCAGCGTCGCTGACTACGGCTGGAGGAGGCGGTGAGCTGGCACTTGTTTTCTTTGTATGCTGGTGTGCGCGTACTATGCAGGAAAGTCTTAGATGACGCCTGTCCTTTTACAGTTTTATGCTTAATGCATGTTTGTTTTAAACATCTGGTGAGCGGCTTTTTAAGGGGCCAGCGGCCATTCATTTGAATCCCTTTGTGTGGAACATACTTACGCTATTGGAGCGCTTTTGTCTTTTTTAATAAACCCGGAGAAAGTTGTTATATTACCTTTGTGGAAATTGGATCTTATTGGTTAATAAGAGCATATTATAAGAAGGTGACCATCTAAGTACCCGAATAGATAAGCATTAAATGCAGCTAAAGGAGAAAAAGCGGAGCCATTAAGTGGAATCAGATGTGCTAAAAACCAGGATTGAATCTGGTACGTTATATATAAGAAGGTGGTGGTGATGTCACAGAATTGACACGAAGAGCACCTGTGGTGATAAAGTTGCTGTCGCTGAGCCTGGTATACAGCTTCAGGGCTGTATATATATATTTTCTATACTGAATATTGGGACTGAGGTGACAACAGTCTGGAGGCTTGGAGCGAGAGGCCATAAAAACATATATGTTTAGTGTATATATAAGCGCGTTTTTTTAGAGCTTTTTAGTTCCATTTGCTGTTATAAGTTGGTAGCAAAGCCTGGGTACAGACTCAGGGTACAGCCCAGGTGCAGATTCAAAGCCAGGGGGTCCTGGAGCAGGTTGAAAGCAGAGCCCTGGTACAGAGTCAAAGTCAGGGGGTCCTGGAGCAGAATTGACCCCAGCCACCTGTCGGGCATCAGCCGGACCCGGGGTTCTAACAGTCTTTCAGGCAATATATGGACTCCTCATGCTGCTGCCAACTCCAGGGTGTGTCTTTCAGGCAATATATGGGCTCCTCATGCTGCTGCCAACTCCAGGGTGTGTCTTTCTGGCAATATATGGGCTCCTTATGCTGATGCCACTGTCTCTGTCATTGTGCCGCTCTGCAACAGCGATGCCTCTGATCTGCATGTTATAACTCTTTAGAGTATTTAACACCCAATGTCGCCTGAAAAAGAAAGAGGAAACTCTCAAACCAAAAGCACAACCTTTATTCTGCCTGAAAAGGTTAATCGAGGCTACGGAATTATGCCCAGACGCGCTCGTTTGTGCGTCAACTTGCATATGAGAGGCCGATGAAAGAGCAGCGAGCAGGGAGAGGCCGCTGCCGACACCACTGGTATTTTCCGGCCGGCGTGCTCAAACACCTGGTCGATGCAGACGGGATGCAGGCCATATCCACCAGCTGCACGGACCGGGTGTGTGTGCACACCAGCCTGAGAAGTAGCGGAGGTGTTGGCAGCGGCCAGAGCGGGGACAGTGGGTGGGGTTCAGTTACCCTGCCCGTTGCTCTTTCATCGGCGAGGCTGTATCTTTTATTTTTTCTCCAGCGTGGGGTGAGGATGAGGGGGATCCAGCCACATTGTCAATGGGAATGGGATGGGGGTGCCACATTGCCTATGGGAGGGGGGAATGCCACACTGCCTATGGGAATGGGAGGGGGATACCGCACTGCCTATGGGAATGGGATGGGGATGCCACACTGCATATGAGGAAATGGGATGGGGGAATGCCACACTGCCTGTGGGAATGGGATGGGGGTATGCCACACTGCCTATAGGGATGGGATGAGGGAATGCCACACTGTCTATAATGGGGTGTTTTAGGACACCATTTGGTTTAGAATCTTTTTTTCCTCATCCCCAGGCATGTGCGTGGTTGGTATGGGGGAATGCCACACTACCTATGGGAATGGGATGGGGGTATGCCACACTGCCTATGGGAATGGGATGGGGGAATGCCACACTGCCTATGGGAATGGGAAGAGGGAATGCCACACTGTCTATAATAGGGTGTTTTAGGACACCATTTGGTTTAGAATCTTTTTTTCCTCATCCACGGACATGTGAGTGGTTTTTCAGATGATTGAAGAGCTTCACATAGCGGGCACACAGTTCAGTCAAATAGTGCACTCGCTTTCGCCAGAGTCTGCGCCGTGGGAGTGGAAGGAAGGTGGGTGTATGGGGCAACCTGGGGGGATACACACAGCGGGGTAAATCAATTCAGGATGCCATCACATGGAGGAACACCACACAGGAAAGTGTGCCTTTAAGCAAGATAGAGAGAAGCAAGATAGATAAATAAATACGAAGATTGCTAAAAGTATATAAACAAAGATAGATGAATAGGAATATAATAAAATAGGTAGATGGATTGATAGATATAGATAGAAAGAAAGACAGCTAAAATACAGGACTGGGTTAAGTGTAATGGAGGCCCATCGACAAAGTCTGGTGGAGGCCACCCATACAGTAATTGTTCCCCCCCCCCTTGGGGGTCCCAACCTCGAAGGTTCGGGAGTACCAGGGCTCCAAAGTGGGTGACCCAGGGATTCACTGCACCCTGGACGGTGCCTTCCGACCCCCAAAGATCCAGAGCCTGGGGGTCCAGTCAGCCCAGCCCGCTGTACGAAATTAGAGGAGAGTTGGTATAAATGGGGTTTTCCTTTCTCTGTTGGGGGTCTTTCTGGGGTGCAAGGACCCAGAACCCCAAAACTCTTATTATGGGTAACCCCAAGCCCCCCTCAAACTTTAGGTATCTGCTGCCAAAATCAATAGCCTCTCTGGTCCAGAACTGGGGCTCCAAAGTTGGTCACTTCAACTATGCCCTGCAGAGGTACGTGAATCTAGTAAGACTACACTGGGTTGGAGCACCCCAGTTGAGGGCCCCATTAGACTTCTTTGGGTGGCCAGAGAAATGGAGATGCAAGGTGCTGGGGATCAGGTGTCAGTATATATTGTGGTAAGGTGCAAGGGGCCGTTATTGACGGCAGGTATGTAGCACCAATGTACCTGGCATTGGTGCAGTAAAGCCGTATAGCTTGTTTTTCCAGCATCAGCTGCTGGTGGCAGTTTGCTGCTGATGATTTAGAATAGCCGAAAGGCTAACCTGGGACGGCTTTACTGGGATGGAGTAGAGCAGGGTGGGACTCCATCCCACTACCCAGGTCCGGGTTTTGCGGGCTGTTTAAATAGCCTGGGGAATCAGCTGTGCTCTGTCCTTTGTCTAGAGCTCACATGGGAGTGAGACTGTGAGCCTGGCTGAAATCTTCTGTGGAGGCTGTTTCATGCGGACCTGAGGCCTAGTTGGGACTGTAAACAGGACGTTTGCTCAAGGACTAAAAGCTGTTTGCCTGATTGAATCATTTATGCTGCTGTTTCCTGAAAAGGTGATGTAACCTGTTTGGACATATGCTTTTGTGGATTTATGTGTGAAATAAACACAGACTTTACTTTGAACTGTTTGCCTCTGCCTCTATACTGCTGACACCCGGTCGCCTACCAGAGCTAATCTCCACATTTGGTGTCGGATGCGGGCATAGCAGTGAGGCCGTTGCTAGGAGCAACCGACGAAAAAGTTTTTTGTTGTGCATGTCCTATATTAAACCTGCCAGGCTGCTACCTGGGACTGCAGACAAAATGGAGGCGGTCGTGAAAGCGCTCGTGGAGGCCAACAGGCAGCAGCATGAGACCAACCAGCTGTTTTTGCAACATATGATGGCGCAGCAAGCTGCAGGTGCGCCCAAAAGTATTCCTGATGCCCGGAAAGCTGTCCGCTCGGCGCTCACAAAAATGACCCCTTCAGATGATGTGGAGACTTACCTGGCGGTGTTTGAAAAGGTGGCTGCAAGGGAGAAGTTGCCGCATGACCAGTGGGCTGATGTCATCGCTCCATTTCTGGCGTCTGGACCCCAGCAGGTGTTGTTTGATCTCCCAGAGGACCAAGCCGCTGACTACCCGACTCTGAAGGGTGAGATACTGGCGAGACTGGGGGTGAATGTGTGGGTTCGGGCTCAGCGGGTGCATCAGTGGAGCTACCAGTCGGCAGAGCCCGCCCGACCCCAGTATTATAAACTGCTGCACCTGCTGCAAAAATGGCTGCAGCCGGAGTTGTTAAGCCCCACTGCCATGTTGGACCGCTTGCTGGCGGACATGTTTTGGAGGGCTTTACCGCACCCTCTTCAGCACTGGGTTGGCCAGGTATCCCCTGACAACGCACTAGGGATGGTGGACCTAGTGGAGCGATATGAGGCCACCAGGAACTTGCAAAGCGGCTCCATGAGGAGGGATTCGGGGAAACCCCGGAGGTCCCCGCCCCAGCTCAGGCGAGTGGTGTCCCCTAAACCCTCTCAGGACCTACCCCCCAAAGTCCCTGCCCAAGTGTTGTGTTGGGGATGTAAGGAGCCGGGACATATCAGAGCCAATTGTCCCCACCAGGGGGAGCCCATGGATGTAAACTTTGGTTACCGCCCTTCCATGTATGCCAGGAGGCTGTGTGCTGCCGGTATCCCTGAGCTTGTGGGGCAAAGTCACCTCTGTCAGGTGAAAGTGGGAGACACCCTGGCTGTGGCCCTTTTGGACTCGGGGAGTATGGTTACCCTGGCAAGACCCGCCTTAGTACTGCCCGATGAGTACACTGGGCGGAAAACCGGGGTTTTGTGCATTCATGGGGACTTGAGAGACTATGCCACAGCACAAGTGTCTCTCACCACCGTCTCCGGCAGCTGGAAACATGAAGTCGCTGTCGCCGCTAAACTCCCATATGAACTGATTATTGGGAGAGACTTTCCAGGGTTCAGGTCACTGTGGGCCAAGCTGGCAGTTCCGGAAACCCGCGAGGCGGGTGTGTCCCCAATAGACTGGCCCTACTCAGGGGAGACCCCGGTGCCCTGGGAACCGGAATCAGGAGGCACCGTGGAAGAGGTGCCCGTCCCTAAAATGGAAGAGGGGGAGTCAACCCCACTAAATGTTATGGTTGGAGATGTGGAAGAGTTGACAACAGGTCCAGAGTTGGCAGATCTCCATGTCTCCACAACTAACTTTGGTACCGCTCAACACCAGGACCCGACCCTGTCTCGGGCCTGGGAGAATGTTCTTGAGGTGGAAGGTGAACCACAACAGCCAGGGGCGGAGTTACAGTTTCCTCGCTTTGTGGTTCACCAGGAAATGTTGTACCGAGTAAACAAGGTACGTGAAGAGGTGGTGGAACAATTGGTGGTACCCAATTCATATCGCAAATTGGTGTTGGATTTGGCCCACCAACATGTTCTGGGTGGACACCTAGGCCAGCAGAAAACACTGGACCGCGTTTTACAACGATTCTACTGGCCCAGTGTGTACAAGGAGGTGGAGAGATATTGTGAGTCCTGTCCAACATGTCAGATGACCAGCCCTCAGCCTCATTACCGTGGTCCCTTAGTTCCTCTCCCAGTTATTGAGGTACCCTTTGAGCGGATTACCATGGATCTAGTGGGTCCAGTGCCAAAATCCGCTAGAGGGCACCAACATATTCTGGTGATCTTGGACTATGCCACGCGGTACCCTGAGGCAGTGCCCCTGCGTCACACCTCTGCCAAGCTCATTGCTAAGGAGCTTATGGAAATGTTTTCCAGAGTAGGTCTGCCTAAAGAGGTCCTGACCGACCAAGGTACCCCGTTTATGTCGAAAGTAATGAAAGAGCTCTGTAAACTGCTGCAGGTGAAACAGTTGCGGACATCCGTTTACCACCCGCAAACAGACGGCCTAGTAGAACGGTTTAATCAAACTTTAAAGACCATGTTAAAAAGGGTGGTCGCCAAGGATGGGAAGAATTGGGACTTGCTGCTGCCCTATCTGATGTTCGCAGTGCGAGAGGTGCCCCAGGCCTCTACGGGGTTCTCGCCCTTCGAACTCTTATACGGTCGACATCCACGGGGCCTGTTGGATATAGCCAAGGAGGCCTGGGAACAGCAACCCACACCCCACAAAAGTGTGGTAGAGTACGTGACTCAGCTACAGGAACAGATAGCGACCGTCTTGCCGCTTGTCAGAGAACACATGGAGGCAGCGCAGCGGGCCCAAAGCAGGGTTTATAATCGGCAAGCCAGGGTACGGAACTTTAACCCCGGTGACAGAGTTGTGGTTCTGGTACCCACGGTGGACAGTAAATTTCTAGCTAGGTGGCAGGGTCCCTATGAGGTCATTGAAAAAGTTGGGGAAGTGACTTACAAGGTACATCAGCCTGGGCGGAGGAAGCCCGAGCAGGTGTACCATGTAAACCTGCTGAAACTATGGAAAGACAGGGAGACCCCTGGGGGTGACAGTCCCCGACCAGGTATGGTGGGGGTGGAGCTTCCCATTCCTCGGTCTGTTAGTAGAGAAGTAGTAGTCGAGGTGAAAACTGGCGACAACCTCTCCTCTAAACAGACTCAGGAAGCCAGGGAGTTTATTAGCAGAAACACGGACGTGTTTTCAGAACTCCCTGGGCGCACTTCGGTCATCCAACATGATGTTGTCACGGAAACTCAGGTCAAGGTCCGGTTGAGGCCTTACCGGGTACCCGAGTCCCGGCGACAAGCTATCGCGGAGGAAGTGCAGCAAATGCTCCGGTTAGACGTGATTGAAGAATCAAAGAGTGAGTGGGCCAGCCCCATAGTCTTGATTCCCAAGCCCGATGGTACGTTGCGGTTCTGTAACGATTTCCGCAAACTTAATGAAGTTTCCAAGTTTGATGCCTACCCTATGCCCCGGGTAGATGAACTCATTGAGAAGCTAGGCCAAGCCAGGTACTTTTCGGTTTTGGACCTCACAAAAGGGTACTGGCAGGTGCCCTTGACTGAGGCTGCCAAGGAGAAAACAGCCTTTATTACACCAGAGGGACTGTTCCAATACAAGGTGTTACCCTTTGGGTTACACGGCGCTCCCGCTACGTTCCAAAGGTTAATGGATATTGTCCTCAGGCCACACCGTCGGTATGCTTCGGCATATCTGGACGATATAATTATCCATAGCACGGATTGGGAAAGTCACCTACCCAAAGTCCAGGCCGTAGTGGATTCCCTCAGGAAGGCTGGGTTGACGGCAAACCCGAAAAAATGTGCTTTAGGCCTAGAAGAAACAAAATACCTGGGCTATGTGATTGGACGAGGAGTGGTCAAGCCCCAGGTGAACAAACTAGAAGCCATCCGTAACTGGCCCCGGCCTAACACCACCCGCCAGGTAAAGTCATTTCTGGGGTTGGTGGGATATTATATGCGGTTCATTCCCAATTTTGCCACCCTAGCGGCACCATTGACAGACCTGTTAAAGGGACGCAAGTCTGTCATGGTGAAGTGGAATGAACAGGCCGAAAAAGCGTTCTCCGCTTTGAAGTCTGCCCTGTGTGGGTCTCCGGTGTTGGTGACACCCGACTTTAAGAGGGAGTTCATAGTGCAGACCGATGCCTCCGAGGTAGGTCTCGGTGCTGTACTGTCTCAGGAAGTCAACGGGGAGGAGCACCCCGTTGTCTACATGAGTCGCAAATTAACACCCGCGGAGACCCGGTATAGTATAGTGGAGAGGGAGTGTTTGGCCATTAAATGGGCCCTGGAGTCTCTTCGCTACTACTTGCTGGGGAGAAGGTTCCGTCTGATTACGGACCACTTTCCCCTCAAGTGGATGTGCCAGGCTAAGGACAGGAATGCCAGGGTCACCCGATGGTTCTTGTCATTACAAAACTTCAAGTTTACAGTAGAGCACAGAGCGGGACGATTGTTGGGTAACGCGGATGCCCTGTCCAGAACACATTGTTTGGCATGTGTCCACCCCCTCAGGGTTGAACAAAGGGGGGGGGTATGTGGTAAGGTGCAAGGGGCCGTTATTGACGGCAGGTATGTAGCACCAATGTACCTGGCATTGGTGCAGTAAAGCCGTATAGCTTGTTTTTCCAGCATCAGCTGCTGGTGGCAGTTTGCTGCTGATGATTTAGAATAGCCGAAAGGCTAACCTGGGACGGCTTTACTGGGATGGAGTAGAGCAGGGTGGGACTCCATCCCACTACCCAGGTCCGGGTTTTGCGGGCTGTTTAAATAGCCTGGGGAATCAGCTGTGCTCTGTCCTTTGTCTAGAGCTCACATGGGAGTGAGACTGTGAGCCTGGCTGAAATCTTCTGTGGAGGCTGTTTCATGCGGACCTGAGGCCTAGTTGGGACTGTAAACAGGACGTTTGCTCAAGGACTAAAAGCTGTTTGCCTGATTGAATCATTTATGCTGCTGTTTCCTGAAAAGGTGATGTAACCTGTTTGGACATATGCTTTTGTGGATTTATGTGTGAAATAAACACAGACTTTACTTTGAACTGTTTGCCTCTGCCTCTATACTGCTGACACCCGGTCGCCTACCAGAGCTAATCTCCACAATATGTATAAAGAATGCTGCCTATACTTAGAGGCAGCTCGCACAGCTCATTCTTTACATTTTTATTTTCCCATTGCTCAGTGTCAACCTTTGTTTTCCATGCTACTTAGTCATAAAATTAACATAGCCATCATTTTTTCTGGAAAAGGGCTTTTTACTGTACATCATTACAGAAGGGTGGTTTTCCCATTACCTTTCAATTTTATGTCTAGTCACCTATCCATTTTATATCTAGTAAGGATATGTATTTAAACCAGACCTTCACCATGATTTATTGAAAAGCCCAAACCCTTAAAAAATGATTCCCCAGTATTTAAAGTTAATATATTTTACGTTTTTAGTCACTTACTTATTATTCTTTCCCTCACTGGGCTGCAACTCTATTCAGGACTTTAGGATACGGGCGCCGCCATCTTGAGCCAGAAGCATCACATTTACTGAGGAGAGTGGGATAAAGTACAGGGGGGTGGGTTATAGCTGTGCAGGGTCAGGAAAAGGTCAGCAATCCCAGAATGCAGAGCAGCACAGTCAGAAGACACTTCCTGTTTGCAGGCTGCCTGATGCTCCATGAGCCGCCATCTTGGATGTTTAAAGGCTCATAACATGCAGTAGATGCAGGTAGGATGATTTTTAATGTGAGCAATCTTTATGTACCGGGTGTGGGAAACATATAAGATAGACTCTTATTCAGAGTGAAGGATTGCTTTAATTCTTACTAAAGTGGACCTAAACCCCCCCACCTATTAAGATACCACCTTTGCTTAAACATTTTTATCAAACGTGACGTCATTTTATCAAGCCTGATGCAAATCTAATGTTTCGCAATTAAAACCTGTGTGCCTACAATTAATGTGTCTAGTGCCTGTTCAATTTCTGTATTTTTTTTTTTTTTATTGGGTTTTTCAGCATAGCTACAATGTACATAATACAAAATTGTTACATAGTTATTTTGGTATATCACAAAAAAATAAAGCTTTTACGATGCCATATGAAACCATGGCTATGTTTTCCTTTTCCTTATCAAAAAGTGAATTAGCATTGTTCAATTTCTGTCTAATGTTGGAATCTCCGCTGTTGGAGCAGAATATAAAGTAGGTAAAAATTCAATTCTGTGAGATACTCACCTGTAGAATTGGTATTATACGCATACAGCACGTCCTGCTCCATCTATAATACTTACACATGGGTAATCCTTCGCCGGAGGGCGCTGTTCACTGCAGACATGCAAAAACAGGCTCCTCCCGGCCCTTCATATACCGAGGGACCTCCCACAAATCCCCAGTATTGAAAAGCAGTGAGAAAGGAAACCGGGAGCAACCAACCACCAACTGGTAACAATAGTAATGATAACAATCACCATACAGGGGATCCAGAAAAATGTAAAACCAGGGTGGGGTGGAGCAGGACGTGCTGTATGCGTATAATACCAATTCTACAGGTGAGTATCTCACAGAATTGTATTATTCTAAGCATACAGCACGTCCTGCTCCATCTATAATACTTACACATGGGACATCCAATAGCAGTGTCCATAAAGTAGGGTGGGATCCCCAAAAACAAGGCACAGCAGACAGTAAAGGCGCTGTCACCTGCAAAACTTTGCAACCAGGTACGACATGAGCAGAGGCTCTAACGTCAAGCTCATAACAAAACCTTTGAAAGGTATGAACAGAGACAAGCAACAGTCTAGTAACTTATTCAACAGAAAAAACCTGGTGCTGAAGGGCCAATGGTACCCAAACACGAGTATAACGGAATAAACTGAAAAAGGGGAGATTCTTCCCCCTTAAAGGAATAGGCCAGTGTAACGGCCCAACCAGCCCACAGGCAACAGAAGCCTCGTGGAAAACCTATAACTCTCCCTAAGGGGAAAGAGAACTGGTCACCCGTCAAAAGGCGGGAATACTGACCCCTTCATTAGCAAGAAGCCAAAAGCTTTACTCAGGACCAGAAGGGCTCCAGGTAAGATCAATCCAAAGGGCGCAGTGGCCCTGGAAGCAAGCGATATCAGGCACATACCTAAGGAGGCGCCCGCAGACCCCAAGGGCATCAGTCCCACTAAGGGACAAGAAACCACCAAAAAAATTGCAACACCTGTTGAGGGAATGTAAACCCTTTACATTAGCATTATTAAGGATAAGGTCCGTAGTTAGACTAAACGGACTTAAACAATGATCATAAAACACCACTTGGGCAAAGAGGTCCGGCGTAAGATGGAATACCACCACGGCATGGTGTGCATATAGATATATATATATATATATATACATATATATATATATACACACATCGAGCCAAGGCTAAGTAATCAGATCCACCTTCTCAGGCACACGTCTGACTGAGGCAGGAGCCCCCAGAGAAGCGACTGGGACTACAAAGCAGCTCAGACAGCATCCAGCATAAGTCCCAAGGGAAAAATCCGCAGGGCAAACAGAATGAAAATGGATCCCAACAGGAACCACAGAACTACTTGGGAGATGCCCATGAGCAAAACCCCAAGAGAATTCCTCACAAGGAAGACAGAACCAGACTCCTACAGGAAGACAGCCAGGACAGGACCTGGACCTTCAGAGTACTTAGATGGGGAGCCAACCCTAACCTATGCTGTAAAGACTGTAGAACCAAGAACGTCCAACAGGTAAGAGACCAAAACTCATGCCAATCAGAATGGGTACACCATGATCCCCAATAGACGGAGGACGAGGAAGCCAAGGAAGCTTGCTCCTAGCCCCCCCTATACCAAGTCACCCAGAAGATAAGCCCGTCTCCAAGGGGTGAATGAATCAGCTGTCAAGCCCCAGACAAGAGTCTGTAGATTGAGACGACAAAAGAAGGGGCCTGACAAGGGCAGAACCGCACTCCTGAGAGAGCGTACAGGTCAGCAGACCTCAGCAGAAGCATCTGCGAACCACAGTTCACAAGGCCACCCAGGCCATCAATCTCACGGGTCTCTCTATCAGCACAACCGTGCGCAGAACCCCACCTAGTAGGGTGAATGAAGAGAAGGCATATAAAATAGAAAGTCTATGCATGATTTTACTAAGCCCCCATGACCAGAGTCAGAATATTCTGGGACAGTAAAAAAAAAAAAACAAGGGCGGAGCCCCTGTGGTTTAAGCGAGACCCAACAGAGCCACCCAAGTTGGCTCTCAGAGCGCCACAAGGATAGCATAACCTGCCACTGAAAGGGAAGGCATCTATTGGAGCGAATACCGCTGAGGAGCAGGGGGTGTAGACCCCTGCCCAGAACAGGATCAGGAACCCTCCAGAGGGATCATCCTGCTTCAAGCTCCAGACCAATAATAAAACAGACCATTGTCTTTCAACAGACCAAGAGTCCCCAAATAGACAGGTCCTAAAGAGGGGAAGTCCAGCCGTATAGAGTAAACGGAAGGCTCACTGTTGCAACAACCAGTAGGTAAGATGTCCCCTCTAAGGAACCCTACCTAGGAACCACGGGGGCTTTGGAAGAAAGTCCCCCCCCCCGCCTACCTGCGAGACTTGGTACCCAAGGTGACCATTCACAGGAAGATGTAAGCAAGGAAGGGGGTGCCCCCTGACAGGGTCCTTGAATATGATCAGCTCAGGAGGAACCACCTTACCCAGGGGGAATGAGCCCAGATCAAGCCCCAGGGGTGCTGGAACCCCATGTAGGATCAATAACCTACTGTGCCGAAGAGCCCAAGGGCTCGGTATATAAGGGACATCATCTGATACGCCACCAACGGGCCCACCAGCTGCAATCCTGCCTGGTGAAAGTAAGAAGTCAGCAAAGGGGGGCAGAGCCCCCGTAACCAGGAGTCCACTTGTTGCCAAGGAAGAAGGCTCAAGCCTGAACCGAATCCAAGGAAAGGAGATAGCAGATAAGGGACCAAGAGGGATTGAGGTGACTGAGCACCCATCCAGTAACTCCCAGGGGAAACCGCCGGCCGACCAATCCACTCGGCCTGACGTAGAGACTGGGGAGTAAGGAAAGACGACCCGGTAGGTCCTAATGCGGAAGCCCCCCCCAGGCATGTCCGAGACATCACCCCCATTCGCGCCCTGGCGAGTAGCCTGGGAGCGAAAGAGAGGCCACCAACAATGCCTCAAGCCGCAGGGTTGGTCCTGCCATACCGCCTAGTAACGGTCTTAGTGTCCAGCAGACACAGGGGGAACTAAGAAGATCTAGAACTCCACAGGAGGTCGGAAGCCCCCCTTGCACAGGGCGCCTGTGTCCAAAGACAGAGATGTCATATAGGGACTACCTGTGAGAGTAGAATTGCCAGGCCTACCATAGGCCAGCGTGGCCCAGACTGCCTCATACTGTTGAGGGAAGGAAGAAGGTTAATATAGGCCATAGCCCCATACTGTTAAGGGCAACCTGTAAGAAAGCCCAAACTCTGTAGGCCCAGTATGGCCTGCACCAATTCCTGAGGGAAAAACAGGGGCTAGAAGCACCCTGACAACCACTGAGAGGGACCGCCCAGCAAAAGCTATCCAGTGTCCAGGGGAACTACCTCCTGGAACCACCAGAAGGAGAAGATACATTCCTAGATAGGAGTCAGCTGCTGTAGCAGTCCCCTCGCCCAGAAGGGCGAGGGCATCCCTTCATGCTTGGGAGGTCTTGGCAGATTTGGACTTAGTCCTGCCAGAGGGCCCAGGGCGTTGCCTGCCCACCCCATGGTGGAAATCCACACCGAACAGTTGGAAGCACACCTCAGGTTTGCGTTTGACACTAACATAGGGAGGTGGAGGGGTGACCCTGCCCCGGGAAAAAGGTCCAAACGGGCCCCAAATAGTTGCCGTCCTCTGAAGGGAAGGCCAATGAGAGCCTTTTTCGTAGCATCGTCAGCACCCCACTGTCGCAGCCAGACCAGGCGGCGAATAGCTACCACAAGGGCAGAGGTTCTAGCACACATCTTAATGGTGTCATCCAGCGCTGAGAGAATAAACTTCACAAACGCATCACAATCTGATAGCGCATTAAATACCCTCCAGGGGAGGTCCTCAGGACGGTGATCTAGTACTTTTCTGACAAGAGTCCTGGCGGCCACCGCAGTGATGGCCGCGGCACAGACCGGGCGCAGAGCCGTCCCTGCACACGAGAAGGCGTGGGAAGCCAGTCTGTCAATGCGCCGGTCCTCAGCATCCCGAAGGGTACGGTAATAAGCCGTCATGAAGGGGGGGTTAGTAACCCCTATAATCGGTGCATCCACCACAAGAGGTGCCGACCAGAAATTAACCACATCAGGAGGGAAAGGGTACTTCCAATCCCAGACCCCTGGGACCCCTTTAAGTTTACAAGGCGATTCCCATTCTTGGGATATAAGATTCTGGAAATTATCCTGTTCTAGGAACTCCAAGCGCGGCGGCGCTGTGTGGAAACTCTCCTTCTTAGGCTTGGGAGTCTCTCCAGGAGGGGAGAAAGATCTTAATAAGAATTTCATCTGTGTCACACAGGCCCCAAGAACCGGGCCCAGTATCATCACAGCTCCCGGGCATCTCATCCGAGGAGCCCGAATCTGAGAATAGCTCACCTTCCTCAGAAGGATCAAGGTCTTGCATATCAGCAGAGTCATCGTTAGGAACCGGAGAGCCAGGAGGCGTCAGGGACCGCTTCTTACCAGGGCCCATATGCTCCGCCAACCCAGACAGCACCTGCTCCGCCGTAGGCAGCACGCGCGGCACGGCTTGCAGGTCACCCCCGCTTGAGTGGGACTCATCAGGAGTGAGGTTTAGGTCCGGGGAGACGGGTGTATTGAAGGGAGGTGCAGCCACTGGCAGACCTGGCTGTTCAGCACACGGTCTGCAGACCCGTGCTCTGTCAGCCTCAGCCTGGGGCTGACCACACAGTGCACACAGCCGGTCATGTCCCAGAGGGACCCCGGGTACATAATTCTGAGATGCCTCCATATGGTGATTATCTTGAGCAGTATGCCCGCAGGGATTTACGTAATAGGCAACCCTGGATGCCCCAAGACCCGCTAGGAAGTGGGAGAAGTTGTTATGTGGACCCGCTGTAGTATATGTTAGGCCGGGAGAAGCCACCGAAGTCCTGGCGTCTGAAAGACATAATGGGACAAGAGGGGTGGTGTCAGTGCCATGCGCAGCCGAATAAACACATAGAACAATGCCGCCCGGAGGGCACTTACATGACCAAGGGAGGAGGCGGATCGCACCACGCGCGCGCGAAGATTGTCAAAATGGCGCCAAGCGAACCTCGAGGGGCGGGCCAGACCAGGCTGTGACGCGGAGCGCGTCATGCCAAGTCCCCGCCTCCCCCAAAGAGCGCGAAGCTCTAACCAACAGAAAAAAGAAGGAACGTATTGGATAGAAGGCGCATGCATAAAGATGCTGTCACGCTAGAAATGATGCTGCCGTCTGGGCAGTTGTTAATGAAAGAACAAACGGCTCGCAACTGTATAGCAAGGAGCACTGACACCCAATTATAATAAAAACCAAAGGCCTTAACGTGAAATATTGCACTAGGACTGCCACACATACCCCCCCCTTCTTTTCCCCCGAGTTACGAGAGGAAGCGAGGGAGAAGCGGACCAGCGTCCAGTGGACTAAATCTGTGAGGGGCACGGGCAACAATGCGGGAGGGGCATCCACTAGAGGCTCACCATCGGCCTAACCGCCTACCCTATGGTGGGGGATTGCGGTGGAGCGTGGCTCCGTTCAGCACCCAAGGTGCTGCCTACCTTCACCCGACCCACGCAACCCAGGCTGGGAGGCATATTCTTCCAAAGAGGATGGGTGGAAATAGTCCCGCAGGGCCTCGGGCTGTAAAGCCCAGCTCGCCTGCGAGAGCGTGATACTTCATCTCTTCGCATTTCAGCACTGCAGAGAAATCTGGGGATTTGTGGGAGGTCCCTGGTTATATGAAGGGCCGGGAGGAGCCTGTTTTTGCATGTCTGCAGTGAACAGTGCCCTCCGGCGGAGGATTACCCTTGTGTAAGTATTATAGATGGAGCAGGATGTGCTGCATGCTTAGAATAAAAGATCTATCCAGGGTTCCTTAGGCAGCATGCAATACCTTGCTTCAGTGGGGTAACAGGGTCATCTTAAAACTCAGCTGGGGGTAACTTTTGCAGGGGTAATTTTAATTGTAACTGAAAAAACAAACAGTTGAGTCCCAGATGGTATGAGCTCTGATATAAATGCCTTTATTATGATTGAAGAGTTTTTGGTCTTTAACCCTTCTAGTGCCAGCTACGCGAGTCTCACGTAGCAGCATCTACTCCGCTTAAGTGCCAGCTACGTGAGACCCACGTACCTGACTTTAAACCCCCACAGAATAAAAAATGTAAAAGTTAAAAACTCACCTGACCCCTCTTAGATTAGGCTGGGTCTTCTCTTCACCCGGGGGGCATCCGATTCCCCCCCCCCCGAGGCTCTTCTGTCTTTAGCGCCCCCCCCCCGCTTCGGCCGCTGGCACAATAAACTGTAAAAAAATAAATTACACCCCCAATTAACTGCCTCCCCAAAGCCCGGGGGGGCAGAAGAGCCCGGCCCACGAAGCTTGTAGCCGGCAGGTTGGGGGGCCACCAAAACTGGCCCCTTCGCCCTGTTCCTACAAGCCCCCATAGCTGGTCCCAGGTTGGTTATGATGGGTAAGGGGGACCCCACGTCATTTTTTTGTTTTTAACCCTTAAAATTCCCCAAAAAATGCCCCCATCCCCCAGGAGGGGGGCCCTATGGCATTTTTTTTAATTAACCCCTTATGTTTAGAGTGTGGATAGTAGTATTGTATTTGTTATTGTTATAAAGTGCTCTTTTCAGTTTGGGGGGTCTCCTGGGCAAGAATGGGGGGCTACCGATACATATGTGGTACCATTGTAATCGGAAGAAATGGGGCTTTCACATGCAATATGATTTTCATTAATAAAACAAATGTTTTTTTTAAATAAAGGAGACAATTGTCTAAAAAATATTATTTTATTTGTTTGTTTTTTTACGCAAAAATATTTAAAAAACTGTAGAAAAATTACAAACAAGACATTTCATGTTAAAGCCTAAACTCTGCTTCAAAAAACATTCATAGAATTTTCCTGGAAATTCCAGCAAAAATCACGGTTAAACATGGCGCAAAATGGGGAAAAATGACCTGTCAACAGAGAGTGACAAAACTTCAAGTAGGCTGGCAATAGTTAATAGTACCTATGCATGTTGGCTATTGTTGTGCTCGAGGTACCTTGCGCTTTCAGATTTAGCTTGTTTTTTCTTGTTTGCATATTGAAGGACCGCTTTAAATGTTCATTGGCCATTGTTCCTGGGGAACCCCGATCATGAGTGACTCACTGTGTGAACCCCCTCAGGTTGCCCGAACTCGCCTCTTCCTGGTTCTACGACACCCAGTCCACAGTTTCTGCTCTCGCACTGCTACCCCACAACTGCATGGATTCATGAAAAAATCAATGCGGCCACTGCAAGTTCGAAGCTGCAATCTGGAAAATTGTATAATATATACACCTCCCAGGTACAGAATAATGGTGGTGCGGGAGTATGATGTCCTGGAGCTGATTTACATGCTGACCTTTTTTTTAGTTAGCATTGTTAGAATTGAAAAAAAACCCAACAAAAATGGACTTTTTGTTTGCTTTAAAGTTGTGTCAGACTCTTTGGCCACAATGTGCACAGGCCAGAAATACAGAGCAGCTTGTGCTGCCTTAGGCCCCTTTTACACCTAGGTGTTTGCGTTGGGAATCCTACATGCTGCATTTCCAATGCAATGTAGCTCCATAGAAGTCTGTGGCAAAGCAAGCAAAATGCAAAGCAGTGCAGCGATGTTAAAGGCTCCTTTCACACCTTGCTTGCGCTACTTTGGGCTACTTATGTGAACTGGCCCATTTAAAATAATGGGCAGCAATTTCTCTTGTATTGTGATTGCGTTGCCCAACGCAGCGCAAGTGGAGAGGTGTGAATAGGGCCCAGGGTGGATAAAAATCAATGTTTTTTTTTAAAAAATCAAAAAAAATCGGATTTTTTTGATTTAAATCGGATTTTTTTGATTTAAATCAGATTTTTTTGATTTAAATCTGATTTTTTTTCAATAAACTGCTTTTTGAGGAAAATATTTTACCATCCAAAGGTTCTTCCATCATGAGATAAAGCTGAGTTGTTAAACTCAGTAGAATAAAGGCTGTATATGTGTAACATTCACAATGCCATGCTCTTCCAGAGGTTTCTGTAGGATTAGTGGGCAGTTTCTCTCCTATATTATCACAGACGCTCGCTTTACTTACGCAGTTCTCAAAACTGAATTTGACTCCGCAGAGGTCCCAGCCTCTTCTTCACAGCAAAAATGTTACAACATGAACAGAGTTGAGAAAAAGACCTTGATCCTATTGTTCTACAAACCTACGACTAGTGAGCTACAGAGGACAGCAGGGACAGTAGTATTTAAGTTTTTCATGTGTCGGCTGGGCAGACAGTCTAAGTTTCTTAAAATATATATATATATTGTTTAGCTAAATTAGTTAACAAAACATGGATGTTTGTTTAAGCAAATAACTTATGCTGTAATGTTGTTATTGTTTCAGTTGAATAAATCTATTTAAATTGTTATTAAGGTCAGGATTATTTTTCTCCTTCCTAAGTACAACAGAACAGTGGTGTCCACATATGAATGATTAACCCATTAAACTGGGGAGAAAAAAGTAATATAAAAAGTGATTCTAAAAATCTTCATCTACTTGCATGTTAAAATAGCAAGAACTAGTTTAGGTAGAAACTTTGATTTAAATCACTGATTTAAATCAAGCCTTACTGACTAGTGATTTAAATCGTGATTTAAATCGTGATTTAAATCAGTTAGATTTAAATCAAATCCACCCTGATAGGGCCTAAGAGTTTATCCATCTTTCTTTACACACATCTGCACCTTCTTGCCCCCACCCCCTGGGGCTCACATTCTGGGGTGACCCTCAAGTGGTGGTGGGGGCTTCTGGGTGCAAACCCCCTGGCCCCCCTTCCCCTTTGATCCTGCCCAGGAAACATAAAAATATACATTTATTGAAGGACAGAAGCATACATAAATAGGATTATAATTAGGTCGATAGGAGAATAGAAAGATAAATAAATAGATAAATGAGAAAGTGGAAGGGTAAATTGGGAGATGGATGGGTAAACAGATAATTAAAATCAAAGATATATAGGACGGTACATAGGAAGTTAGCTAAAGAGAAAAGAACATGGATATATAGGAAAATAGGATGATGGATAGATCCGTGGATAAGTACATTTAAATTCTACACCGCTCCCGGTCCCCCATTATACAAAGCACCAATCTTGCTAGCTGTCAAAATTGTCCTAATGGAGGTTTTGCGCTTACGCACAATTGTAGCCCAAACCGCCGTCCACAGGGCGAGGTTCTGCGTTAACTAAGTGTCGGCTTCACTCCCCTCCCCTTTCCTTTACGCGCTCACATTTTATGAAAGGCGGAAGTGACGGAAATTACGGTGTTGGGCAACGGAAGACTAATTTCTATACTCAATACTCCGCTTGTAGTGGAAGGGCCGTGGCATTCTGCGTTGCTACTCACATTCTCCTGAAAGCCATGGCGGCTAATTTGCGGAAAGGCGGAGGACTAATCGGGCTTGTAAAGGACGCTTTCCAGCCGCATCACCACCACCACCACCATCACCACCACCAACACCCGACTGCTCATCCTGGGGCTGTGGACCGGAAGACTGTGGAGAAATGCTGGAAGCTGATGGATAAGGTAAGCTGTGATTCTCTCTATATACATATAATGGTAAATAATGTTTTTATCAGATGATTTTGTTGTACATTTTACGAATGGGGGTGAGCTACTCGCATAACTGTTTTGATACGTTTATTCTGTAGGCGATGTTGGGCATATTTAAAGTCAGCCGAAGCCCGTGTTTTATTCTATTTATTTTCGTGGCTCTCGCATGCTTGATTTATTCGCTAGCATTTGAGAACAGCAGCGCATTCAGCAACCCAGCATAGGTTCCTGTTTTGGCCTCCCCCAGACTTTATCACGTTTGTTAGCTGTTTGTAGTTCTTGTTTTTATTTATCATCTAGACCAAGGGGGCCCCCAATATCTACTAACTCAAAAGTCTCATTCAGAAATGAAAGGTGGGGCACAGAATTCAGGGTGAATGTAACAGCCATATAAAACTGGACTAACAGTCTTTCTATATAAAATGTGTGTGGCAATAGCTGTACTCAAATCAGGATTCAAGCCAATGTCTGGCTGAGTATGGATTATGTGGGTTCCAGTTGCCAATCAGACCATTTTTGCCTAGGAAGTAAGAAGGTGGTTAGGGAGGAAAAACATCTGACATTATCCCAGTTTTTCCCCCTGTCCTATCTGGATTTGGGATTCCCCACTGTGTGAAATCCCCCTGAAAAGCCTGTTATGCTTGCCTCTTGCAATCCCGTGGCACATGTGTGGTCTCTCCATTTCCATGTTCTGTGTGCATATTATAGAATGGAAGGAGAGCAGTAAGCATCCCTGTGGCTGTTACATTCCAGCTGTGCATACCAGTGTCAGCCTTTTGGTGATGCCTGCAGTGGGAGCACACAGCAGCTGGATGAATGGTGCCACAGTTTGTGCATGAGCCATGGGATTTTTTTTTGCCACAATTTGGGGCATGGCTTACAAATAGGGGGGCACTGGCTTTAGAGTCGACTGCCTTTGTTTAACAAAATAGAGCTTTGTGGTCTGCGCCGGCAATGAGGGTTGGGGGAAATCCCTTTATAATTAGGTAGGACAAAAGGGTAAAGGGTGTTGGTCCACTTTAAAGATTAGGAGACGGTTGGAATCAATGCCAAAAAACGAATGTGTGAAATACTTGAAAGTATTAGCCTTAAATGTTCATTGGCCATTGTTCCTGGGGGACCCCAATCATGGATGACCCACTGTGTGAACCCCCTCAGGTCGCCCGAACAAACTCGCCTCTTCCTGGTTCTACGACACATGTGTGGCCGCTTGTCCAGTCGACAAGCTTGGGTCCTCTCGAGCCCCTTTGTCCAGGAGCATGTCTAATGCAAGCAGACCTGAGCGCGCTGGGGGCACATCCCTTGCTACCCTTTAACAGGGAGCATTCCCACGCTGGCCATTCACAAATGCCCTTGTATCTGAGACCCCTTTGTCCCCCCCTCCCCCCACAAATCTGTTAAAGCAGGCCAAAACCCACTAAACCTTTGAAATTCATTTGGCCAAAGCCCCTGCTGATAGTCAGTCACTTTTTAGGGTGTAGAACTCGAAATAGATATTTTCGCTCTTCGAAAAGTCCTTTTTGCTGTTCCTCTCTGTGAGATGGCAGGGGATCAGTCATTGCATAGATGTGGCAATGACCTCATTGCCACACACAACAATGCCAATGAATGGAGGAGGTGGAGCTTTACAGCTGAAACTGCATTATCTGAGATTAGAGTGATGCTGGGGCAGTGAAAATGGGTAAAAAGTACCCTTAATGGGGGGGAGCAATTCAGGAGATCCTAGTTAAAAATGTGGGTTTTGGTCCGCTTTAAGGAATCTATAATTAATAAATGGGGAGATCCGGACAAAAGTATTTTGATTAGGGATTAATGTCCTAAATTGGATGCACCTTTTGCAAAGATTTCTAACGGGGCATATTTGGCCTTGAGGTTTTTTGCTTCCTCGAGGACTCGTTAGATAAGGGGATGGATTTTAGCCTCTACCTGGGTTGCAAGGAATTTGGGTTATTGGCTCATGCACCTTATAGCGCATGAGCCAATAACTAGTATGGAGGAAATTACGAAGGCTTTACCTATTCTTTTTTCTGCTGCTCTGCTGAATCAGTAAGATTTTTAGAACCTTATGGCTAAGATCCTGGTCTGAGCACATTGTTTCTAAGATACTCCTCTGTGCCATGCCCTTGAGTGGGTCTTTTTGGTCCTGACATAGGGAAGGTTTTTAGATGGATCTGTGGACAGGAATAAATGCTAAGGCGCCAAGCCTTAAGGGTCTTGGGGTTATTGAACTCAGCCTTTCCAGCTGTACTCAAGAACTCTACAGCTACATGCTCTAAGCACCGGAGACAAGTGTCAGGAATCCCTAGAAAGGGTGTTAGAGATCGCCAACCGGGTAAAGAATTCAGAGTTCACTGAAGTGGTGGATTTGCGAGGACAGATTTGTCGACCATCTGCCTTGGAGAGATCCCAGGGAGCAGATTGTAACGGACGCCACCTGTTGGGGTTGGAAAGCACATTGCGGGTTTTAATGGCACAGGCAAAAAGGGTCCAAGGACCTAAGTCAGTCTCATTCAATTCTGAAGGAATTGCTAGTAGTAAAGGGAGCCTTGTTTACCTTTGCACACCATCTGAACGGGTAACACATTTAGATCAGAGCGGACGTCGTCTTACTTGAATGGACAGGGAAGGGCAACATCTCCCCCCGACTTCAGACATTGGCAACAGGAATTCTGCTCTGGGCAGAATAACCTGTTATCTTTGTCGCTCTCCCAAATGAGGAAACTCTTGGACAAGAGCCCCGGTTCAAACGCTGGGTTGCCAAATATCGATGTTAGAGGGCCAGGCCTACGTACCAACTTATGTTTGTTATGAAGGGGATCCCAGGTTTCTAAAAAGTGTGCATAAGAAACGGTGTGGTTTCCGTTTTTAACCTTGACAAGGGGGCGGCCTCTGGAGAATTGCAGCTGTGTGGTAAGCCTTTAGCACCCCCCCCCTCCCCCGGAAAGGTTCGATAACCGTATTCTCTGTGTAGCCACTCCCCACATAAATTTATGTTATAAATTTCGGAAGAAGCTACTCGGAAGTTTTATAGGGGCTGTTTGGTAGACGTATAGAAGTTTAGGCAATATATCCATTTTTAGGTTGTTGATTCTACCAAACCAGGAGATCGGCCTCTTTGTATACAGGGAGTTCAGGTCTGCTTCAATTTTGGTAAGGAGGGGGGGAGTAGATCTTGAAAAGGTTTGTGGGAATTTGGACGCCCAGGTATTGGCTGGTGTGGGGTTTCCATTTGAAGGGGTAATTAGACTCTCTCGGGAGCGAAATGTTGAGTGCTTCCGACTTAGAAAATTTGATTTTAAAGTTGCTCACAGCACTAAACTGATTAAACTCCCTCAGAACAGCAGAAAAGGTAGTGTGTGGGGACGTTAGATGCAACATCCGCAAAAAGGGAAGCTTTGTAGTGGCAATCATCTATTTGTATGCCTCTAATATCAGGGTTATTTTGAAAAGCTATGGCCAGGTGTTCCATTGTGAGAACATAAAGAGGGGACAGGGGGCACCCTTGGGGCGTGCCATTACTGATCGGAAATGGGGAGGCCAGGAGTCCGGATTTTTTCAAATGTTTTTTCCGCATCGCTGGAAATCAGGCAGGCAGGTAGGCGTCTTTGTTCTGGAGACATGTGATATAAGAGTAAATAGCTTGTTGGTGTTGTCCCTTGCCTCCCTCCCTGGGACAAACCGCACTTGATCTAGGTAAATCAGCCCTGGCAGTATCGGCTGCAACGTCAGAGCAATAAGCTTGGCATAAAGCTTAAGGTCAACATTAATAAGGGATATTGGCCTGAAGCTTCCGCACACAATGGCGTCTTTGCCTGGTTTGGGTATAACTGAGATGGTTGCCTACAGGGCCTGGCGAGGGAAGGGGCACCGCTCACTAATGGCATTGAAAGTTCTTGTTAGTAGAGGGGTCAGTCGGGATCCAAAGTGCTTGTAGAATTTGGGGTAGTATCCATCTGGTCCCGGGCTCTTACCTGTTGGCGTCTCCTTAGTTGCCCGGAACCACTTCTTGCTCTGAAAAAGGCAGTTCCAGTGACTCGGCCTCCTCCTTGGGAATTACAGTGAGTGGCATGTTAGCTATGTATGCATCAATTGCCTCGGGAGTTGCTCGGTTCGCCATGGCAGGGAGAGTGGGATTGTGTATGTTGTAGAGCGTATTATAAAAATCTCTAAAGGCGGCCACAGAGGGAGTTTGTGCCACAGTACCATCTTTCTCTCTTAATGGTGGGAACATGCGTTGCTGTCGACCTAGGATGGAGAGCTCTAGCTAGCATTCGTCCACATTTTTTCGCTAGTCTGTAAAACTTGGCTTTGCCCTTGTCTCTATAACTCAGGTAGGCTTGATTATATAGATTTTGGAGCTTTTCCCTGGCCTCCTGGAGCTCTAAGAGTTTGGTGTTAGTGGGCCTGTATTCTAAGCATACAGCACGTCCTGCTCCCGAATAGTCATAACATGTGGGTAGTCCTCCGCCGCCGTGCACTGCAGACATGTAGAAAACAAGCTCCTCCCGGCCCTACATATACCGGAGGACCTCCCACAAATCCCCAGATTTCTCTGCAGTGCTGGAACTGCGAAGACATGAAGTATCACGCTCTCGCAGGCGCAAGGTCCTGTGGGACTATTTCCACCCGTCCTCTTCAGAAGAAATATGCCTCCCAGCCTAGGTTGCGCGGGTCGGGTGAAGGTAGGTAGCACCTGGTGTGCTGAAAGGAGCCATGCTCCACCGCAATCCCCCCTCCATAGGGTAGGCGGTCAGGCCGATGGTGAGCCTATAGTGGATGCCCCTCCCGCAATTTCGCCCGTGCCCCTCACAAATTAGTGCATGGACACCGTCAGCTTCAAGAAGGGGGGGGGTATGTGTGGCAGCCCCAGCGCTATCTCGCCCTTAGACTTCGGTCCCTTAGTTAGGGGGTCAGTGCTGCGTCCCGCTATACAACGTGTGCTGGCTTTTTACGAACTATCTGCTGCTCGGCAGCTTCATTCAGCATGTCAGCATAAGACTTATACATCCACTTCCACCTTTTCCGGCGGTTGGAGCTTCGCGCTCTTTGGGGGAGGCGGAGACTCGCCCTGACGAGTATTGCGTCACAGCTGGGCCTGGCCCTCCCCTCGAGGTTCGTGGGCGCCATTTTCTCTATCTTCCCGCGCGCACGTGGTGTGGCTCGTCGCATGGCACTGACTCCTCTCCCCTTGTCCCATTATGTCTTTCAGAAGCCAAGACTTCGTTACCGGCCACGGCCTACATATATTATAACGGGTCCTCTTTACAAATTCTCCCACATTACTAGCGGGTTATTGGGGCATCCAGGGTTTCTTATTGCATAATTCCCTGTTATACTGCATAAAAATCACCATATGGAGGCATTTCAGAATTATGGAACCGGGGTCCCTCTGGGACGTGACCGGCTGTGTGCAGTGTGTGGACAGCCCCTGACTGAGGCTGACAGGGCACAGGTCTGTGGACAGTGTGCAGCACAGGCATTGCTAACAGAGGATCCCTTCCTCACTCCCGTCTCCCCACTCCCAAACATCGCTCATGAGGAGTCCCACTCCAGCGGGGATGACCTGCAAGAGGTGCAAGAGGATTGGCGGAGCGTATGGGCCCTGGTAAAAAGCGGTCCCTGACGCCCCCAGGTTCTCCGGTCCCTAACGATACCAATGATTCTGCTGGTTTTCAGGACCCTGACCCTTCTGAGTAAGCTGAGCTATTCTCAGACTCGGGCTCCTCCCATGGGATGGCCGCGGGCGCCGTGAGGAATCCGAGCCTGGCTCCTGGGGTCTGTGTGATAAGGATGAAATCCTGATCAAAATCTTTGAGCTCTTGTCAATCTCCCCCCCCCCCCCCCCCCCCGGGGAGATTCCCAAGCCTAAAAAGGAGACCTTCCATACAGCGCCGCGGCGCTTGGAGTAACTAGAACAGGAACATTTCCAGAATATTATATCCCAGGAATGGGAATCGCCTGGTAAGCTGAAAGGGATTCCAGGGGTCTGGGAATGGAAGTACCCTTTTCCCCCTGATGAGGTCAATTTATGGTCAGCTCCCCTGGTGGTGGACGCGCCGGTTATAGGGGTCACAAACCCCCCTTTTATGACTGCCCCCTTTTATCGTACCCTCCGGGATGCTGAGGACCGGCGCATTGACAGACTGGCATCACACGCCTTCTCGTGTGCTGAGACGGCCCTGCGCCCGGTTTGTGCCGCGGCCATCACTGCGGTGGCCGCCAGGACTCTTGTTAGATACTGGATCACCGCCCTGAGGATCTCCCCTGGGGGGTGTTCAGTGCCCTATCAGACTGTGAAGCCTTTGTGAAGTTTATTCTATCGGCACTGGATGACACCATTAAGATGTGTGCCAGGAGCTCAGCACTTGCGGTAACCATTTGCCGCCTGGTCTGGCTGCGACAGTGGGGCGCCGATGGAGCTACAAAAAAGGCTCTCGCCTGCCTTCCATTCAGAGGACGGAGGTTATTCTGGGCCTGCTTGGACCTTTTCGGCAAAAAGGCTATGGCACCCTCCCGCAGAAGGCCGCTTCGGCCTCCACGAGGCCGGGTCACCCCTCCACCCCCCTACGTCAGTGTTAGACATGAATCTGAGGTGTTTCCAGTTATTCGGCTTGGACTTCCAGCATGGCGCGGGCAGGCAGCGCCCTGGGCCTTCTGGCAGGACCAAATCCAAATCTGCCAAAACCTCTCAAGCATGAAGCGGCGCCCTCGCCCCTTTGGGCGAGGGGGCGACTGCACAGCTGTCTCATATCCAGGAATATGCCTTCTCCTTATGGCGGTTCCGAGATGTAACCCCCCTGGGCCCAGGATGGGTTCTCGCTGGCGGTCCTCCCCTCCCCTCAGTATTGGGCGCGCCTTGGCAATTGCCTTAATGGGATGGGGCCATGGCCCCTATACATTTTTTTTTCCATCCCCCCCCCCTCATCAGTATGAGGTAGTCTGGACCCCATGTGCCTACGGCAGGTTTAGATATTCTGCTCTTGCAAATAATCCATATATGACATATCTGTCTTGGGCCACGGGGGGGGGGGGGGGGTTTCGGCCTCTTGCGAGGCTCTAGCACTTTTCAGCTTCTCTGGGGTCTGCGGCACGCCTTCTAGCCAGTGTCACAGGATCAACCATGCAGCTTGAGGAACTGCAGGGACCTCCCTTCGTGCCCAGGCTACTAGCCTGGGGGGTATGGGGATGCGCCTGAGGTGGGGCTTCGGCACTAGGACCTACCAGGTCGTTTTCTCATTCCCCGTCTCGGCATCAGACTAAGTGGGCCGGTTGGCCGACAGTGTCCCCTAGAAGCTACTGGATGGGTGCTTAAACTCCCCATCCCTTCACCGTCACTTACTCACTAGGTTCAGGCTTGCTGCCTTCTTCCCTGGCATTAGGGGACCCCTGGTTACGGGGGCTCTGCCCTCCTTCACTTGCACCCTGCCTTCACCAAGCGGGATGGCAGCTGGAGGGTCTGTCGGTGGCACATCCAGATGATGTAATTTATATACCGAACCCTCGGGCTCTTCGGCGCAGTAGGTTACTAAACCCTCATATGTACCAGCACCCCGGTGCTTGGTCTGGGCTCAGGCCTTCTTGGTAAGTTGGTTCCTCTGGAACTTCCCATTGGCAAGGGCCCCTTCAGGGGGGTACCTCCCTTCCTTGCTAGCATCTCCTAGAGTATGGCCCCCCTGGGTGCCAGTCTAGCAGGTTTGGAAAGGGAGAGCCAAATCTCTCCCATGAACCACGGGGTTCTAGGTTGGGCCCTTAGAGGGTCCATCTTATCTGCTGGGCTCACTGTAACGGTGGCCCCCTTTCATTCTATATGGCGGGCCACCCCCTCCTTTAGGACCGGTTGGTTCATGAGGGATGCCTGGCCTGTTGCAAGACGAGGGCATGTTGGTAATGCTGATTAAAGATTGTGACAGGTTGCTACCTCTGGAGGGTCCCTGTCCCTGGCCTGGGTGGGGTTCTAACCCCCCCCCCCTGCTTCTCAGCGGTATTCGCTTCTATGGTTGCCCTTAGCGGCAGGTTTTGCCATCCCGGGTTGCCCAGGGAGCCTGGAGTGGCTCTGAGGGGTCTCCCTTCTGACACAGGGCCTCTGCCCTTGTCTCTATGGTCCCAGGATATTCTGGTTCCTGTTGGTGGGCCTGAGTATCTAGGCTTAGCCTTATCATTTCACATGCCTTCTTTTCACCAACCTACCTTTGGGCTCTGCGCACGGCTGGCTGGATAGTGAGTCCCATGGGATCTATGGCCTAGGCGGCCTTGGGAGTAATGGCTCGCAGACGCCTCTGCCGAGGGCTGCGGATTTGTGATATCTCAGTTCGGGTGCGGTCCTGTCCTTATCAGGTCTCTTCCTGTTTCCAATCAAAGGCCTCCCGTCTGGGGGTTGATGGCTAATCCCCCCTTGGGGGCGGGCCTCATCTTCTGGGTGACCTAGTATGAGTGGAGGTTTTGGGGGCTAGCTCCCCAGCTTCCCTTTATTCCACCTATAATGGCTGGGTGGTTCCCATATTGCCTGGCAGGGGCCTTAGTCTCTCCCCTGTGAGGCGTTGTCGGTCCCCAGGGCCTTAAAGCCATTCATAGCTTATATTGGGGATGGCTCCCCATCTGGGGACTCTGATGGTGTAGGCCTGTCTTGGCCTTTCCTACAGGAGTCTGGTTCTGTCACCCTTGTAGAGTATTCTCTTCGGGTTGCTTAACTGCACCTACCCAGTAGTTCCATAAGTCCCTGTGGGGATCAAACCTTTCATCCTGTTACCCTGCGGACTTCCTGGGATCCTGCTTGGATACGGTATCGGGTGCCCTGGAGGCCAGACCGCTCTTCTGGGGCCTCCTGACTCCGTCAGACTTGGGCCTGAGACAATGGTTCTGGCTAATTATTCCCTGACACTATGTATACTCATATATACATGTACGGCTATATGCGACTACAGGTACCCCATGCCTGGGGGTGTTTCCCTTTATACTGGGCTTCTGGCCCAGGTGGTCTGTTGGACCCTTGGTTCAGAGCCTTTTGTATAGCCATGGGCTGATTACTGATATACTTATTGTGAGGGCCTACATCCCTCTTCAGGTTTTTGCACTTCTTCCCATGCTGGCCTCCTTGGCCTTCGGGGGACTGCTGTTCTTGAAAGTCTACGGGCGCCTCCTTAGGTATGCGCCTGATATCTATTCCAGCGCCATTGCGCCTTGGAGCATTCCTTCTGGATGTTCTCTGATCCCGGGGAAGCCTTGGCTTCCTGGTAATTAAGAGTTTGTATTCCCGCCTTGGTCGGGTGCCCTGTTTTTGTTCCCCTTGAGGGTGTTACAAGAGTTTCCACAAGGCTTCCTTGCCTGTGAGCTGGTTGGGTCACTACACTGACCTATGTTCTTTCAGGGGAGCTTTTCTTCACCGTTATTGTTTACTCTGTTATCATGGGTGCTTGGGTATCCTGTTCCCCTCAGCACCAGGGTTTTGTTTCTCTGTTAGTTCAATTACTTGCCTTATGGCCTGTCTCTGTTTATACCTGCTTGGTTCCGTTATGAGACTGATGTTGGAGCCTATGCTCTTGTCATGCTTGTTGCAAGTTTTGCAGGTGACAGCGCCTTTACTGCCTGCTGAGCCTTGCTTTTTTTTGGGGATCCCACCCTGCTTATGGACACTGCTATTGGATGTCCCACATGTTATGACTATTCGGGAGCAGGACGTGCTGTATGCTTAGAATAATACAACTCTATGAAGTACTCACCTGTAGAGTTGATATTATACGCATACCGCACGTCCTGCTCCACCTCACCCTGGTTTCACTAATTCTGGATCCCCTGTATGGTGATTATTATCGTTCAGATATTGCTACCAGTTATTCTGGGTGGTTGGTTCCTTCTGTCCTCTCTTCTCACTGCTTTTCAATGCTGGGGATTTGTGGGAGGTCCTCCGGTATATGTAGGGCCGGGAGGAGCTTGTTTGTTTTCTACATGTCTGCAGTGCACGGCACCGGAGGCGGAGGACTACCCACATGTTATGCCTATTCGGGAGCAGGACGTGCTGTATGCTTATAATATCAACTCTACATGTGAGTACTTCACAGAGTTGTATTTTTTATGCTCTCTCTGAGTAGATCCTGTTTAAGGACTTGGTTATTCACGAGGCCTGCTCTCTTTTAAGCCTAGCCCCTTGTTTGATGAATTCCCCTCTGAAGTGTGTCCTTAGGGCTTCCCACTGGTAGGGTAAGGAGGTAGGGTCTTCTTTGTGGTCCTCGAGAAAGTGCTTAATGGTTTCCTCGATCGCAGAGGAACAAACTGAGTCATCAAGGAGACCATTATTAAGTCTCCATGACCAACAGGGTAAGGCAAGACCTGGAAGACGGACAGAGATGAAGATTGGGCCTGGTCCGACCACAGTATGGGTCCTATCCATGCCTTAGGTTCCCAGTCCAGGGCATGATGGCTGATCAACAAGTAGTCAATCCTGCTATATGAGTTGGCAGCATGAGAGAAGAACAAATAGTCCCTCTTCGAGCCACTGAGCACTCTGCAAGTGTCTACAATTGGAGATTAAGCAGGGATTGTTTCAGCTTGTTGATCTTACACATTGATACAGCGGCCCTCCCAGAGGATGTAGATAGGTTGGGGGGGGGGCGTTAAAGTCCCCTCCGGTGATAACTCCCTCGGCAAAGCCTTCAAGTAACCGGAGTACCCTGAAACAAAGGCCGACCTGGTCCGTGTTAGGGGTGTATATGTTCGCTATTGTGTATGTCTTGCTAAAGAGTTTAATTTTGTGTCAAGGACCTCGTGTTGTAAGGTCCTGTGGAAAGCCACTGAGATACCCTTAGTCTTGCTTTCCGGGAGTGATGCCATGAGTTGAAGTACCTGCTCTGGATTTGGGGAATAAAACCTACTTTTAAAGTTGGTCTCCTGTAATAGAGCTATTTTTAACTTCTGCCGGTGCAAGTCATAGAGGACCCTAGAGCGTTTTTCCGGCACATTGAAACCTTTTACGTTGAACGAACACAGCAAGCGCTCCGCCATTGTGTGCGAGTACAGGCTGTACACAGGAGAAGGGAACCACGGGTGAGGGATAGTGGAGATCGAAGGACACTTGAAAGGTAGGGGTAAACTCGCTATGGCCTGGAACGGGGGGACAAAGACAAAGGAGGGAGGAATCGGGGGGAACTCGTTACGTTCTTCACTCTACCCACCGTGGGAGAGGCCTATATTGGGGTAGTGAGAAGCCACAACCATGGAACAAGAGATACGCTTTCCTTGAGGTAAGTACTTTAACCAATGGTGCCCATAGGGAATCATCCTTGGGTCAGCTCAGTAAGCCCCGGCCCATGGCCTTACTGGGGGGCAGCCAGGTAATTTCTGCCCTCGGCCCATCCCTGAGACCGCAGACAAGGGACACAGTGTATCCGCCACGCTTTCCCCTGTCACACGGTAACCACATTTTAATACGTTAACAACTCACCGTCTGAACTAATAAGCTATCTGAAGCTTCTAATCTATAGCGGGGGGACAGCTACGTTCACCCCCAACCATTAAACCTCAATTAACAACCTGTAGCAAAGCATAACAACTCAGGGGCGCTTCAGCGCACCTACTGTGCTTCCAGTAGCTCCAGATCAGCAGCGGGATTAACCCTTCCAGTGCGGGTCTCATGGCCGCCCAAGAAAGTATGACAGGCTGACATTGCTTCTTTGTGTTTTAAGGCGGGCATTGATTTTTTTTGTGTCTCTTAGGTGGGCCCATTGATTGAGGGTTGTGGTTCCTCCCGGTCCCCCCGCCCCCTCTCCCTTTTTATTAAGAGGGATCACATAAGAGGGATTATATAAGAGGGATAATTAGGTTTGGGCTGTCAGTGCCTTGTAACCTGCATACATGTTTCTAATCCCCATAATGGAGGCATCTGGGGATAGTGAACTAAGGGCCAGGTGAAGCTCTGCCCCTTGTGCAGTGCAAGCCCTCTGGGCGGATTCAGCACTGTCTGTACCACTTGAGCCAGGAGCGTCATTTTGGACCATGATCGGGCGGGCGTACCAGCCCCTAGCCC
Source organism: Gastrophryne carolinensis (assembly GCA_027917425.1). Classification (NCBI taxonomy): domain Eukaryota; kingdom Metazoa; phylum Chordata; class Amphibia; order Anura; family Microhylidae; genus Gastrophryne; species Gastrophryne carolinensis. The sequence goes on from CM051242.1 coordinate 109,461,216, forward strand.
TTCATTGCCTGCGGTCTCTCCAGAATCCCCAGTGAGGGGGAAGCCAGCAGGGGGTCCCATGTTGATTTGGCATACAGGGTGGCCTGTCTTGAGAGACAGATCTCTCGAACGGTTCCTAAGAAGGAGACGAGTAAGAGACGGCACATGTGGATTATTCTGGGGGTGATGACACGGTCTGGTTCCTCCTTGGATGAGGATGCGTGGCTCCCTGATGATACGGAGAGGTTGCTTGCTTCAGTTTTTGAGACTTTACACATTGTTCCTCCAAGAGCGGCTAAGAGGAAGCAGGGTGATTTGTTTAGGCCTGAAAGACAAGTTAGTCTTTCCAGAGCAGGCCCGTTTTTCTAATATGATTTTTAAAGAATGGGAAAGGCCTAACAAGCTACCGTTGGTGCCTAAGGGCCTGGATAGGCGGTATCCCTTCCCTGAGGAGCTGGTCCGGCTATGTTCTCGTCCTCTCTAGGTGGATTCCCCTGTGTCGGGGTTGTCCAACACTACTGTTATGCCTTCACCTGATATCGCTTCCTTACGTGATCCAGCTGACAAGGGCATGGATCAACTGGTCTGTCATGTCTTCACCTTTGCTGGTGCCTTGTTTTGTCCTTAGTGTGCCGCGGCTATTATCTCCCAGGCCATCAGAAAGAAGGTGAGACGCCTTGTGGATAGCGCTCGCGGGCGGAGGAGTATAAAGACTCTAAGGCTTGCGTGGATTTCATTTGCCTTCGTTGTCTCTGCCATGGATGACGGTGTCCGGCTTGGTGCCAGGATTTCGGCCTTGCTTGTTGCACTTCGCCGCTCGCTCTGGTTGCGGCAGTGGTCGGCTGATGCCGCTGCCAAAAAGTCGCTTGATAGTATCCCCTTCGTGGTGCACAGGTTGTTCGGGGAGCGACTTGACCTCCTGGTCAGGGATGGTAGACTCCCTCAGCGACGGAGCCTGCACGGCCCTTACGGAGCTCATCTGTTTATCGCTCCTTTCGAGGAGGAAGAGGCTCTTAATTTTCATCGGGCCGCAGAGATACCTGGGGTAGAGGTAGGTCCCGCGGCTGACCCAGTCCCGCCTGGGGAGCCAAGTCCAAGCCCCCTGCCGAGGCGCCCTCACCCATCCATTCTGCTATTTGTCTGGAGACGGTGCTTCTCGGATCGATGGATTCAGGAGGTGGTGTCCTCTGGTTACAAAATAGAGCTGGCAGTCAGGCGACCCACAAAATTTCTTCGGTCTCGGATATCCCAAAACCATGCCATTGAAGGCACAGGGCCTAAGAACGGCCGTGCAACACCTTCTGCGGTTAGGTGTGATTTGTCCTGTACCTCGTCAGGAACAGGGTCAAGGTTTCTACTCCAATCTGTTCACGGTTCCCAAGAAGGACGGAACGTTGAGGCCTATCCTGGACCTGAAGGGTCTCAACAGGTTTGTCAGAGTCAGACATTTCCGCATGGAAACCTTAAGGGCCGGTGAGTTCGCTTCGGCCCAGCAACTTCATGACCACGTTGGACATCAGGGATGCTTATCTGCACATCCCGATATTCCAGGGGCATCAGAGGTTTCTGAGGTTTGCTCTGGAGGATCAGCATTACCAGTTTGTGGCACTGCCATTCAGGATATCCTCAGCCCCACGTGTCTTCACCAAGGTGCTGACGGGCATCATGGCTATCCTGAGGAACTGGGGCATTCGTGTACCACCCTATCTGGATGATTTGCTGATTGTGACTCAGTCTCTTCTGCAGGCCAAGAGCGCTACCTGGACGGTGTTGTCCACTCTCGAGGATTTCGGCTGGGTAGTCAATTACCCAAAGTCTTCAATCATTCCCTCAACGGTGAGGTCCTTCCTGGGCATGGCGATAGACACCTTTCAGGTCAAGGTATTCCTGCCACAGCAGAAGGTTTTGGGCCTCCAGACGCAGGTGCAGGCCTTGCTGTCTTGTCAGCAGCCATCGATCCGTCTGGGGATGAGACTGATGGGCCTAATGGTGTCATGCTTCGAGGCCGTGCCCTTTGCTCAATTTCACATAAGACCTCTTCAGTTTCAGTTGAACCTGTTGACTGGCTGGGACCGGATGCAGGAGTCGTTGGAACAGGAATTTCCACTGCCCCCCCCCCCCTCCCCCTGGCAGTCCCTCTTTTGGTGGCTGGACTCCAGGAACCTTTTGGTGGGCAAGTCCCCTCCGACTCCCCGGTGGGAGATAGTTACCACGGATGTCAGTCTAAACGGCTGGGGAGGCGTTTGGCAGACGCACAAGATCCAGGGTCAGTGGGGTCCACAGGAGAACCGCTTACCCATAAATCTCTTGGACCTGAGAGCGATCAGGTTGGTGCTTCTTCGCTTGATCCCATTTACGGGATCATGCGGTTCAGGTTCGCTTGGACGGCTACATCAATCACCAGGGCGGGACTCGGAACAAGCGAGCCCTCAAGGAGGTGACCCAGATTCTGACTTGGGCAGAGGAGAATGTTCCCTGCATCTCGGCGGTTTACATCCCTGGGGTAGAAAACCAGGAGGCAGACTCCCTGAGCAGGAGCGCGTCACGCCTGGGGAAATGGTCTCTCGGCAACAAGACCTCGCTCTGTGTCTTCGCTGGGGTCAGGCCAACGTGGACCTGTTTGTGTCCAGACACAATCACAAGCTCCCAAGGTTCATCTCCCTTTCAGTAGATCCTCTGGCCTTTGACACACATCTCTGGCAATTCCTTGGACCGAGTTCAGGCTCCTACATGCATTCCCTCAGTTTGCACTCCTGGGCTGAGTGCTGCTCAAGATAGCCCAGGAAGGGGTACCAACCATCCTGGTGGCTCCTCGCTGGCCAAGGAGGAGTTGGTTTGCAGACATAGTCCAGATGTCAGTGGATCGCTACATCATGCCCGACGACCCAGGGCTTCTCACTCAGGGGTCGCAGCGGCACCCCAATTTACAGACTCTGGCTTTGATGGCCTGGCTATTGAAACTTCAATCCTGACAGGGAAGGGGCTGTCGGCCACGGTTGTGCAGACCATGACTCGGGCTCGGAAGAAGTCTTCTTCCATGATATATTACAGAGTGTGGCATGCCTACATTGCTTGGTGTGAATCCAAGAGTCTCCCTTGTCGCATATTCTCTATCTCTAGGATATTGGAGTTTTTACAACATGGCTTAGACTTGGGTCTCCAGCTGAGCACCCTCAAGGGCCAGGTCTCAGCCTTGGCCATATTTTTCCAAAGATCCTTTGCCAATCATAGACTGATCAAGACCTTTTTCCAGGGAGTCGCCCATGTATGTCCACCGCTTAAGCCTGTATTACCGGTGTGGGACTCGAATTTGGATCTTTCGGCTCTCCAGGGCCCTCCCTTTTAGCCTTTGTGCGATGCGGCCTTGCCTGTTTTGACCCTCAAGGTGATCTTTTTTTGGTGGCGTTCACCTCGGTGCGTCGTGTGTCACAGCTAGCCGCACTTTGTATGAAGCCTCCTTATTTTGAGCGGCATGAGGTGGTTTTTTTGCTTTACACCTGATTTTTTTGCCTAAGGTTGTTTCTCCCTTTCACCTTAATGAGGAAGTTGTCTTACTTTCCTTGTGTCCAGTGCCGACTAATTCTAAGGAAAGGACCCTCCATGCCTTGGATGTGGTCAGAGCCATTAAGTATTACCTGGTTGTGACTGAATCCTTTAGGAAATCGGATTTGCTCTTTGTCCTAATGAAAGGTTCTAGGAAGGGCTTACCACCAGCCAAGTCCACTCTTAGTAAGTGGATCAGACTGGCGGCGGTGCAAGCATATTCTGCCAAGGGGAAGGAACCCCCTTTTCGTATTACAGCTCATTCTTCTAGAGCTATTGGTGCCTCTTGGGCTTTTTAGCACCAGGCATCTGTTGAACAAGTTTGTAAGGCCGCCACTTGGTCTTCAGTTCATACCTTTACCAAGTTCTACAAGGTTGATGTTAGGGCCTCAGCTGATGCTGTCTTTGGCCGAAAGGTGCTTCAGGCTGTAGTGAAATGAACTACATGCTGTTCCGCACTGGGGAGCCCTCCCTAATGGACACTGCTTTTGGATGTCCCAATTGTCATCACCTCTGGGACGACCTGGACTGGTTATAGTGAAAAATACAATTCTCTGAAACTCACATGTAGAATTCTTTGACTATATCCAGTCCAGGTCGTCCCACCATGCCCTTGTTCATTATCTCTTGTTTGCCTGTTTATGGTGATTAATTTTTATATTGGACCGTTGTTCTTATGGTTTTTGTTGAGAGAGTACATGCTGAAGCTATGTGAAGTAACATGGTTTCTTGGCCTCCCGGCCTGTCTCTTTTCTTACTGCTTTTTAACCACTGGGAAATCCTAGTGAGACACCTGCTTTTATAGGGGGCCGGGGGGAGCGACTGCTTTTGATCTTGCAGTTGAGCGCCTCCTGGGGGTGGAATACCCATATGTCATCACTTCTGGGATGACCTGAACTGGATATATTCAAATACAATTCTACAGGTGAGTTTCACAAAATTGTATTTTTCTATCACAATTTAATGCCTGGGGGATACAGGGCATCGCATTAATGCTAAATAAATATTGTATACAAAGAACCTGTAACTAAATAATCCCCCACAATATATATTATATAAGTGTATGTATATTATATAAGTGACTGCGCAATATCAATAAAATGTCAATCGTGCAAAAAGTGTATACTATACATTTACCACAAATCTATCAATTAGAGAGAGGTGAGAGCCCAGTAAGGGCAAACACCCCATACAAATCCTCCGCTGTACTGATTCTATCCACAGCACAGTGCGAATACAATAAAACCCTAGCAATCAGTGAGACAAGTGTTGTGAAACTGATGGAATGAAATGATAAATAATACTACCCTGTGTCCAAATTTCCAAGATTCACAGGTCTGCAGGTTGGTGTAATGGACCTTATCCACACTTTCCGTTGTCTTCACACAGCTTCTCCAGGGGTCAGGTGTTGGGCAGGGTGTGTGCGCGCAGTACTGAGCCATTCGAACCACACCCCCTGTCATGACACGGCTGCTGTCATCAACAGGGGAAGTGTGAGCCCCTCCCCCCATGATTCCTCGCCACTTGTCCTCAAGCGGTGGGGATGCGCGTCTCAAACTCTTCCCTTGGCACCATGCTCTGAGCTCTAGTCTCCTCCTCCCAGATTCAAGGTGGACATAATTGATAACATTGAAAAACTAAGCTACTGTTCACTATTTTTAATTTATACTTAGTGAAGAATAAAAAGGAATATATTACCGTCCTTTTAATCCACTTATATCTTGGAATATCTGTTGATATCTGTTGGTCTCTGTGGAGTTTTTACTGTACTCTTCTGTGTATATAATTTTCATTTTTTTTAATGGATTTTTTTTTTTTACATGTTCCCCAATTCTAGATTCGAAAACCTAAAGTTTGCTTGTGTTCTCTTGGTTTTATACATCAGCCATAATCAAGTGAACAGAGAATATTTGCCATCTCATGACCAAGATCACACGTGCATCTTGAAAGCGATGGGAGTGGTCCCTATTCACTTGACAAAGATTTTGGTGTTCCACATTTCCAACATAGAAAATTCTGTGGTGAATGAGAAGTGAACCTCGGTAGTGGGTGTAGATCAGGATTTGACTCCCTTGCAATTACCCTGGTACTCCTGACATGAATGTATTTGCTTCAAAATCTTTGTTGGCAGAGTAGGAGATCCACTAGCTCTGCAAACTGACAACCTACTAACTCGCCTTGGCTATGCCTAACTGGTCATTGTAATCCTAATTATTCCATCTGGTGCTTTATGCATCCAAAGACCAGCAACTACCTTGTGAAGATCAGATAATTCCAGCAGATCTTAGCCCTCCAAGGCCTTTTGGCTTCAAGCCTCCTTGGAGCTTGTCTATAGAGCAGCTACTTGGTCCTCCGTTAATACAAAATGTTACAAAAATTGACAATGTAGCATCTGCATTGGGTTCTATGGAATGTAGTGTTTAAAAAAAACAAAATGAAATTGTCATTCTATTGTTGGCATTTGACATTCAGTAATTAATTGAAGCTTTTACATTCCCACCCTACTTATAGCTTGGGACATTCTGTATGTTTAAAATGAAAAGTTTTGGTCTACTTTGTACAGCATTACGAAAGATGATGGCACCTTGAGTTAACTGCACATGTCTAGTGTATTTTTTTTTCTCTAATTGAAGTAAAAAGCAAAACTTGCCGGAAATAGAATAAAAAATCATCCAGGTATGTGGAAATTCCTTAAAGATGACCCGAAACTCTGATTTTCATCGTCCTAGGTAAATACCTTTCCAGCGATCTCACAATGTATGCACGGGCCACAGTGAGTGAAAAGCCTGGGTTTTAGTCTGCTTTATGCAAGTATCTGCTCAACACAACTTTGCACCAGAAAAGAGTGGACCTAAATCAACTGTGCTAGTAGATGACAGTTTTGGTGTTTCCAGACAGCTTGGGCCAAAACCCATATTGGGATCTCCTCCATTAGGACCCCCTCTCCCGATTTGGCCCTCATGTTTAGTGCCCCCTTTAAATCTCTGGTCCTGAGTTCTAGCCATATGTATATTATTGTATGATGTGATTGTTTACATGGTTTGTTTTATTTTTTTTCTAGGTTGTCCGATTGTGCCAGAATCAGAGGCTTTGCTTGAAAAACAGCCCACCATACATTTTGGATCTGCTGCCTGATACATACCAGCATCTCCGCACAATTATGTCTCGCTATGAGGGAAAAATGGAGATCCTGGGAGAAAATGAATATTTTAGAGTCTTTGTGGAAAATCTTATGAAAAAAACAAAGCAAACAATAAGTTTGTTTAAGGAAGGCAAGGAGCGCATGTATGAAGAGAATTCTCAACCAAGGTAAGTTTTTCCAAACCTTGTGCCCTGTGTGCTCACTCTCTAGTAATAAGCAGTATGTTTAGATTCTTTGCAGGGCACCAGTAGCAAGAGAGCCTTTTGTTGCATACTGCCACTATAAATTGGATTGCTCATAATCTGAGCACAAGGCTGGACCCTCTCGGTTTTAATGCTGTCTGCAATTGTCCTTAGAATCCACTTCTCTCACAGCCCTGAGCATACAAATTTGCATGGGACATCATATCAATAAAATTGATATGATGCTTCGAGGCAGATGGTGCTTTTACAGCTTGTACAGCGCTCTGAGGAGTACACCTCCCATATATAGTACTCAAGATATGGCCTATCAACAGCCCATGAGGTGTGCAGATAAGGGTTTATCGGACCTCAGACATCACAGGAAACCTTTGAGGTTTCGGGATAGAAATTTGTATCAAGGGGATATCCTGTCAAAAACACAATTGTGACGCAGTGGACACACCAGTGGAAAAACACCATATCAGCGATTACACACAGGTGAATAACAGGGGCTGTGAAGTGCATGTGTGCCTGAAGCCATGGCCTGCCTTTAACTCGTCCCTCCAGGAGCAATTTGGTGTTAGGTTAGGCAGATTCCCCACCTCTAGGGCATGACTGCTCCAGCTGATGTGCGGCAACCTGAGCACTTTCCGTTAGGGGTAGAACATGAGTTTCTCTCTGGCACACACAAGCTGCTGCATGTCTTCCGCCCCCCCCCCCAAGGCTTTTTTTAGCCCTACCACTGGCACTACCCACCCCAAGCCAGATGGACGTGCACTCCTGTGATGCGTGCTGCTGTTCCTAACTGCAAGACCATCTCTGCCGAAAGGGGGTGGGGGCGTCTGAAGCAGACCTCTCTATCCAGCCTGTCTAAAGCAGATTTTTTTTTTAAGCAAACACACTTTGAATGAAGGGGAAATGGGCTCTGAAATCTTCTCTTTTCTTTGAACCCCTGGGACAGCCCTCTAGCAGTTGATGCATTTCCCCTGATTTTAAGGATCCTGAGAAAAATTTATCAGGACCAAGCAGACCAAGCGGAAACTTTTTTTTCGTGGGGCCAAATTGGCCAAAGAAGGCTTGGTATCCCCTCTTGAGGGGAACGTCTGGTGGATCCACCCTGGGTTCTTTCCCAGATCTATTGTCACAGGGGACAGAAATTCCCTCGGGTACCAAGCCTCAGACTGACGACGTGGCATTTGAGAGGTCTTCCCTCTTAGCTAGGGGTCTCTCAAAAGAAGTCGAAAGTCGACCCATAACTCTTATCTGAAGATCTGGTAAAAAATCTTAACATTTTGTGGGGAGAGATTAGATCTTTTGAGCAAATTTAACATAACAAGGATCTTGGATTTCCTACAAGCAGGATTGCAGTTGGGTCTGAAACACGCAGCCTTGAAGACTTATCTAGATGCATTAGGAAGTCTAAATAGGATTTCTCATCATAGTTTGAGATTTTTTTGTGGTGATCCAGAAGATTCATCTGAGCCAAAAGTCAAGATGTCCTCCTTGGAACCTTTCCAGGGTCCTCCAGTCATCAGCTTAGCTTATACACCTCGTTAGACCATGCATCCAAAATTGCTTGGAAAACAATCTTCTTTGTTTCCACCACAATGGGTAAGAGAATTTCCGAACTTCAGGCACATCGATGAGACCACCATACTGTGCTATTCGTGATGATCACATTATTATTCTTAGCATACAGTACGTCCTGCTCCAGATATAATACTTACACTTGGGTTATCCTCCGCCAGATGGCGCTGCACTGCAGAGACATGCAGGCTCCTCCTGGCCCTTCAAATACCCAGGGACCTCCCACGAATCCCCAGATTTCTCTACAGTGCTAACTGCGAAGACATGATGTATCACTCTCTCGCAGGTGAGCGGGGCTACCAAGCCTGCGGCCCTGTTGGACTATTCCCCCCCCCGTTCTCCCTGTGATGTGCCTCCCAGCCTGGGCTGCGCTGGTCGGGTGAAGGTAAGCAGCACCTTGCGTGCTTAACGGAGCCATGCTCCACCGCAGTCCCTCACCAAAGGGTAGGCGGTTTAGGGCTGATGGTGAGCCTCTAGGGGATGCCCCTCCCGCACTATTGCCCCATGCCCCGTGTAGCGGTGGGCCCTGTACAAAGGGTCGCCATCCTCCCTCATTCCCCCCGTAGCCCGGGGGGAAAGAAAGGTAGGGGTGTGTGTGTGTGTGTGTGTGTGTGTGTGTGTGTGGCAAGGTCTTGTGTATAGATAAATGTAGCAACAGTTAGACCGTTAATACATAGGCCCGCGCTAACAAGTAAAGCAATATATAATTACATGTGAAAAAATAAATAAATATATGAATAATGCTCAACGTGAACGTCCTTATCCTCAAAAGAACACAAATACCAATATATAATACAAAACACAGAGCAAACGACTATACACAACGTAAATAGTCCCAAACGTTAGTCGTGCAACAATGCACGGTTCAAGGTATCCCACGGTGCATGTGCTTCACATCAAAATGTGCCAGGAAAATCCTCCACCGACAGTGCAAACTCTTACCAGCTGTGAGTCAGCAAAGCGCCTTAAAATGATGTCAAGCAGCGTAACTGCTGATTCCACCTCTGAATAAATGGTCATTAACCAATTCAAGTGATAATGGGTAGCGCTGGTTCAATCAAAACATCTCCTCCGATTCATATCCCCATTAGGCAAAATTCAATTGATAACATGAATAGGAAAACGAAAAAAGCCAAAATAGTGTGATTCTGTAAAAACTTAGGCTCCTAGTTAAAGTTGCCTTACGGCGACGAAACGCGTCGGCGGTGGCGAGCGGTGAAACTTTTTGAACTTTTTGGACCTTTTCTAAACCTTTTGGATGTATTCTGACCTTTAACTCATTGCCAACTGGAATGCCTTTTCATTTTTATTCTCTCATTGAACTACTTGTGGTGACCGTCTGATTCCTGGATTGGTGAGACCGCGATTGTAATTCTGAGCTGTATTTTATCTATTTTTGTGAGTGCATTTTGATTATCTGTTAAAGCCATACGTTTTTACAGAATCACACTATTTTGGCTTTTTTCGTTTTCCTATTCATGTTATCAATTGAATTTTGCCTAATGGGGATATGAATCGGAGGAGATGTTTTGATTGAACCAGCGCTACCCATTATCACTTGAATTGGTTAATGACCATTTATTCAGAGGTGGAATCAGCAGTTACGCTGCTTGACATCATTTTAAGGCGCTTTGCTGACTCACAGCTGGTAAGAGTTTGCACTGTCGGTGGAGGATTTTCCTGGCACATTTTGATGTGAAGCACATGCACCGTGGGATACCTTGAACCGTGCATTGTTGCACGACTAACGTTTGGGACTATTTACGTTTTGTATAGTCGTTTGCTCTGTGTTTTGTATTATATAAAGGTCTTGTGTATGTTTTACACATTATGGCCTTAGTCTGCCCGGACTAGTATCCCTGGGGTCAGAACCGCGCTTTTTAGTTCTTACTGTGTAATTGCCGCCGCCGCTCGCACTTCTTCCATTGCTGGATGTGCGGCGCCGACGCTGCGGCGTCTTCATTGGCAAATCATCTCCTCTAAGTGTCCCATTCACTTCGCTCCTCATAACAGTTTGTATCCACCTCCAGAGCTTCGCGCTCTTCGCGGGGGGGCGGGGACATAGGTTGGCGCGCTCCGCGTCACTGGCTGCTCTGGCCTGCCCTTCGAGGTTTGCTTTGGCGCCATTTTAATGCTGATCGCACGCACGCGTGGTGGCGGTCCTCCTCTTTCCTGGGTCTGTAAGTGCCCTAGCGGGCGATTTTCATGATCTGTGTTTACTGCGCATGGTTCTGACACTCTTTATTCCCATTATGTCTTTCAGACTGGTGAACACCATTGGCTTCTCCCGGCCCGGTGTTAAATTACAGCGGGCCTTGTTAAATTCTCCCACTTCCATAGCGGGTCTTGGGGCATCCAGGGTTACTTAGAGTGTAAATTCCTACTGGCATATTGTGCCTTGATTAATCACCATATGGAGGCATCTCAGAATTGTTACCGGGGTCCCTCCGAGACAAGACCGGCGGTGTATAGCGTGTGGACGACCCCATGCTGATGCTGTGATGCTGGCAGGGCACTGGTCTGCGTACCCTGTGCCGAGCAAGCACTGGCCCTGCAATCAGGTCGGCCATTGGCTACACCTAGCTTCAATTCACCTATCTCCCCAGGCATAAATCTCTCTCCTGCTGAGTCGCCTACAAGTGGGGAATTGCAGCCTGCCGGCCCTTCCAGGCTGCCTACGGCTGAACAGATTATTGCTAGGTTGTCAGAGCGTATGGGCCCTGGTAGAAAGCGGCACCTGACGCCCCATGTTTCTGTATGCTCTGAGAACTGAGGGGTTTGCTACTCCGTGTGACTATACCCCTTCTGAAGAAGGGGAATTGTTCTGTGACTCAAGCTCTTCTGATGAGATGACGAGGAGTCACAATGATTCTGGCCCGGAATACTGGGGCCAGTGTGACACTGACGACCTGTTGATTAAGGTCTTTAAGGCACTGTCTATCTCTCCCCCCGGTCAGGTCCCCAAGCCTAGAGGGGAGCGTTTCCATACTGCGACTGCACGTTTGGAATTTTTAGAGCAGGCTCATTTCCATGCTCTTGTCCTCAAATAATGGGAATGCCCCAGTAAACTTCCAGGGGTTCCAGGGGACTGGGATAGGAAATACCTTTTATTCTAATTATACAGTACGTCCTGCTCCAGATATAATACTTACACTTGGGTTATCCTCTGCCAGATGGCGCTGTGCACTGCAGACATGCAAAAACAGGCTCCTCCCGGCCCTAAATATACCCGGGGACCTCCCACAAATCCCCAGATTTCTCTGCAGTGCTGACTGCGAAGACATGAAGTATCGCTCTCTCGCAGGTGAGCGGGGCTATTACAGCCTGCGGCCCTGTTGGACTATTCCCACCCGTCCTTGATGTGATGTGCCTCCCAGCCTGGGCTGCGCTGGTCGGGTGAAGGTAGGCAGCACCATGCGTGCTTAATGGAGCCATGCTCCACCGCAGTCCCCCACCAAAGGGTAGGCGGTTTAGGCTGATGGTGAGCCTCTAGTGGATGCCCCTCCCGCATTATTGCCCCGTGTAGCGGTGGGCCCTATCCAAAGGGTCGCCATCCTCCCTGCCCCCCCCCCCCCGTAGCCCTTAAAGTGGGATCCTGGGTTTTGGTCCTTTCACTCGGGACAGGTTTTGGTCCTGATCGGGGGTGCCCTGCTGTGTGACCCGCCACCCCCTGGTTAGTTATAAAATGGTCTGAGCGGCTGCCACCCCTCCTTTGACCCGCCACCCCCCCCAGATCGCTGAGCATAACTCACCTCTTCCCGGTTCTATGGCGCATGTGTGGTCGCTCGTCCAATACTACTTTGGGTCGTCCCTCACGTTGCTACTAGTGGTGCCCCGAAACGGAAGAGATTAGACAAAGGAAATGTGTACTGACCCGTAAATTTCTTGAATCGTCTGCTTCCATTCTGTGGCACCACACTCGCCCTTGTGTTTTGTTACGATTGCGTCAGTGGTGGTCTGTGCCGCCTACATGTTTTAGTTGCATGCATTATGCGCAGGTTAGTGTTTCTCCCCTCCCGGGGCTATGGCTGCACTTGTTTTAATTAACCGAATATCCTGCCACAGCCTGCCTTTTATATAGGCCGGGAGGAGCTTTTTTTTTTTTTTACAGCTGAGATCCCATGCGTTGCTACTCATCTAGAGGTATATGAGAAAGAAACGCTTACCTCGTCTATGGTCCAGCACCGTTCTCTCGGGTGCTTTCTCCCAAGATGGTGGTGCCCAAGTAGCTTCCCCCATGCCCATTTAAGTAAAAACACACTGTTCAAACATGCCCTTGTTCAAAACAAACTCCCACTCAATTCATGAAAGTGGACCAAGCATGGGCCTAGCAGACCCTGGATTCTAAGAGACTAGTAAAAATCCTGGTACTCAATGGTAAATGTCTTTTTTCTTTGTAACCCCCTGTCCTGCCTTCTGCAGGGCGAGGACTGGACCTCCGCTTTAAAATGTATATGTGTGTGTGTATTTATTATTTATTATTATTATTATTATTATTATTATTATTATTATTATTATTATTATTTATTTTTTTATTTTTTATTTAGTATGTGTTTTGTGAGAATACTGGAAACATCACTTTGTTTCTTTTTTTTTAGGCGCAACTTGACCAAATTATCTCTCATCTTCAGTCACATGCTTGCTGAACTGAAAGGCATTTTTCCTAATGGTATGTTCCAGGGTGATACCTTCAGAATTACAAAGGCTGATGCTGCGGACTTCTGGAGAAAAGCATTTTGTGATAAGTACGGAGACATTAACATGTCGTTCTTCCTGCCTTTTTTTTTAAATCTAATTGTGTCAGTAACCTTAAAGTGGACCAACACCCAGGATTTTGACTATCCTGGGTTTTGGTCCATTCGTTGGGGGTGCCCCGCTGTGTGAAACCCCCCAGAAAGCCCCGAAAACTCACCTCACCCCGCTCCCACGTGACAGCTTCATCCAATCCCCGCCGACGTACAAGCGGGAGGCGGCGACGGACCAGCAGAGCACGTCCGCCGCCGCCTCCCGCGCGTCCTTCTTACAGGGAGTGCACCCGCGCCGGCCATTCACAAACGGCCAGTGCGGGAGCCCGCTCTGCTAGAGGGACGCGCGGGAGGCGGCGGACGCGCATGCGCCGCTGGAATGGGGGGAGGGTAGGATTGTGGGCTTCCTGGGGGGTTTCACCCCATGGGACATCCCGATTTCGGATGCCCCGCGGGGAGGGATCTGATCGGCCCGGGAATCTAGATCCCCCCTGGGTGTTGGTCCACTTTAAGGTATACCAGTATTTTATACAACATGGTTCACTTTTACGCTGCAATAGAAATGATCAGCTTTATCACTTTAAATTACTATTTTTTTTTTAAGCACAAACACAATTTTAGTCAGAATAATTCTGTGATGCTGATCTTGTTTAAATCCTCCCACAAACTGTGTTTACTTTCAGTTTGGTCTAGGTCGGACAGTTGGTGGCCTTGGTCTAGGTGCTTAGACATAGAAGTCTTTTCTTTTAGTTCTTTGTGCACATTTCTTAAAAATCTAAAATATTCCAGTGCCATCCGCTGGCCTTCCCCGAGAGCATTCCAGGTCGTGAGGCCCCACTGTCTTGTCTTTTAGTTTTTTTAAAAAGATTCCAGGGCCGGAGCATAGCTTCCCCCGGGGCATCTCAGTTTGTGATGCCCCGCATGCGCCTTAGGACGGGTAGAGTGTGGTTCCCAGTTGGAACAAAGCCTGGGATATTCAAAATCCTGTGTTTTCGTTCCGCTTTAACGATTTTTCTTCTTCCTAGTAAAAGCTTGGGTATCTGCAGTCCAACCATTTTAAAAATCGGGTCTCCCTCTGCTCACTTCTCACTTCCCAGTCACATTCACATTAGTCATGTATTTGTATTTTCCATTTCCTCTTCCATGGCTGGCCCTCCAAGACTGCTCCTCCCAGCCTTCAGGATACCAGGACACGAAGCACTTGAGATGCACCTTATTAAAAAAAATCACACCCAGCTTGCACCTCAGTGCTTTCCAGAGGTGCTTTTAGGAAGGAAGATATGCATCCTCCAAGGGGCCGATGGAGTTCTAGGTGTCCAAGGTAAGTGGCTGGCCTAAGGCGGTAGGTGGGGCAGAGGTGTCCACAAGGCTGAATGGACCTACGCTGGAGGTGGCAGCTCGTCTGCCTGGTTTGTATTTAACAACAAGGCAGCCAGTTTGAAGGTTATGCTGGTATGTTGGGCCAATTTCAGCGGCAGCTCTGTGAACCATTCCTTAACCTGGAATCCAAATCAGCAGACTAGTAGAGAGGGTGAAGGATCTCTATTCTAAGTATACAGTACGTTCTGCTCCAGATAGAATACTTACACTTGGATTATCCTGCGCCAGATGGCGCTGCACTGCAGACATGCAAAAACAGGCTCCTCCCGGCCCTTCATATACCCAGGGACCTCCCACAAATCCCCAGATTTCTCTGCAGTGCTGACTGCGAAGACATGAAGTATCACTCTCTCGCAGGTGAGCGGGGCTATTACAGCCTGCGGCCCTGTTGGGCTACTCCCACCCGTCCTATTTGTGATGTGCCTCCCAGCCTGGGCTGCGCTGGTCGGGTGAAGGTAGGCAGCACCATGCATGCTTAACGGAGCCATGCTCCACCGCAGTCCCCCACCAAAGGGTAGGAGGTTTAGGCTGATGGTGAGCCTTTAGGGGATGCCCCTCCCCGCATAGTTGCCCCAAGCCCCGTGTAGCGGTGGACGCTGGGTAAAGGGTCGCCATCCTCCCTCGTTTCCCCCCCTCCCCCCCCCAGCCCGGGGGGAAAGAAAGGGGGGGGAAAGAAAGGGGGGGGGAGGGGTTTGTGAGTATGGCGGCCCCAGTGTACCCTATTACACGATTATGGCCTTAGTATCGCTTTGACTGGGAATGGGTGTCAGAGCTGCGCTGTGTACCTTTTACTTTTTACTTGTATGATCGCCGCCGCGGCCTTCCTATATGGTTGTACAGCAGGGGCGGCGGTGGCTTTGCAGATGCTGCAGCGTCTTTCTTAGCCTGTAGTGGCTCTGCTGCGGTAATCCACTCGATCAATTCCTTGTGTCACTGCCCTGTTTTCTCTATTGGCTACGCGTTTTTGGAGCTTCGCGCTCTCCCGGGGGGGGGGGGCTCTAACTTGGTGCGCTCCGCGTCACGGTTTGGCGCGCTCCGCGTCAGTCAGCTCTAGCCCCCCTTCGAGGTTCGCTTGGCGCCATTTTTTGCTCGGGCTCGTGGTGAAGACCGTCCTCCCCCCCCCTGTCTGTAAGTGCCCCCGCGGGCGACTTTATATTACCCTTATTACTCCTTGCTCTGACATTCTTGTTCCCCTTATGTCTTTCAGACCGTGGATTCCGGTGGCTTCTCCCGGCCCGGTGTATCTCCCGGTTGAGACTATTAAATTTACTCCCACTTCCCCGCGGGTTATTGGGGCATCCAAGCCCGGCTGTGTGTAGCTTGTGGGGTCTTACCTAGCAGCGGGTCTGTGTTCCTTGTGCACAGCAGGCGTTATCTGCTCTTCCCGCCTCTTCCTTGGCTGGGCCTGCACCTCGCCTTACTTCACCTACTCCCCCAAGCCTGAGTTTAACCCCCAATACAAGCGGGGATTCTCATCCTGATGTGGCTACTAGACTGGCCAGTGTTGAAAGATTGCTTGCTAGCTCATTAGTGCGTAAGGCCACCGCTAAGAGGCGGCATTTAACCCCTGACTCTGCTCTTTTCCCTACGGAATCTGCATCCTTACGGCCACCCCCCCTCGGACGAAGGGGAGCTGTTCTCTGACTGGGGGTCATATGACGAGGAGTTAAGGGGTCATGACGAGTCTGGTTCCAAGCACTGGACCTCGGATGATATTGACAGACTGCTGGTTCAGATATTTGAAGTTTTGTCCATCTCTCCCCCTGTTGCGGCTCCCAGGCAAAGGGGTGAGCTTTTTCATACTGCTAAGGCTCGTCTGGAATTTCCCGAGCAAACCCATTTCAATAGCCTCGTGCTTAAAGAATGGGAACATCCCAGCAGACTTCCTGGGATCCCGAAGAGTGTGGATAGGAAGTATCCCTTCCCGGCTGACTTGGTTAAGTGCTGGTCATCGCCCCCCGAGGTCGATGCTCCTATTCTAGGGTTGTCCAACACCTCTATTATGCACTCCCCTGACACTACTACGCTACGGGACTCTGAGGACCGGCGTATTGATCAAATTGGCATGCCATGCCTTTGCATTTGGGGGAGCGACCCTGCGCCCGGTTTGCGCCTTAGCCATTACGGCGGTAGCGCTCAGGGCCATGGTCAGGAATGCACTCGATAGCACAGATGAGTTGCCACCGGACACTGTCAATGCACTGTCTAACTGTGATGTGTTTGTAAACTTTATCCTGTCTGCATCGGACGATGCTATAAGGATGTGTGCCAGATCTTCTGCCCTGGCGGTAGCTATACGCCGCATGGTTTGGTTGCGCCAGTGGGCTGCTGACAATGCCGCTAAGAAAGCCCTTACTGGGCTTCCATTTAAGGGGCTGCACCTGTTTGGGGACCGTCTAGACCTCTTTGCCAAAGGAGGCAAGTTGCCCCAGCGCAGGCGGCAGATTCGGCCCTTTCGAGGCCAGGGCACCCTTTCGGGGTCAGGGTTCCTTCTCCTCCCCTTTCCGTGGTGCAAGACAGGGAAGGGGGGGTTCTTACCCTGGAGCCCGGGGAGATTTCTGGGGCAGAGGCAGAGGACGTGGACGTCCTGGCGCCTCCTGGGGTCCCAAAGCTAAATCCTCTCCCAAGCCCCCTCAAGCATGATGGGGCGCCCTCACCCATCCGGATGGGGGGACGGCTGCAGCACTTTGCTCATGTCTGGAGGCTTCATGTCTCAGACCGGTGGATTCAGGAGGTAGTATCCTCCGGTTACAAGTTGGAGTTTGCTGCCGATCCCCCTTCAAGATTCATCAGATCCCGGATTCCTCAGGACCCTGTGTCGGCTCAGGAGTTAGCGCAGGCAGTGCAAGGCCTCCTGGAGCTGAGGGTCATCTGCCAGGTCCCTTTAAGGGAAATAGGCAGGGGTTTTTATTCCAACCTAATCACAGTACCCAAAATAGATGGTTCAGTCAGGCCCATCTTGGACTTGAAGATCCTCAACAAGTTTGTCATGGGCAGGCGCTTTCGCATGGAAACTCTGCGCTCTGCCATCAGTTCCCTGCGCCAAGGGGATTTCATGACTTCTGTGGACATCAAATATTCATATTCCTGTGTTCCCAGGTCATCAAAGATTCCTCAGGTTCGCTCTGATGGATCAACACTACCAATTTGTGGCCTTGCCCTTCGGCCTCACTTCAGCTCCCAGGGTGTTCACCAAGGTGCTGGCGGGCGTGATGTCTCTGCTCAGATGTCAGGGTGTCCGAGTGCTTCCCTATCTGGACGACATCCTTTTCACCCCCAGTCTCTACACCAGGCAGAGTTGGATACTCAGCTGGTGGTGTCCACCCTGGAGTCATTTGGATGGGTGATCAACCACCCCAAGTCATCACTGTCCCCTTCTTTGGTAACTCCATTCCTAGGAATGAATCTGGATACAGTTCAGGCAAGGATCTTCCTTCCTCAGCAGAAGGTGGACGGTCTGATTGCACAAGCTCAGTCCCTCCTAGCTTGTCTCCATCCCTCCATCAGGCAGGGGATGCAGCTGGTGGGCCTGATGGTGGCGTGCTTTGAAGCGGTCTCTTATGCTCAGTTCCACTTGAGGCCTCTGCAACTTCACCTATTGTCAGTATGGGACAAGGACCCAGCGTCCTTTGGACAGGGTCTGTCTGCTCTCCCCCCTGGTCAGGAGGTCCCTCTTGTGGTGGATGGACTCAAGGAACCTGTTGGGGGGCAGATCCTTTCTTGCCCCTTCCTGGGAGACGGTCACCATGGATGCCAGTCTATCAGGTTGGGGGGGAATCTGGAAGGCCCTGCGGTTCCGGAGGGGTGGGGCCCTCAGGAGGCCCACACACCTATCAATGTCTTGGAGCTGCGAGCGATCAGGCTAGTTCTGGCTCACTGGACTACTCCTCTTCGGGGCCTGCCTGTTCAGGTGCGCTCGGACAACCAGACGGCAGTTGCCTACATCAATCATCAGGGAGGGACCTGGAGCGGGGGGGGCCCTCCAGGAAGCGTCTCTGATCCTGACTTGGGCGGAGGACAATGTCCCCTGCATTTCAGCTGTGTACATCCCGTGGGGTGGAAAATTGCCTGGCGAACTTTCTGAGCAGGGGGACCTCTCGCCAGGGAGAATGGTCCCTATGCAGCAGAGTGTTTCAATCTCTGTGTCACCGTTGGGGGCCAACCAGATGTGGATCTGTTTGTATGCCGTCACAATCACAAGCTCACAGCTTTTGTCTCTCTGTCCAGGGATCCT
Organism: Gastrophryne carolinensis; assembly: GCA_027917425.1. NCBI lineage: Eukaryota > Metazoa > Chordata > Amphibia > Anura > Microhylidae > Gastrophryne > Gastrophryne carolinensis. The sequence goes on from CM051242.1 coordinate 109,480,008, forward strand.
CTGGCCCTGACCTTGGATGCGCTAGCAATGTCATGGAAGGACTTTCAGTTCCTGTATGTCTTCCCTCCAATTCCCCTGCTGGGCAGGGTCCTACGCAAGATTGCTCTGGAAGGGGTGCCGGCAATTCTTGTGGCCCCCAGGTGGCCAAGAAGAGTGTGGTTCGCAGACGTGGTGCAGCTGGCAGTAGATCAGTACGCTCTGCCCTTGGTGCCAGATCTGCTCACTCAGGGCTCATTACGCCATCCCAATTTACAAACTCTGGCTTTGACGGCTTGGCTGCTGAAACCCCCATCTTGGAGGTTGTGGATACTTTGATTAAAGCTAGGAAGAAGTCTTCCTCCTCCATTTTATTACACGATTTGGCGTGCCTACATTGACTGGTGTGAGTCTAAGTCTCTTCCCTGTCGTGTATTCCCAGGATTCTGGAGTTTCTGCAGCATGGGTTGGAGATGGGGCTCCAACTCAGTACTCTGAAGGGTCAGGTTTCTGCCCTGGCTATTTTCTTCCAGAAGTCCTTTGCTCAGCACCCTCTGATCAGGACTTTTTTCCAGGGGGTGCATCCCCCACGTAAGCCTATGGTGCCTGTTTGGATCTGAACTTGGTCCTGTCAGCCTTGCAGGGTGCTCCCTTTGAACCTCTGCAGGATGCTGCCTTGGCCGTTCTAATGCTCAAGGTTGTGTTTCTGGTGGCTATCACTTCTGTCAGGCGTGTGTCTGAGTTGGTGGCGCTGTCCATTCAGCCCCCCTACTATGAGAGACACCAGGACAAGGTGGTGTTTCGTTTCAAACCTGACTTTCTGCCTAAGGTAGTGTCTGCTTTTCATTTGAATCAGGACATTGTCCTTCCTTCTTTGTGCCCTAATCCTAGCAATGCTAAGGAGAGAGTTTTGCACTCTTTGGATGTGGTTAGGTGTCTGATGTACTTAGGTGTCTGATGTACTATCTGGTGGCTACTGCACCTTTCAGGAAAACTGCTCTTTTTGTGGTCCCTTCTGGTCCTAGGAAGGGTTAGGCTCCGGTCAAGTCTACTATCAGCAAGTGGATTCGTCAGGCTGTGATTCAGGCCTATTCTGCTAAGGGGAAGAATCCTCCCTTCCGCCTTACTGCTCATTCCACTCGTGCTATTGGTGCCTCTTGGGCTTTTCAGCACCAGGCTTCTGTTGAACAAGTTTGCAAGGCCGCTACTTGGTCTTCTGTTCATACCTTTTCAAAGTTTTACAAGGTTGATGTTGGGGCCTCAGCTGATGCTGTTTTTGGCCGAAAGGTTCTGCAGGCGGCAGTGGTTTAAACTGCCTGCTGCTGCCTTTTTTTCTTGGGGATCCCACCCTACTTTATGGACAATGCTATTGGATATCTCACTTGTAAGTATTATATTTGGAGCAGGACGTACTGTATACTAAGAATAATACAATTCTATGATTACTCACCTGTAGAATCGGTATTATGAGCATACAGTACATCCTGCTCCAACCCACCCTTGGTTTTGCATTATCTTGGATCCCCTGTATGGTGATTGTTATCATTGTTATAGTTGATAGTTGGGTTGTTTAATTCTCCCGGCTTCTTGTTAACTGCTTTTCAATGCTGGGGATTTGTGGGAGGTCCCCGGGTATTTGAGGGGCCGGGAGGAGCCTATTTTCGATGTCTCTGCAGTCCAGCGCCATCTGGCGGAGTATATCCCACTTGTAAGTATTACCTTTGGAGCAGGACGTACTGTATACTCATAATATCAATTCTATAGGTGAGTAATCACAGAATTGTATTTTTCCCTTGGACATGCCAAATTGGGAAGCCCCACTGTATTACACGCCAGGGCACCGCTAATCACTCGCCTTTCCCTGGTCCAACAGCGCATGCACAGGCTCTCGTCCAATAGGATCCAGCCACTGAACTGACATTTGGCGAGGCAGCTCTGTTTATTGTGTATGGGGAGCATGGGTGGCCACATCCCTCGGGCTTTGCGTGCCTCCGTTTCCCAGCCATGCAGAGCTGTTTGCCGAATTACGTCACTTCAGCAGGCGGCTCTGATTGGACGAGATTCAGGGGAGAATGAATGTGCCAGTCTGGGTGGGTTCACAGTGGAGGATCCCAATTCAGGATGCCCAAGGGGCACAGAACAAAACCCGGAAAAGTGAAAATCCTGGGTTTTCTTGAGCTTTAATCCTTCTATTGCCAGACACTTAAATTTACGTGGCTGCCTCTCCGACTGTTAAATGCCAGCCATGTAAATTCTGCGTACCTGACTTTCCACCCCGCTAGTGGTCAAAGTAAAAAAAACAAAGCCACTCATCTGACCCCTTGTTTGATCTGGCCGGGTCTCTGATCACCCACCCGGGCTCCTCCGGCTGCAGCGGAGTGCACAGAATAGGCCCCCCCTCTTCAGCGGCCGACATTTACTTACTTGCGACTGCGACCGCTCCCACCTGCTCTCCTCTTCAACCGGGAAGCATCTGATAGCCCCCTGGGGCTCTTTAGTCTTCAGGAGAGAGCTGGACAGGCCCTGTCCCCCTCTTTTCCCAACGAGCACCACTATCTTTATGCCTAGCCCTGCCCCTTTGGGTGGGCGAATGACTTAATCCGACGGCGTCATCCCAGCTCCAGGTGGCTCAGCTGTCGGATGCCTGGTGATCGGTGGGCAGAGGAGCATGGGGCATCAGATCCTCTGATCTCCCGCCTCCGCCCCTCCTCTGGCTGCCGATAACCGTCAACTGTCATCGGATCGGTAAGGGCAGGGCTGGCGCCAACACAGGGCAAACCTGGGCAATTGCCAGGGCCCCTGGTATCTTCAGGGGACCCACTCAGGCTCACACTTGGCCATAGTATTATATTACATTGGACCCGAACCACCGAATGCTGGGTGTTGTGGGCAGACCTGGTCATGACTGGCCTCGGCAACAGGGGATAATGGAGAAGGTGGCATGGAATGAAGGGCAATTGATGGAAGCTGAGAAGGTGGCAAGAACTAGTTAACAACAGACAGCAATGATGAAGTCTTTAGTGGCAGCAGAGCAAGCAGTATGGGTTGATGGGTGCTTTGTGGCAGTAGAAAATACAACTAGGACTAGAGGACAGTTGGAGAGCAGGCAATAAGGGCTGGAGGGTAATCAGCAGCAGATGACCCATTTGTGGCAATGGAGTTGAAAGGTGACATCATTTGACACATTACCTTATTGCCCACTAAGACTCTTTTGCCCAAGGGCCCCCACAACCCTGGAGCCGGCCCTGGGCGAGGGACACAGGAGCTGACAATTGGAGGTGAGTAAAGGGAAAAAAAAAATTATATATTATATTTTATATATTTATATATTATCTCTATCATAGTCATTTTTACTGTTTTTTTTTTTTTTTTTTTTTTACGGTTAACCCTTTGTGAACAGGTAAGGGGTCCACCAAAGCTGGCCCCTGTGCCCTGTTCTACAAGCCCCCATAGATGGTTCCGGGCTGGTCATTCTGGGTAGGGGGGACCTCGTGCCATTTTTTGGGGGGATTTTTAAGGGGGGGGGGCTTTTTTTTTTTTTTTTTTTCATACCATGTTACCTGTCACCCAGCAGCTATAAACGGATATAGGGGTCTCATTGATCACTTAACAATTCACAAAGAGTTAAATATAAACTCTTTTTATTATGAATTAAGTGATCTATGAGACCCCTATACCTGCCTCCCCAAAACCTAGGGGGGCAGAAGAGCCCGTAGCCATAGGCTATGCCGGCTTGTAGTCTGCAGGGCCAAGGGCCACCAGAGCTGGCCCCTGCACCCTGTTCTACAAGCCCTGCATTGCTGGTCCCGGGCTGGTTATGCTGGGTAAGGGGGACCCCACATCATTTTTTTAAACATTTTATTATTTTTTTTTTTTTACTTAAACATATTTAAAAACGTAAAAATTAGACAAGACATTTCATGTTAAAGCCTAAACTCTGCCGCAAAAAGAAAATATTTAATTTTCTTGGAAATTCCTGCAAAAATCACAGGTAAACATCGCGCAAAGTGGTGAAAAATGACCTGTCAACATAGGAAATCTAAAGTAGGCTGGCAGTTAAAAGGGTTAAAAGTACCTATGCATGTTAGGTATTCTGCTCAGGGGAACCTTGCACTTTCAGATTTATAAATAAACAAAAAACACAGCGCTAAGATATCACTTCAACTATATTATTGCTCCCACGTGCCCGGAACCTTTATTCCAAACAAGTACCAATTAGAAATGTATATAAAAGGCACAGAGCACTTTGTTCAGTTCAGTTTTTCTACAAGGGATGACATTTTTTAGAAAATCCCAAGGCGCATGCACCCAGCAATGATGACTCTTTGTTCAGGTAAGAATCGATTTTTACATAAGAATCCCACAGCGCCTGCACTTTCCAAACTCCATCTAATGTGACAACCACCACCACACTAATTTATTTACTCTTACCAGAAAAACTTGAGATCACAGCATTAAACCATTACAGAATCGTCACCGTTTTTCTCAAGTGTGCAGTTGTCAATTCCAATCCAAGTGGAATTTGTCCAAAATCGGAAGTATATATCATTCATAGAAAGCAAGCATAAAAATATTAATAGTGCAACTCTGTAGATTTAAACCAAATATTTAACCCTTTAAACGCCAGCCACGTTAATTTTACGTGGCTGCCTCTCCAACAGTTAAATGCCAGCCACGTAAAATTTACGTGCCTGACTTTCCCCAGAAAAAAAAAAAAAAGTAAAAATAAAAGACACTTACCTGACCCCTCGTTCGATCCGGTCGGGTCTCCTCTTCAGCCAGAGGGGCTCCGATCGCCCATCGGGGCTCCTCCGGCTGCAGGGGAGGGCCCGGAACAGGGTGCCCCCCCCCCGTTTCAGCAGCCGCCCGGTTTACTATAAAAAAAAAACCAAAAAAAAAAAAAAAACAGTCACCTACCTTTGTCCCCGCCGGCTCCCGCAGGCTCTCCTCTTCACGGGGGGGGGGCTCCGATCCCCCCCCGCTCTTCTGTCTTCTGGAGGGGGCATAACAGCCCTCCTCCCTTGCTCTCTTCCGATGGCGGCCGCCATCTTTGGTGACGTCACGGGGCGGGGCCAGATGACGTCACCGCCGGGTGTCATCGGGGCACCCGGCAGTTCGTCTCTCAGATGCCGGTGACGGCTGGGCGGGGAAGGAGGGAGGTAGGCGATCCTCCGATCGCCTGCCTCCCCCCTTCTCTGCCCAGCCGTCACTGACAGCAGATCGCCGCGGGACACAGAAGATGAAGATCGGAGGTGAGTAAAGTAAAAGTTTTTTTTTTTTTTAATAAACTTTTTAAAAAAAACGTGTCTTGTCTTTTTTTTTTACCTTTTAACCCTTTGTGAACTGGTAAGGGGTCCATGTGACCCCTTATACCAGTTCACAGGGCTCGGGGGTCTGGCAAGTCACCTGCGCTAGCGGGTGGCTTGCCATTAACCCCTGACACCCCCATTACCTGCCTCCCCAAAGGCCAGGGGGGGCAGAAGAGCCCGGGCCCACATGGGCTATGTGGGCTCGTAGGCTGCAGGGTGGGGGGGCCACAAAAGCTGGCCCCCCCACTCTGTGCCTACAAGCCCCCATAGCTGGTCCCGGGCTGGTTACTGTGGGTAAGGGGGACCCCACGTCAATTTTTTTTTTTGATTTTTAAGGGTTTTTAACCCTTAAAAATCAAAAAAAAAAATGGGGTCTCCCTCCCCTGGGAGGGGGGACCCTATGTCATTTTTTTTCTCGATTTAACCCTTTGTAGTGTGGATGGTTTTTGTGTTTTTTTTGTGAATGTTATAAAATACTTGTTTCAGTTAGGGGGGGTCTCCTGGGCAGGAACGGGGGGCTACCGATAAATATGTGGTACCGTTCTAATCGGTAGAAATGGGGCTTTCACATGCAATATGATTTTCCTTAATAAAATACATTTTTTATTTAAAATAAAGGAGTCAATTTTCTAAAAAAAAATTTTTATTTATTTATTTTTTTTTTCACTTAATATTGTAAAAAAAAAAAAAAAATTACAAACAAGACATTTCATGTTAAAGTCTAAACTCTGCTGCAAAAAAAAAAATATATAATTTTTCTGAAAGTTCCAGCAAAAATGGCGCAAAACATGTCGCAAAACATGACGCAAAATGGGGAAAAATGGCCTGTCAACAGAGGGTGACAAAATCTCAAGTAGGCTGGCAATTAAAAGGGTTAATAGTACCTCTGCATGTTGGGTATTGTTCTGTTCGGGGGACCTTGCGCTTTCAGACTTAGCTTGTTTTTTCTGGTTTGCATATTTATATTTTAGGAAAAGGTGTTTTTTATTCAGCTTTTTTATAAATTTTTTAGGGAAACCCTGCGCAACCAAAGAATTCTTTGAGGAATTAATTCCAGAAAGATGAGCCCACTACAGCAAGCTGGGTACCCTTAGAAAGCTTAACGTGTGTACTTTCAGGGAATATATGGTTTATGGGGGATATTCCAAATGTAAAGGGTTGTTTTGGTTGAAAAATCGCAAGGTGCGCACTTTGTCTGCAGAGCTGAAATTTTCAAGTAAAATTACCGTTATGCGCATGCTTTACTTTGGGGTGTTTGGCAACTCTTCCCTTGACAGAACCTATGCATGTTGGGTATCGTTCTGTTCGGGAGATGTTGCTTTTTCAGATTAAACTTGATTTTTCTTGTTTGTATATAGTTTTTTTAGGAAAATGTGGCTTTGATTCTGCTTTTTTATCCTTTTTTTAGGGAAACTCTTTGCAACCAAAGATTACGTTGAGGGATTACTTCCAGAAAACTATGGCCACATCCACAAGCCTGGTACGCCTAGAAAGCCTGAGGTGTGTACTTCCAGAGAATATATAGTTTGTTGGGGGTATTTTAAATGTAAAGGGTTGTTTTTCTGGAAAAACCGCAAGGTGCGCATATTGCATAGCATAGTTGTATTTTATCTGAAAATCTCCTAAAGCGCTGTTTCAGTTTGGGGGAGTCTCCTGGGCAGGAAAGGGTGTCTACCTATACATATGTGGTACCGCTGTAACTGGGAGAAATTGGGATTTCACACGCAATAAGATTTTGACAAACTTACATTTTTTATTCCAAAAAAAACTACAATATGTAAAAATTTTTTTTTTTTTTTTTTTTTGCACATATTTCACCCAAAAATATTAAGAATACACCTAACAAATGACAAACAAGACATTTCATGTTAAAGCCCAGACTCTGCTGAAAAAAACAATATATCATTTTCCTGGGAAATCCCTGGAAATCCCCTCAAAAATCACAGTTGAACAAGGGGAGCGCAAAATAGTGCAAAATGGTCTGGCAACAAAGGGTGACAAAATCTCAAGGTAGGCTGGCGGTTAAAGGGTTAATCACTCCAAATATTGCACTTACAAAAAGACAGCTGAATTAAAACTTTAAAATAGAGAGCGTGGTTACCCAGGACACTGCGGCCGCTAGTGATGTACCCTCGGGTCTTTCCACTGCGATTCTTATGTGAAATATGAATCCCCTCGCCTGCCGCCTAACACGTTTTGTTGGTAGCGTCCAACTTTGTCAAAGGCTGAGGGCAGTGGAACAAGTGTACCAATAAATAGACTTCATAAAAATCTTACCTTACGTTATCGGAGAGATTAGTGGGCGTGGCCGAGCGCTCTAAACCCATATGGCAGCAAATAGTGTTAAACACCAGATATGTTAATTAAATAGGAAGGTCATAGACGTCAGGAACTATGCAGCAATTGGCTCCGCAGCCGCGTCTTTTTCATGCCACGTAAGCAAATGGGGGAGCTGCTGAAGAGGCATATCTCAATAGAAGAGCCCTTTGGCTCTTTCCGCTTAATTTTGACTGACGCTGGAGTCCGAAAATAGCCGAGCCCACTCTTAGGCTTCGGACAGCCCCGGGAACTCCGACAGCCCCCGGACCGAGGCAGGCCATCCCGACTCATCGCGCTTCAAAAGCCAATCCTCCCTACGGAGAAAATCGAAATCAAGTCGGCTTTAATATATCGGCGGATCAGTCACCAACAGAATTCGAAGCCAGATTCCTCCTATTAGTAGACTCTGCATATTAAAAATCTAATTAAAATAGCGTAACATCGTAAAGGGGATTGTGCACTCCTTATGAATCAAACCAATTAGACTAGAGCTTTAAAAAAATGTTTAAAAAGTAGACTAGAAAAAAATCATTGCGTGGCCGCATTGGTTCCTGCATACCCAGCTTCCTTCCATTAAACAAGTCCTGATATGTATTAAAAGCATGACATCATTTTTCAAAATAGCAGCAATAAAAGACCAATGATTTAGGCAACTTACTATAACAATAACAAACATCAAAAAAAATGTAAACGTGCCGACAAACTATGGGACAAACTGTGGGATTCCCTGCTTTATATTGTAAATATGTTCGCTTATACGTGTTTTAATCTCTCTCGTGTTTCTACCCACATAGTAGAGTTTACAGGGGCACCAGATCAGATATACAACATTGACCAAGCTACATGTGATAAAGTTTGAGATCTTATAGTCTTTCCCAGTTTTGTTATCCTTGAAGGACTTGGTTAATCTTTCCAGATTGGTACAGGTCCTGCAGCCCATAAACTTACCGCAACGACACAAGACTTTCAAGGTATGGTCCGTCAAGGAGGGCTTCTTGTGGGGGGATCAACGAAACTCTTGGTTAATAGATTTCTCAGATTGGGTGCTTTCTTAAAGATGACTTTAGGATTATCCGGAAGCACTGGTCCCAAAGTGGCGTAATTTTTCAAAATGTGCCAGTGTTTTTTCATTAACGGTTTAATGTCCCTATGTTGGCTAAAAGCTGTAATGAATGGAAAATCTAAGCTAGAATCGGTACTATTTGTTTTAGTTTTTTGCAGCAGAGGATCTTGATCACAAGCCCTGATTTGGTGACGTTGCGCATTTGTTTCAGCCAAATTATAACCCTTATCTACAAAGTGTTGGGTCAGTTGCATGGATTGTGCATCATAATCTTCAATCTTAGTACAATTACGCCTTAACCCCATGAACTGCCCTTTGGGGATAGCTTTTTTTTTTTTTATATATTCTTTATTTATTAAAAGTTTTCACAAAGAAAGCAGGCATAAAAGAAGTGAGACAAAAAGTAGCATACACATCTACGTAACAGTTTGGTAGCTTATGCATTAAAAGGAAAACATTCTGAGTAAGTGAACACATTTGTACAGACGTAGTAGGCTAATGAAGAAGGAAGTTTTCAAATTTCAACGAGTGCGTCTCTATTCTTGTTGCAGTGGGAAGAGGTGGGCGGGGGGGAGGGGGGAAAGGGGGGAACTAGGGGAGGGGGGGGAGGGAAGGCGGCCCAACAGAGACCCTAGGACAAGCCCAGGAGGCTCTTCCCTTCAGCAGACTCAGTAAAGACCATCCATCCGCGCCAAGTGTTGGCGAACCTCTCGTAGGCACCATCTCGGGAAGCCATCAAGCTCTCAAATCTCATCATATCGTTCACTCGCTGGAACCATGTGAGTATGCTTGGGGGGTCCCTGCTTTTCCATAGCTGGGGGATGCAGGCCTTTGCTGCATTCAGCAGATGGCACGTGATTGACCTGCGATACCTTTTAGTTGGAACCTCTGTCCTGTGGAGGAGACACAGAGCAGGGTCGTCAGGGACCTCCGAGCCCGAGACCTTTTCCGCCACTAGTCTTACCCTACTCCAGAATTCCCTCAATCTAGGGCAGGCCCAGAACACGTGGAGCAGGTCTCCCCTCTCGTCCCCACACCTCCAGCACTCCGCGGGGATCTCAGGCGACCACTTATTTAGGGTCGCCGGGACCCTGTACCACCTGGATAGCAGCTTATACCCGCATTCCTGGTACCTAGTGCATATTGATGATTTGTGTGCGAGTGTCATGATTTTTCGGCACTGCTCGGGCGTCCATGTTTCCTTAAGATCCCTTTCCCATTTAGGTAGATAAGAGGGTACTTCATCCTCTGGGGGGTCTATCAGCAACTTGTATATCCTAGATAGGGTATGCCTCTCCACCTCCTTACTCTGGCACATTTTCTCAAAGGCCGTAGTGTCACATCTACCCCCCCGGAAGTCCCGTAGGGAAGCTAGGAAGTGGCCGATCTGCATGCTTTGCCAGCAAGACCACTCAGGTACCCCGTGTCTCTGCGCCAGCCCCGGAAGCGGGGCCCACCCATCCTGTGCCCTAAAATGGCCCGCCCTGTGCACGCCCGCCCCGGACCATGCCTTGGCGGTTGGCCCACTACATCCCGGCCTAAAGTTCGGGTTCCCCAGGATAGGATACATTGGGGAGGGGAAAGGTGAAATCCCCTCCCGTTGCATTGCCTTCCTGCAGACCTTCAGTGTCGGGCCGATGGTGGGGTGCTGCATAGCCTGCAACGTTCCCTCCCGAGGTAGCCAGGGGGCACCCCTAATCGGATATGACAGAAAGCTCTGCTCTAGGCCAACCCATTTCTTATGCCGCCCGTGAATGCACCAGTCTACCACCCTGTTCAGGTGGACAGCCAGATAATACGTCGCCGGATCCGGGAGACCAAGACCTCCTCTCCCCTTCACTCTCGTCAGAAGATTCCCGCTCACCCTTGGCCTCTTCCCAGCCCAGATGAATTTGGTAAATAAAGCTCGCACCTTCTGGAAGTAGGAGCGGGGGATCATTACCGGCAGAGCCTGCATAAGGTAAAGCAAGCGGGGCAAGAGAGTCATCTTGACCGCATTGCATTTTCCAAACCAGGAAAGCTTCCCCTTCGCCCACCTGTTAGTTTCTTCTTCGAAGTGCTTCAATAGCGGGGGAAAATTGAGGGCAAATATCCTAGTGAGGTCACTGCTAATCTTGGTTCCCAGATAGCCAACGCAATCCTCAGCCCATCTGAACTTGAAGGATCCCTGCAGTTTCTCAAGCCGTGGAGCAGGGATACCGACGTTCAAGGCCTCAGATTTCTGATAGTTTATCTTGTACCCTGATAGGCTCCCGTAGGTTCTCAGATCCTTCATGAGGTTCGGCAGGGTCACCTCCGGACAAGATAAGAAGAAAATTAGATCGTCGGCGTAGGCCGCGACTTTATAATGCCCGGACGCGTTCTCTATCCCCCTGACATCCGGGTTCCCCCTCACCCTGCACAAGAGAGGTTCCATTGCCAATATAAAAATTAATGGCGACAGCGGACAGCCCTGCCTTGTCCCGTTGGTTATCTCAAAGGATCCGGACGTATGCCCGTTCACTCTCACCGACGCCGAAGGACAGCCATACAGACTCTCGATCCAGCTCAACATATTTGGGCCCAAGCCGACGTGCCTAAGGACCGAACTCATAAACTTCCAGTTAACCCTGTCGAAAGCTTTTTCGGCGTCGGTTGAGAGCAAAAGGGCAGGCGTCTTTTGCTTCCGTGCTAGATGGATCACGTTTAACACTCTAGTGGTGTTGTCTCTAGCCTCTCTCATAGGCATAAAGCCCACCTGGTCAGGGCCGATCACTAGGTGCAGGTGAGGGGCAACCCTTGACGCCAAGATCTTGGCGAAGAGCTTGATGTCAGTGTTCAGAAGGGAGATGGGCCGGTAGCTAGCACAGAGGGTGGGGTCCCCACCCTCCTTAGGGATCACTGCGACATGGGCTCTGAGTGTGTCTCTCTGGAGCGCAGCCCCCTCTATTATGGCATTCAGAACGGACAGAAGCCTAGTACCTAGGACAGGGAAGAATTTTTGGTAGTACTGTAGGTGGAGGCCGTCGGGGCCCGGCGACTTCCCCTTTGCCGAGCCTAGTAGCGCTCCTTGCAGCTCCGACATAGAGATCGGGGCCTCTAGGTCCGCAGTCACTTGTTCTGGGAGGGTCGGCATCCCTGACAACCTAATATAGTCCCTACATCTCTGCTCCTGCCCAGGTTCCTGAACCCCTGGCAAGTTGTATAAGTCCCGATAAAATACACGGAACTCCTCCGCTATGTCCTCTGTAAGGTGTGCAACCCTGCCCCCCCGGCCCACTATCTTGGGTACAAATGTCCTGGCCCTTTCGAATCGCAGGGCTCTAGCCAACAGTCTGCCGCACTTATCGCCCGACTCATAGAATGCGCGCCGGCATTGCACTAACTGCGCTTTGATTTTATCGCCACAGAGCGTTTTCAGTTTTTCCCGTAGCGAGGTCAGGGTGGGCAAGTGTGCGGCAGACAGGGACTTTTTATGCAGCGCTTCAAGCTTACTAATCTCCCCTAGGAGTTTCAAAGTGCATTCCATCTTTTCCTTCTTAATCCTAGCCCCGTGTCTGATAAATAACCCCCTGACATAGCACTTGTGTGTCTCCCAGAGGGTTCCGGGTGATATTCCTGGTGTGGAATTTGTTTCGAAGAAACTTTTGAGTTCCCTCTGGACATCCATCAGCACTCCCTGATCCTCCAGCAGTGAGTCATTAAGGCGCCAAGACCAGCTCTTAGGGGCCCGAGAGCGACCCTGAATGGTAAGGGTTATGGGGGCGTGGTCTGACAACGTGATGTTGCCTATCGTTGAGTCTTCCACCCGAGGTAGCAGGGAGTGCGGGACCAGGAACAGATCAATTCTGGAGTAGGAATTATGGGGATGGGAGAAGAAGGTGTAATCCCTCGCCTCCGGGTGTTGGACTCTCCAGGGGTCTACCAGCTGATGTAAGTGAAGAATCCTTCTAAATTGCTTTAGTTTAGCGTATGCAAGATGGGGCCCCCCACTGGAGGTATCCAGCAGGGGTTCCAGCGCCAGATTAAAATCCCCACCCACTATCAGTTCTCCCTCCCGGAAGCCTTCCAGGGCCTCAAGTAAGCCCTCTATGAAAGAAACCTGTCCTATGTTCGGGGCATAGACATTTACCAGCGTGACCATTTCGGAGGCCATCTTCCCCTTGACGACCAGCCATCTACCCTCCGTGTCCGTTATATAGTCCTCAAGCTCCCACATAAGGGATTTCGCTATGACGATACTAACCCCTCTGGACCTAGAGTCAGGAGAGTAGCTGCTGTATGACCTGGAGTAGAACCTGTCACCTAGTGATGGGGGGTTTGAGGCTCTAAAGTGTGTTTCTTGTAGGAAGCCCACTTGCGCTCTTAGGCCTCTCAAGTTTCGCAGTATCATGGAGCGTTTTTCGGGGCTGTTAAGCCCCTTGGCATTCAATGAGACTATTTTGGTACCCGACATTCTAAGTGGCCTTCGTGAGGGTGGGGTGAGGTGGGGGATCGGTCAGGGGTGGGTTCCCCCTTTCCGGTGGGTAACTGGGGGAGGGAAAGAGAAGGGAAGAGTTTTCGCCTCCTCCGGGAGGGGCAAAAGGGGGGTCAAACACAACACAACAAACAATACACACAAAAACCAATTCTAGATATCCTCTAAGGAGAAAGTCAAAGCCCAACAGGTCCAGTGAACCCGCGAGCTGGCCCTAATGCGGGGTGGGATGCCCACCGGTACTTGCCGCAATTCCGACCACCCCCCCCCGCATCGGGTCAGCCAGCAGATCAACGTGGATAAAAGTAGTGAACAGCGAACTAAGAACAGCAATTGAGCAAACAATAACATTAACATTAATAACGCAAACATAGCATGTCCATGCCCCTCCGGGCACAGCTCCAGTCGGAGGAAGGGGCCCAGCAACCCCCCCCCCCCCCGGCAGGGAACCCCGCAATGGGAGAGAGAGCGAGGGCGACCCGCGTCACCCAGCGCTGTAGGCATCTGCGGGCTATTGGGTTCCCCCCCGGGGGAGCGGGAGCAGCCAGGGCCCCCAGCCCCGCCGGCCGGCTCATGTCTCAGCGTCATACGGCCTGGACTGCCTCCTCACGCGCCGTCTTCTTCCTGGGCCCCTAGGGCCACCCGGGTGCCTCCCAGGTGTCCCCCCATACTGGGGGGTCGGAAGCGTCACTCTTGCCGCCAGCCAGTCCGGGACCTCCACTGGGTCACACTGCAGGAACCGAAACAAGTCCGCCAAGTCCTGGGGCGTTCTCAGCAGGAAGGTTTCTCGGCCCTTCCTAATGATTAGGTGGAAGGGGTAGCCCCACCTGTACGTCGCTCCTGTGCGCGTTACTGTCTCCAGTAGTGGCTTCAGGGCTCTGCGCATGAGCAGCGTTCTGCGTGAGAGATCTTGCAGAATCTGAATGCTGGCTCCATCGAAGGTGATGTTTCCTTTCCGCCATGCGGCGCGGGCGATATCTTCCTTCAACAGGTAGCGGTGCACCCTACAAACGACATCCCTTGGTCTGGATGGATCCAGGCTAGGGGGGCCCAGGGCCCTATGGACTCTGTCCAGCTCGATTGGGGTGGTCGGGTCCCTATCCAGCACCGTGTTGAATATAACAGTAGTGATGCGTTTGAGATCTTCCCCCGAAGAGGCTTCCGGGATGCCCCGCA